>CM050166.1:126931558-127479058 GCA_027410445.1 Discoglossus pictus
TTTGTTCGGCGGCCATTTTTTCTCTCGCTTCGTTTTTTTTTTAGTCTCTAAACTGTTTTATTTGAAGTAAAATCGAGGTGTAAGTTGTATTTTTGAGGTGCTGGGTGCTCCCTCTTGGTGTAGGTAAGTTTTTTATGTATGTGGTGTGTGTATGTATTGTGTTTTACATTTTGTAATGTTCGCGAGTTGCGTCCGAGTGTTGCGAGTCCGTAATGTGTGTGAACGTGTGTCGTATGTTGTTTGCGAGTGTCGTAATGTGTCGTTGCTTTGCGAGGTCCTCAGGTGCTGGCATGGAGCGCCTACGGCGCTCCATGCCAGCAACTGAGACCCTCGGGCAGTGCCCTCGCTTGTGTTTTTTTTATATATATATATATATATATATATACACACATCCACATCCATATATATTAAAAAAACACACAGTATATATATATATATATATATATATATATATATATATATACACATATAGTTTTCTCCCACACTCCTGTGGTCCCAGGCCCTATCATGTGCCCTGTCACCCCACATGAAGCCCTATCAGGCTCTACTCACCGGGGGGCAGGCCTGTGTGTGCTCGGGGGAGTCCCGTGTATGTCCGTGGCTCGCTGTGCTCCTGGGGGGTCCGCCCGAGGGTAGGGAGAAGTTATAGTGAGGTGGTGAGCGCCTCCATGCCTGCCTGCGGCCCTCGCTTTGCTGTGCGGGGGGTGAACCTGAACCGGGGACTGGGTGGCCCTGCGCGGGGCATTGTGGGAGGAGGTGGCTGCTCCATTGCAGCAACTGAGGGCCGCGGCTCGCTGCGCGAGCAGCGGCCCTCGCTTTGCTGTGCGGGGGGGTGAACCCGAACCGGGGACTGGGCGGCCCTGCGCGGGGCATTGTGGGGAGGAGGTGGCTGCTCAATTCTAGCAACTGAGGGCCGCGGCTCGCTGCGCGAGCAGCGGCCCTCGCAAGCTTGAGCAACGGGGCCGTACGCTGCGGGCAGTGGGCCTCAGTTGCTGGGATGGAGCGCCTTCGGCGCTCCATCCCAGCAACTGAGGCCCGCAGCCCTCGCTACGCGAGGGCCGCGGGCTCGCTACGCGAGCCCGGAAGCGTGAGCAACGGCCCGTACGCTCACAACTATATATGTGATGTTAAAGCCATGTCTGAGTGACAATCAGAAAAACGAAAGAGCTGAAGTTCCCATAACCATATAGGAGACTTTCATCTATTACTGATTGTGAATCATGTTCTTTACAAATTAATATGGCCATGTCAGCCACTGTTAAAATGATAACATATGTGAGATAAGTACACAAACCAGATGTAGAATTGTACAAACATGTTGTTGCGTCCACTGTTTATTGTACATTTAAGGTATGTGAAAGGAAAAAAAATGAAAACAGGGTAGGATAAAACCCTTTTATCTCCTCTACCTTCTGTGAAGCAGGGCTACTCCACTAGTAGAGGAGATGGAGGCCTTACATTGTCCACAGGCTCTTGGAGGCAGAAGTTGAGACAGATGAGTTTATCTTCTCATGTAAGGTCTCTGGGGACCTGCTGATCGCTCAGCTGTCAGAAATATTAGAGCCAGTGCTAAACAAAACCATACCAGGATCCTGTTGTTCAAACAGAAAACTGCAAAGTTCAGTAAATAATTCTGTGAGCATTTCATCTTATCTGCTGGTGTGAATGTGTATGGCTGCAGTCAGTATTTCTGTCTGTGGGATTGTATTTTGTTTCAGCTGACCTGGACATATAGAGCCCCATTCAACTGCAAGCTTGCAACTCACTCACCGACGTCTGATTGTCTCAGAGTGAGTTGCGGGCTCCTGTTCCTTTCTGTTTGTGATGCTATTCAATTGCCATGGACAGAGACACGCTGCCTGAGATCTGAAGGAAACCAAGCAGAGCAGGGCTTGCAAATGCAAGCTTGTAGCTGCTGCTCACTGTCAGCTAATAGGAATTGAGACCTTCATCATGACGGCAATGAAACCTGCGAGTGGTCCCGCAGGCTTCCTATATGAAACCCTGCTGCAGGGGTCCCCGCAGGTTCTTCACATTAACTCCCAATGATGCAGGGGTCCCAATCAGGCTCCCCGCACTGACCCCACATGACCCCACTGATGCAGGTCCTAAAAGGAACCAAACTACAATAGAAATGAACCCTATAACTGATGGGGCTCTATACAGAGCCCCATGAGCCTCTAATTAACACCATCACTCACTGGGCTCTATACAGAGCCCCATGAGCCCCTACTTAGCCCCATCAATCCCATAAGGGTCTATATTTAACCGTCACAATAACACTATAAGTGCCCTGAGGGTCCTCCAGGACCCTCATGACACTAAGTCTAAGCACTACACTATTAACCATCCCAATAGACTAATAAATCTAAATTAACCCCATCTAATTAATCAACCTCCATCTAATTAACCCCCATGATAAGTAACAAACCCCCCTCTAACTAATTAACCACCCCTCTATACAGAGCCCCATGAGCCTCTAATTAACTCCATCACTCATGGGGCATCAAACAGAGTCCCATGATCCTCTAATTAACCCCATCACTCATGGGACTCTTTACAGAGACCCATGAAACATTAATTAACCTCATCACTCATGGGGCTCCTTACAGACCCCCATGAGCCTCAAATTAACCCCATCACTCATGTGGCTCTACACAGGGTTAATGTGGGGACCCCGCAACATAGGGGGTTAATGTTAGTTGCTGCAGGGGTACTTACAGTATCCCCGTGTCATGGGGGTAACCATTTTTGTGCCAGCAGGGAATTTCAATTTTTAAATGATGCAGGGGTCCTGATCGGGACCCCTACATCATTGGGGGTTAATGTGGGGTCACTGCGGGGGTCCTGATCGGGACCCCTGCATCATTGGGGGTTCATTTAGGAGTGTGTGGGGTGGTGTTAGGTGCAGTGGAGACAGTCGGGGGAGCATAAGTGAGGGCTTCTGAAGCCCTTGCGGGTCCTCTCTAGCACATGTAGGACTTTGTCCTGCATTTGCGATTTGCGAGTTGGGATACATTTGCGAAGTGGGAGGAATCGGGCAATTGAATAGCGACAGATCAAAGGCTTCAGAGTGGTGTAGGCTGCGAGTTGCACGGCCGCCATTTTTCCTCGGCCATAAATCGTAACCCCATTCGAGCTTGCACAAAGACGCCAACTGAATAGTAAATTTGACTGCAATGTCAACTTGCGAGCTCGGATCTGAAAATTGCAGCAATTGTATGAAGCCCCTTGTATATATTGCAGAAGGGGGCAAACAGACTTTCCTAAGTTGTTGGCTTGTCCATTACAACGCATCCCTGTGATGGTGTTCATGTTTCTGATTCCCTGATATCTGATTTTGGTTTTGTTTATTGGACTCTCCTTTTGATTGCTGTCTTTACTGACTTTTTTTTTTGTTTAGCAATCCTGAAACTGTTCTGCCTGCCTCAGACCAGGGACTGGTTTGACCACCATATAGGCCTCTGGCCTTTTGGTCTGATACCTTTGGATACTTCTGCAGTGAGAACCAAACCACCTGCTGTTATACCTAACTAAATAGTGGCACCTGTCTCTCTGCCCTCCACAGAGGTCTCCCTATTCTGCCTCTGCCTACTCCTCTTCTCTGTTGTACTTATCCCCTCTCTCTCTCTTCTTGCTCCTGCTCTCCTCCACTTGTCCTCGGCTGTCATGCCTGACATGTCCAAGAAAACTTTCTTTGGACTTTGGAACTGATGTGGAACTGGGGTTTGATGTGGAGTTTACTGTGTGTGGGATGGGGAGTTGGAAAGTGGTTCAGGCACCTAGGGACTATTAAAGTGTTACAGTAGGAAGTGCCTGGCCTTTCAACCTAGTTTATGATTTATCAAGTTTATGTGTGTAATGATTACTTTGGTTAATACATGAGTGTTGGGAATAGGTCGCAAGTAAGATAAATAAGACTCCTGAGAGAGCCGAATAAAGCCTATGGCAATCATCCTCAGGAGAGGGAAGTTCACATAAAAGGAGTAAACGCATAACCCCCAACATATGTTAGTTATATTGATACCTGCAGAAAATTTGGGCCACAGGGGAATCACCCACAGAGGTTGAACAGGAGGGTGAAGGTTATACTTTAACAGCTGAGTCAAGGTGTAGTGAGCAATCCCTTGTGGTGAGACTTTGATGTATTAATTATGCTGATAGCTGGAATCAAGCTTCAAAGAGTCAGCACAACACTAAACCCACTCTGATTTGCATAGAATATGGTGGAGAAGGGCTCTAACTGTATGATATAAATGTGTGTAACATTAAAACTAAAACACAAAATAAAGTGGTAGTTGGCTGGCACACTCAACGTGTCTGTCATTGTATGTGTAACTCTAACAGGGTTTTAAAGGAATCATATGGTTAAAGGTCTTGTCGCAGCAGATGACTAGTGAATTTGCAAGTGGAGTGCCACGCCCAGACTCTTCAAGACCTATTGGTCAATCTTCTGCTAGCAGCGGTGGTAAGGGCTGTACGATTCTGCTGGGTAAGTTTGAACTAGGTTCTTGATTAGCCCAATTGAAGAAGCAGATCATAACATCTGCCTCCACTCTTTCCACTCCTATCCTCCTGCATCCTCTTACCACCCATCCTGCTTCTCTCTCCATTTTAAACTCCCTCATTCCAAGCAGTCTCACAAACACGCATACAGAACCTCACAAGAACATTTCCTCTTACCTCCTACTCAGAAGATAAATTGTGTATATGTTTTGTTCCATTAGTAAAAAGGTGTATATTGTGTGTATTTTTAACTCTTTTTATAATATGCAAATGACTCAAGGGGAATTTGGTAATGGAATTAGTATATGATGTGAATAGAGTATATGGCAGGTGGGGATGTGCACAGACTATGTGGCATTTGGGATGTGTACATTGTATGTGGCAAGGGGTGGGGTGGATTAGGGGTATGTGGTGGGGGGATGGGTAGGGGGTATGCTTAGTGAGTATTTTAATATAGCAATGTAATTGACTCCTTAGTTACCCTTGCAAAATAAATATCTAAATTACATGCTAAAGTTAACTTACAGGCAAATAATATTTATTTTCTTGTGATAACATACATATTAATTTGATAATATTAATTAGATAAGATTAGATTGTTAGTTGATATTTTAGTGAAATTTTAAGACATTGTTCCTATTGTGCAAAGAGGCTGTTGGGATATGTCTAATAGAAAACTACAGCCAGCATAGATGTCCTAGACAACCAGACTAGCTATCATTCTACATAAGGTGCTCTGTAATTGGCACAAATTAAGGAAAACATATAGTTCGGAGTGCTTTGCCAAACTTGTTACTGGGGTTATGTGCACATAAATCCTATGCTGTTGTGTAGTCTTTCTAGTTATTCCGAGTAGAAGACACCTGCTCTGAACTTGTTGAGCATATAATAGAGAGGGATTATTTTAACCTTTGATGAAATTTGCTGTAGGGCCAATTCCAGAAAGGTGCAAAAAAATGTTAATGCATGGAGAGCAAATACATCAATTTATAATAAAAATGCCCACACCACAGTGCTATGTTTAATGTTCTTTTTAAAGCACTGAGTACGGATAACAGAGGTATAACACTTCAAGTAACATTAATCAAGATAATTTTATAAGAGAAGTATAATGTTTGATTATTGTTTACAGTTAGTAGATTGTAATTTGGTATCTTCTCTATCTATTATGCGTAGTTGTTATTATACATATAAATGTAACATATGAATTATTACTTAATTCATTTTCATTTAATAAACAACATTTTAATTATTTGATGTTATCTCAAAATATATTTGTATAACATGTAAATTAAATATTATGTTTTAATTAAATGTATTAATAGTGCAATTTATATATATTTGGTATCCCTATTATGCCATCACCTTTCGTCTATCAAACAGGTTCTTTTGTCTGTGTATTTGAATCTCCGTGGTGATGGGTCTGAGATAAATTAAGTGAACAGATGTTAATCACCTAGTCTTTTAAGCTGTATGTATACATAACAAATTATTTTGACTTGTTCAAGAGGCATTTGGTAAGAAAACAATGTCCCATTGATATTGCCAGAATGGGAGTTTTATTTGCTCAGCATGAATTGTATTCCTTATTGTGATACTTTATTTATACACTTTTTTCTTTTAATGCATCTAATATTAAACTATATGTTTGTTTTTTTATAGATGATTATGGCTCACTATTTTGTTTTTGTAGTGCTTAGTGGCTCACTGAGAATATGCATGGAAGTTTCTTGGGAAGCTTTGGATCCTGACCACTCTACATAAAGTTGTGGGACAGTAGTCAGGCAAGTAGGCTACACTTGTACACTGGAAGCAACCTTTATAGCCTACTGGTAGTGGCTGTTGGTTCCTATGATTCCAACATGTATGAAACACAGATTCTGATTGTGGATCTTAAAGAGCAATCATTTATCTGAAAATGACAATTCCATCTACTCTACAAAATTAGACAATATTCCCTAAGCTTTACACAAGGATGAAACTTTAACTTACAGTGTGTCCATTTTTGTTAAACTCTGTATTCACTAAGGTATGTTTTTTACTTAAAGGAAAACTATAATTGTACAGCCTTCCTGTAGGTGTAGATACTTATATTGCGACGCTCGAGCCCTACCTATATCTGACAATAATACCAAAAGAAGAAGTATAGCTAGTGCTGAGAACCTCCAAGTCGTGGAATATACAAAAGTCTAAAGGTGTCAGTGCTACAATAAAGTGGCTGGACACCATACAGTTCAAAAGTCAACTGAAAACAGGATGATCACCTTGAGATGGACAGAGGTCCCTTCTGGTTTGTGTAGTGTTTGTACATTGTGTAGTATTTTGTACACATTTGGAGCTAGAACAACATATGGGTCCACCAAATGAAGTGTAGATGTGCTCTAATATTGGGTCACTGCATGATGGAATGGAGGATCGCAACTTCTTCACAGAACACCGTTCACATGGTATTCATCAAGAACATATATAAGAAAAGAAAAAAGGAGGGGAGGCAATCCAGTGCCATTGAACCAGGACTGCTCCTATGAATCATGTTTTATATCTCATATCTTGAGGTTACAATGTGTGAGAGTACTGGTTTTATATTTTATTCTTTTTAAATATTCTTGTTGACATATCTTTGCTTTATCTGCACCGAGAGGTGGTGCGCTTTCTCCCCCTCCCCTCCTTTTTTTCCTTTCCTGACTTTAAGGCAGTAAAGAACAAGGCAAACAATATATATATATAAATATTAGTAAAATTCAGCATGAAATAGTAATTCAGCTTGTTTTAATTAAAAACAATGTTGATGACCCTGAAGGATCTTAGAGAGATCACTGATGTATTGATGGAAGTTGTGTGTGTGTGAGGGCTGTCTACATGTTACAACAGAGTTATTGTTGCATTCTTTGATGATTAAACTGATAAATACAAACACACAACCATCATTCAGCTCTTACAAACACAAAATGTACTCATAAGCAGAGACTTCAAAATTCAGATTCTACCCCAAAAACATTTATGTCTATGGCTTACACAGCGGCTAAAATGTGTTTGGTACATACTTCACAACCAAGTATCTTTTTTTCTTGAACTGTAATGGTACTTTAATTTGCTGTTTTGCACTGTTAATAGCTGGTTTCCCTTAAAAGGATATTGAAGTTCTCTGTATTTTACTTGGTATAGAATATACCTGTAGTCTCACACTAGCTAATCAGTGACCATAGCTCAGTAACATACTCCTGAGACATGATCATTGATTGGCCATTATGAGGCACTGCACAGTCAGTACTGTCTGTGTCTTCATGAGCTGCAGATAGACTTTATGTAAGAGTGATGAGAAGAATGTAATTGCTGAATAAACTTATATAACGTACTGTTTGGAATTTGCCAGAAGTCTTGGGGGCACATTTGATTGGTAGAAACTTATTCAAACTTAGACTTACTCAGTCTGTAAGAGATCTGAGACTGAGACAAGGATACATTTTCAGCAGAACAATGTCCCTAAATACATAGCCAAATCTATACGTCAGTGCTTTAAAATACTTTAAAACTAAGAACTTGAAAATTGTAGAATGACTCAGTAAAAGCCCAGTCCTCGATCTGATGAGAATCTGTGATAAAGCTGAACAACGCTGTTCACCAATAAACCCCATTCAGCATGACAGAGGTTCAGCCAAGCAGAATGGGCAAAAATTGTGGGAACCAGATGAGCAAATATGTTAGAAACTTAAAGGCATACCCAAGTTTCATGGGTTATTATGTTTTTGCTTTCTTTAGGCAAAAAACAGCCTTACTATATGCAGCACATTTCATAAAACATTTTACTTTTATTAATATCTAAAAATCCCTCAAAGGATTATGTTGACACCCCCAGGGGTTCTACACAGGTCCTTAATCCCCACTCAATCAACATGCAGCATTAGGGGGGCTGTTGTGACTCATTATTTACCTGCTGTGTCTTCCGCAGACAATAGCAGAGCACTGGTGTCAGTTGCCACGTCACTGATAGGATATGACCCCGCCCAGCTGCTTCCTGTGTCTGCTGTGTGCTGGGTCCTGCTTCCCACCAGCACAGCACAGACAGAGCTGTTGCTGTGTATGTGAGACTTGCAGCTGTCACCAGAGATAATTGATGCAGAGAATAGACAATCTGCAGGGTGGTAATCAAGTGTGAATGTGCTGCACAGAGAAACTCTTATATGAAAATACATAGTACCTTCTAACATGGATAACATGGATATGACTACATAAACCAGACTGTTTGCAACACAAACAGGAACCCAGGTTTGATACAAAAGTTTCAACTAACTTCAGCTTGCTACTGATTGGCCAACTTTTTAAAAATGTTATGCTAATTTAGTCAGGGTTTAGAGGGGGTGTTAACCCTAATTTTCAACTGTCAGAAGTTGCAAGACATTTTGCTAGCTTCAAGGTAAATGTTTGAATGTTTATTTTGGTATTTTATTCATGCAAAAATTGTTTTAATACGTTATTAATTCTCCTCTATCCGATGCATTCACAATCCAGGAAACGTTAATATGCCTTTAACCCAAAAGGCTTGCAGTTTTAACTGCAGCAAAGTTGGTTCAACCAATAAATGTCTGCTGCTTTTGTTTATTGTTTCACATAGAAAATATTTTGGACAGTCAAAGTGTTAATTATGTTTTTTTAAATCAAATCCAAATTAAACATGTATTAATGAGTAATCATTTTTAGATAATTTTTAAATGCATTGTACTAGTTATAGTTATTCCTAAACAAATGCTGTGGTAGAATTTTCAGTAAAAGGTAAATGGCGTCACTCATTTGTGTCCAACTCTCCATGACCTCATGGACAACACACCATGCTGATCCACTTGGTTTTCATGGCAGATATACTGAAGTACAGAGATGCTAATCATAACCACTGGGCCACCAGAAAACCCAGGAATTGTCTACTAGTACCTTATTAAAGGACAATTAGACAGCAATTGACAGCATTTATAATGCATCCTAAACAAATATACAAAGGTATATCTGATAAAAGTCTCCTCTATTGCTTAAAATAAATTTGGCTACGTAAAATTTAGATATGGAAGACATGTTCAAACATTGGAAGCTGCACTTCAACAGTCAGACACAATCCAAAAACATCTACAGAATTAATTTGTTGAGGACTAAGATAAAACAACTCTTTGTATGGTGCAAAGTAAAAACTGTTCATGCTCCAAGAAACACTATTATACTGAAACTCACTCTTCATTGGTCTTCCAACCCTATTCATTGGTCTTCCAACCCATGCATTTACTCCACTCCAACAAACCAAACATTTCTTGCCATATGTAATAATGTGTAATCATCCCTGCACAACACTCATCCTTATCTCCTAGCCCAGATCCAGTGGCTTCTTGTCTGCAACTGCTGCATTTTCAATTTCTGAATCCATGACTACTAACCTCTACATGGCCTTTGTCACTATCCAGAGGGGAGGGGACTACGTTCACCCTAAAACCTTATGCCTTTCTGTTACAGGAATCCACCCCAGGATTGTGAGGTTTTATGTTTCTTGGCACCCAGCATGCAGAACTGGACCACCTCAGGATCAGCCTGGCCAGGAGCCAGAACAAGTTACAGGATATCAGCATAAGGTGCAGCAATACTTATGCTGTACAAATATTAAAGAGAGGTTATGTATTAGGACAGTAGCACTCGCTTATTAGGCCACATATTCAGTAATATTGAAAACAGGATTAATGAGACTAAAACTAAAAACCTCACCCAAGTATCACACTCTCATTGTCCTCTTAACCTCTCCCTACTGACCTCCTCAGGCAAGACCACTGGCACCCCCAGGGGATTAATTAACGAGCGATTGTTCTCCTTCATGGTAGGGGTGATAAGTTAGTGTTAAATAATAACTCCTACAGACAGGATGTCTGAGTGGGGACCCTCCATGTAGTGCATGGACAAGAACAGTGACAAAATGGAGTCACACTAACAATTTAATGTGCTGGATACAATAATGACAGAAATAGGGAAATGTGGTTATTTTTTCCTCCACTGACTCTAGCAACAATATATTCCTGTTAATTACCTTTAAAATAACATTGTCACAGTACAGTGCCATAATCACTGCTGCTACTAGCTTGCTCAGGAAATAAAGCCCTTCAGCCAGTAATATTAAATAAATCACTCTTGTATCCTAGACCATATTTCTGAACCCATATCAATGCTTTTAACATTATAAAAACAAACGTGAGCCCGTTGAGCCCAAATACATAAAGAAATGACTTCCTCGTGGTCCAGGGTACATCATCAGGGACTCCTTGACAGATTATGGGGCCTTCTGAGGGCAAGTCCTCATTATAGTCTTGCAAACTCTCAATTTTCTCCCCCTCGGTGGCAGCCTCCAGTTTCTCAAATACAATATGGGGCGATCTGGGTCAGGCTCGTTCCCACAGGGCTGATGTGGGCAGTCCCTCTTCAAATGGCCCCTCTGCTGGCATCCATAGCACTGGGATCTTGATCTTACATTCTGCCCTGATGACCGACTGCCGGTTCCTGTTGAGGGTGTAGGAGGTACCTGAATTTCCTCCCCCTCAGTGGCAAGCCTCCAGTTACTCAAATACAATACGGGGTGATCTGGATCAGGCTCGCTCCCACAGGGCTGATTTGGGCAGTGCCTCTTCAAATGGCCCCGCTGCTGGCATCCATAGCACTAGGGTCCCAATCTCACCTTCTGCCCTGATGACCGACGGTCAGTTCCTGTTTAGGGAGTAGGTGGAACCTGAGTGGGGCCTTCTGAGGGAAAGCCCTCGGTATAGTCTTGCAAACCCTCAATTTCCTCCTCCTCGGTGGCCAGCCTCCAGTTACTCAAATACAATATGGGGCGATCTGGGTCAGGCTCGCTCCCACAGGGCTGATGAGGGACTGCCTCTTCAAATGGCCATTCTGCACTAGGGTCCCAATCTCACCTTCTGCCATGACGACCGACTGCCGGTTTCTGGCAGCTAGTTTTTCTGATGAAAGGATCCTGCCTCTGACACCAGTTGTGGTGATCTGCTTTCTTCAGTCAACTTTGAAAAGGCTGTTATGGCCAAACCTACCCAGCAGATACACAAGGTTCTTTTAACCCCTTCACCAAGGCAGCTGATGTTTCTAAAATGTCCTTAAAAATATAAACACAGGTTCAGCTTTTTAAAAAGCAGGAACTGCTTTTATTGCTGTAGAAACTTCATAACAGGGTGATTGTTTAAACTTGACTTGATAACATTCTATACTACTTAAACTGGGGTTTGTTTAACTGGCTAATACAGTAATTAATCAATTTTTCATATGCCAGGCATCATAACATCCAATTCATTATGATCTTCTTTTAGGAATGCTGACATATACATACATCTTCTAGACAGGTCTCTTCCCCTTCCATTAGCATTATACACACACTTCAGTTTCCTCCCCTTCTATTAGGAGCATATACACAGTTCAGTAATTGTACAGGTTCAGGACAAACATTTTCTTTACTGTGGGACCTGATACATATATCTCCTTAAGATATCTTATTCCATATATATAGAGAAATTAACCATCTCTTCACTATGGATTCAGCCATATGGATATGGATTTGGATATATATATATATATATATATATATATATATATATATATATATATTCATTCATTCAAGTAATGTTACCTCCCTTTTTATGAGAAGCATAAACATACTTTAGATATCTTCATTCAGTTCAGACTCTCCCTCTTCATTAAGAGCAGACATGTCCACACAGCCGGATCCCAACTGCCTAACTGCTCTCTCTGACAGTTACAGACCGTCAACACAACATTCCAAAATATTTAACACTTAATGAACCAAACTTGCAGCATGCAGAATCACACTTTCCAAGTCAATCATAGGGAAGCAACATAACATACAGTAATTAACATATATGGTAATCAACTTAATATAACATTAAATAACTATAAACAGACTTAGCCCAGTACCACACCACATATTCCCAGGAGGCAGTACTGATAGGAGTCTTTAAGCAGTCAGGGTAATGGCCATCCTGAAAACCCTAATCATTCTGGGTGGATCATAAGAGTCCCAAGGACTGGTGGTCAGGAGGATCATGACCGCATCTAAGAGGAGATATAATAACCTTATATAAATACATCCAGGGTCAGTATAAAGCTTTGTCCAGTGAGCTTTTTGTGCAAAGAGGTTTTCAACTGGCAAGAGGACATCCTTTGGGTTAGAAGTCAAAAGATTCCACCTTAAAGAAAGAAAAGGGTTCTTCGCACTAAGGGTGGTTAATCTGTGGAATTCTCTACCAAAGGATGTGGTAACAGCGGATTCGATAGATAACTTTCAAAAGGGACTGAATATATTTTCAGGGCTATCCTGGTTAATTAGAGAGGGACTATTGATCCAGGAAGGAATCCAATAGCCAGTATCTGGGGTCAGGAAGGAATTCATTTTTTTTCACTGTTTATTTTCTGCTTGCCTTCCTCTGGATCAATTAGCAACTAATCCGCATATTGTAGATCAGAGGAGATCTTAAAAGTATGAACTTGATGGACTAAAGTCTTTTTTCAACCTCAATTACTATGTAACCTCATTTTTAAAAAATAATAATAACCTAAAAGTATTGTATATATATATATATATATAGTATATATATTGGGGCTAGAATTTATATGGCCAGGGAGGAGGTGCATTCACATTCACATAACCACACAGTGAGGTGTAGAATAAAACTTTTAGGATCCTGGGCTTACAGAATATCTCCCCTTCTCAGGTATCACTTTTCAATACATTTTTTGCAAAGCTATAAAAAAGTACAAGTATCTGTATTTTCTGATTGCTCTCTTTAGCATAAAAATACTAATACATAGGTAGATCATATTATAACATCATTAGATATTTTTTTATATTAAACTTAACAATATGCATTTTTGAAGAGACATATCTCTCTCTCTCTCTATCTATCTATCTCTCTCTCTCCAGAAATGAATCACTTCAAAGAGATGTATTATATGTTATAAATATTTAGAGGCCAGCCGCACACATTTTAGGATGCTTTGAAGTTTCCACCCATGTGTGTGTGTGTATTTAACATACAGAAACAAATTGCTTCATACCTTTTTAATTAAATAGTGAAGTGTAGAAAACTAATTGGGGTTGATGTGAACGAATGCTGTATCACTTCAATTAATGTTATTGAGCAACAGAATAAAAAATATTTTTTATGAAAGCTAATAGGTTACATGCTGCTAATCACAGTTTTAACTTCAGTAAAACATAACACTAGAATTAAACAAGAATACTAGTGGCTGGTCTTGTATAAAGTATAGATGATAGCTCAGTGTGGGATATTATCTGGCTAATAGCACGACTAAAATTACACATTATTATTTAGCAGAATATGCAGTCATTCTATAAATATTATAATGGCAACACCATAGATATGTAATTTTGCACTATAATAAAATATGCCATAATTCACTGCTTTTTAACCCTTTATCTGCCAGAAGATATTGCTGTTCAATTCAGAATTTCAAAAACACAGCTGCTCTTTTGTTACCACTGGCAGAGAGAGCATTAATGACACTCAGTATCTTGTAAGGAATACACTGAGCATTCCTGGGCATGCTGTACGTGATCATTTCCTTTATACTCCAAAACAATTGTATACTGGTTTTAACTATGTAAAGCACAAAAAGAAACTCCATACAGTCACACATTTAAATACACAAACTAAAGTACACAATCTACATCCTTATTAAATTGTGATTCGGCCAATTGAATAGGGCTCTATAAAAGCACAGAGCATATTTTTTTACAGAAGTTTTTAGTTAGTGATCTTCTATCTAAAAGCAAGGTCTTCGCTAATAAAAACTTCTGTAAAGAAAATATGCTGTGTGCTTATATAGAGCCCTATTCAATTGGCCAAATCACAATTAAATAAGGCTGCTATTGTTTTATGAATCTTATAGGCTTATTACTCCCCTTTGCATAGGGAATCTTCAGATATATAGTTTTTGTAAAAGAGGGAGTTCAGGTGTTGTAGGTCAGCGCTATAAGGTAAAGTCAGTTGCTAAGAGTGATGATTGGCATTTACATGAGGGTAAATGGCAGTATTATCAGGTTCACCTAAACCCAATAATGTTTCCACAAGATCCCAATATCCAAACCTTGAAAGTATTAAAGTCAGATGGTGTAACTAAAACAACTATAATATTATATCTGAACAAAAAAACTGCCGCTCTTATAATGTTCACCACTATGTTAAGAATAGTGGAATGCATAGTCCCTATTTACTTAAGTTAAAGGATGACTGTAGTTTATTGAAAAAAAGACTCACTAGTGTACAGAGGCTGGCACAACCATGCCCTGCCCAGTGGATGCTGGTGTGGGTACAGAACAGAGAAAGTGGCGAGGAGTTTCAATCTCAAGTGAGATTTCCTGCTTACTGAGCAGGTGTGGGGGAGGAAGGAAATGTAAATTTCGAAAATCTAATCTCAGTCATAATAATTACACAACGAGAATGTCCAAAAATTAGCTTTAATTAGAAAAAAAAATCCTGATGCCTCTGCTGCTCCGTAGAGACATTCGTTATATTTTATACATTATACAGTGCATTATACTGTACAATGGAAGGAGATAAGTGTCAAATACGAAAAGCTGACTTCATGCTCTTGTGATATAACAGATGTCACTATCCTTGCTCCCTCCTCTGATTGGTAAAAAACACACCTCTTTTGAATCAAGCTAACAGTAAGTGCAGAAGACAGGAAACACAGGACTTCTGGAATTTACTAAATACAGAAAATAAAAAATCATTTTTCCTCTTTGTATTTTATGTTTATGTCTTGCTAAAGTTCTTACTTTTCCTAGTAAGTGTTCCCTCATGCAGACTTTTAATACAAAAGTATTTGAAATATATTTAAATTAGATATTTATTTTTATTCCAGACTATGAAATTGTGTTCATCTGCAAACAATGACACTAATCTTTTCACCTTTTATAATAGTTTTTATTTTAGATCATCAACATAAATGTAACCCTGAAGATTGCTTATAATACATATAGTGATCTGCCCCCCTAGTTTTGCTTTTAACACTGTTTTCTATAAACATAATAAAGACGCCAACATACATAGCACATGTGCAAAAATATATATAAAAATAAACTTAAGGTCATAAGAATAAATTACATGTTTTGTGTTATGATGATGAAGATAAACATACTATTTTAAGCATTATTTCAAGCACCACTGTAATCCTATACTTAAAAAATGCTTGAGATGAATGTGAGACCCTCTTCTGCCAATTTTCTGTTAATTGAAGGATGTTCTATCCATTTTAATAGATAATATTAATATTAGGACATTGTTTACTGTGTGTTCTGTAGGTCTGGGGGTATTGCCCACATGCCCATGTAATTGGCCTCAGTGTCACCAGCCCCAGTAGGGGCTTCCTTTGTACTGCTGCAAGATTCCAAGCAAGCGCCAAATGGATCTACATGGGGTTTCCTGGTTTGCTGTGTTGTCTGTGGTTTACAGGCATGTTTTACTATTTTATCACTGAATTGAAAATGTGTGTCCGGGCTGCCTTCCTTGCCCTCTAAGGATCATTTACCAAGTGTTATATGCCTGGTACCTAAGGCCTGTAATCTCCTGTATCCTAAAGTACTGGGTTCTGCTGATGGCTCCAGCCATCTACCATGAGCAGGAATCAGGGTTGTCAGTTCAAAGAGCTGCTCTCCAGGGCTCGTCTCTTTTCAAGAATTATAATTAAAATAGGCTAAATGCTTTTAGAATGTAAAAAAAATAATACAGCATTTATTTTTACATGTTATATGAAATTATGCTGCTGTAGAATCTATCATTTTGGTTTCTGATCAACTTTCTGAAATTGGAGAATGCACAGGAAGCTGTGTGTGTTTCAACAGAGGTAATGGAAAGCTAATTAATCTAGAAAGACACATCATCTTTAGAAAATAAGAGACATAATCTAAATATTTCAGCTAAATGTAATACTGTAGTGAAAAAAAATTGCATATAAGAATTAAAAAAATGTAATGGTTGTGTTTATTTTATTATTATTTTTTGCATTCTAAAAAAAATACATTTTGCCCATTATGGTGTTTAGTTACTTAAAGTACTATACAAAAAAAATGACTGTGGTAACCTTTTAAAATAAACTAATTACATTCTTCTGACCAAGTATTTGATTGTCTACATTACTTACAGATATGTTCCAAATACAAATATATGAATACAATTTCAGATGCTTACTTAAGACATTTTGAATACTAGAATTCTAAATATATTATGTAAATGGTATTAGGTAAAGGAAATTGAATCTATAGACATCTGCCTGTAAAGTATACATCAATGATCAATGGCTACAATAAAGTAGTGCAAAACAGCAAGGGTTTCCATATAAAACTACCACATATGAGAATTCAGTACTAAAACTTTACAGCCATTATTTTTGACATTTTGATGTTTTTAAGAGGCACCATGTCAGAGGAGAGTTGTTCTCCTTATGTACAAGGCAAAGAATACTTCACAGCAGAGTGCTACTTTTGACTATGGTAGTTCTACATTCGGGTTATGCTTTGGTTTGCTGAAAGGTAAAATTGCACTGCCGATGCATCTGTGACTAAGGGAACAGCTGGCTTTTTGATGATGCCATAAAGAAGCCTTTGGGAGAAAGTCATTTTCTTCTATTTCTTCTTTTCATGCTTTAGGTTTAGTTTCCCTGTTTCTAGCTTTTGGCTTGCACAGCAGTTTGATTTCTTCTCCTTCTCATCTTCGTTAGATACTTGCTGCACTGCTTTGAGGATGGCAGTCTCTACAATCTGTTTACTGGCATTCTGCAACTTTACTTCCTCGGCTTCTTTTCCAGAATTCTGTCCTAGAAAAAAATATTGATGGAAATGTAAATTATGTGAGGAAAGTTCATAACACATATCACTTTGAAATAATGTTGTACTTTAATATTAAGCAATATAAATAATGTACTTGAATGAAATGCTTCCATGACCATGTTATTAGAAAAAACATGAAGGTATATGCCTATAGGAGAGATATGAACTAGAAGGTCTATCTGGTCTGCTCATGATATGTATCTAAAAGATTGGCTTAAAGTGACATAGTGGTGGTTCCAAATATGCTATTATTTAAAACTATACGTAATGATAAATAGTTTATTTCTTGAATGTCATTCAATTTTTTTATTACTGCAAATTTACAGAACCAGTGATTAACTAGGCCATTTAGGCTAATTACTTATTGTGGCCTGGTCATCCTAATTCAGTGCCCCAGGGCTTAATAGGCAGTTATTAGCTCATTATATGTATATGCATAGTTGTTGGATGAGAATGACTGATAGGAGTTACACATTGAAAACGTCAATATAAATATAATCATACTTTACTAAAATGTAATTGGTAAAGTATTTTTACCTATAATTTTACATTTTACCACATTTGGAACCCCCTTCTTCCATTTATTTAATACCTAGGATGTCCTTATGCATGTTGTGGAAATGCGTGAATTCTTTTGCTGTTTATTTGTCTTTTTGCAAACCTCTTTTGTTTGAAGGCAATTCCAAAAATCTTGGTCTTCTGTGTTAATTTACACTACAACTTACATACAACTTCATTAAATGTTTTAATATATGTGAGAGTTTTCAAAAAAAAGTGTTATCAAATTAGAACATGCTGCGAGTTACGGGCTTGAGAGGCAAACCCATAAACCATTTTTCGCTCGGCGGATGTGCGGCCTTGAATGTCATCAATTAGTCTAACTCGTAGTTACGGATTTATTCGAGCCAATGGAAACAGAGATCGTCAGAATTACGTCACTGAAAAATGGTGGTGGGATTTCAAAGTCTTACAGGGTTCAATTGCGAGTTATGATCGGACCCACATTCCAGATATGATGCAATATTGATAAAGCCGTAAATATGATATTCTATTATATGCGAGTTCCAGTATATGTATTAATACATTGATTGCCAGGATCGATATAAAACAGAAAGTAAACATGAAATAAAGTATTTTATTTGGCCAATTTGCGAGCTTGAGAATGTTGTGCTAATAATTCTAAGATCTAACATCACTTTCCCTGTTATTTTATTTACTGTAGTGCGTGTATATTTGCATTTACAGTGCTACCCCCCTTGTGGGTCCTCCCTAGCACCCGTTGGCTTCTTGGCTCCATTTGAGAGTTACGAGTTTGAACGCCAGTGATTTTGATGAAATTTAATAGCGCAATTGGAACATAGCGGTTACAGGCTTGACAGATCAAAGGATTTGCGGGCTCGTAAGTTGAATTATCACATCCCGTAGAGTTTTCTCGCTCCTACCCCTGCGGCTGGTTTGAAAGGCCAATTTAATAGCGGTAAGTCTTGCGGGCTACGTTTTAACACGTTTTGGGAATTTAATGGGGCTAATGGACTTCAGTAAATCACTTCACCACCCCTGTGAAGCTTAGTGATTCTGATTTTTATTTTCTGATTTTTATTATCTTTGTTTTTAATATTAACATTGTTTATATTTTATGATAAAAGGTACATTTGTATATTATTCCAGTTCTCCTATCTGTACAAATATCTAGAAAGTCTATTCTGTCATCTTGAAGTCATTAAAAACCTTGCAAGGTATGTATAAACAAACAGCCCTTATTTATCTACTACGTTTTGCTGAAATTAGCATAGTGTTTCTTTTGCTAATCTAGTCATTTTTCCCTCTATAGTTTATCGATAGGTACAGTAAATAAATATGTTTTAATTGTCCATTATGTCAATTTGCTTTATAAACAGCACATCTTTGTGCATTAGGTAAATCAATACCTCCATAAATATATTCTTGGTGGTTCGTTAAGTGTTTGGACATGTGAAGCTGTGTGTGCTTCTAAGTGAATTCAGTGAAAATGTATGTAGGTATCTGTCTTTTCCAGCTTAGTGAATAGTGGTCAAATGAATGAGGCTGTGGTCCTGTTGGTCACTGATAACAACGTCAAAACAGCTGTCTTACACTTTATGGTGCTAGGAGATAAAAGCAACGATCAGACAAAGCAAACTCTCAAATAACAGCAATTCCTGTGCTTTAACTGTGAGAGCCTGTAATGTAATGGGAGTATGACCCAGAGCATCGCACTATCCGCTTCTCCACATTGCAGATACAATTGGTTATTAAAACCAAACTAAACTACTCCTAGATTATCACATAAAATAATTGTCAAACTGTGAGTCGTCGTTGTTCTTTGCAAGCACGCAAAGCGAGCTTGGAGAACTGCATCACTCGTAAAGCGAGGGACGCAGTTCTGCCAGCAAATGCCAACCTCGCAAAGTGAAGCGAGTGTCCACATTTGCGGAGGTGGAGGCTCTACGCCGCGTCACGCGCAGTAAAACCCCCCCCCAGAAAAGTGGGATTCGAAAAAAAAAACATCACACAGAGCACGGGGTGGGGGGGTGGACAGACAGCCAGGACATCTGGGAGTGAGGTTGCACGCGCAAGTTTAAGTAGCATTTAAGAAGTTTTGCCACTTTAAAATCGGTTTAGCAAGAAAAAAAATGTGTTGGACAAAAAAAATTAAAACAAGGCTAATGAGTGCCGAAGGTCCACAGAGGAGCAAAAGCCTTACATGGTGTGGCAAACAGCATTGCCATGGCTTAAAATGTTATTGCCCTGTAATTTTTAAAGGGCAAGTTGCTAGTTAAAATAATTACTGTCACAAAAATATATATTACAGAGACAGAGAGAGCAATTGGTCAGACAAGTATGGTGGTCACTTCTGCTATTAGGAGGTGATTTCCCACTCCCTCTGTAGCTGGGCATGTCAATGAAGATCATTAAATGGCCACAGGGTAACAGATTATTTGTACATGCAATGATACACCAACAAACACAAAATACAGTATTAATACTCACTGCTATCTGACAATAAGCTCTTAAAGTACAACTTTTTTGCATTCATTTTGGTTACAAAAATAGTATTGTCTTTTTTAGAACACTTACAATGGAAATAGATGGTTCTAACCCTACCCCTTTAGACTAGAACCCCCTTATCTTTTAAACAGTACATATAATTAGTGACAGAGTATACTAACACTTCCCACCAGTGACCACAGTGCAGGAAAGTCAAAATATTGACATGAAAGCAAATTAATAGATGGGAGAAGAACCAACCAATGCAAGTTTTAAAACTAAATATTGTTTTAGTCAGAATAAATTGAAAACATGTTTATTGCATAAAAACAATTACAGTTGGACCATTTCCATTATCTTATGTAGCTTATTCACTAAAGAGGTTTCTCCAAGTTGGAGTAGAGGCTCATTAAATTAATATATTATAATATATTAATCTAGTATGAAAATTCCTTCCTTAGTGGAAGAATCACTATGCTAAACTTACAATTGAAATAAAAACTCTATATCACATATTATGTTGTAAAATCAATGGTGCCTGGATATTTGGTTGGTCGATATCCACTAAATAGAAGGGATTTTGCTTTTGACAAAATCTGAAAAGAAAATTAGATGTTAAGACAATGCAGTACTATATGAATGCTTTTGAACACTGTCACACAATATTTATCAGAAAGCTTTCCCATAAAGTATATTACATTTAAAGCCATATCAGGCAAGCAAACTTGTTTCCTAAAATATATAAATAAATAAATTGTTATCTTGTCCTATAAAAAGAAAAAAGTGAAAGCACTTGCTCAGTACTGACCAAGAGTCCTGCTGATCACAATACATTCCCGAAATACAGTTTTTCCTATAAAGCTGTTATTTAACATCATTAGAATAATTTTGTAGCACTTGTTATAGAGAAGGGGTTTAAATGGCAAGGACAAATTAAAGAATAAGGTATATTTCCTATTTCATTCTTTGAAATACTGTATATAAAAGAGCCATAAATTACTGTGTCATCTGCCTCTCTAGCATATTTTCCTGGATGTTCGTCCATAAGCTCAAACTTAACATGTCAAAGACTGAGCTTCTTATCTTGCCATCCTCTACTACAACTTCCACTCAAATATATCTCACTATTGACAGTGCCATCATCACTTCTACCTCCCAGGCCTTTTTATCCTGGGGTTCTACTGGACCTTGCCATCTCTTTCATTCCTCACATACACTCAATCAAATGTCTTGTCATTTTCACCTAAAAAAACATCTCCAAAATGCATCACTATCTTACACAAGACACACCCAAAATTCTATTCAATTCACTCATCTTATCTCACCTTGACTCCTGCAACTCGCTACTTGCTGGCCTCCCCAACACCTGTCTCTCCATAATGAATGCCTCCACTAGACTCATCTACCATACTCAACGGCCAGTGTCTGCAGCACCTCTCTGTCAGTCACTCCACTGACTTCCAAAGCCTCCAGAATAAAATGTAAAATCATGACCCTCAACAACAGTGCACTCCCTTACAGCTCTGCTCTCATCTCAAAATCTTCCCCCAACCACCCTTTTTCTCTGCTAATGACCTTCTGCTTTCTCTCTTATTACCTTCTCTCATTCCTGCCTTCAAGACTTTTCTCGTGCTGCCCCTATTGTTTGGAACTCCTTGCCTCACTCATTATACTCATTTTATAAAACTGCAGATAACATGGACATTATACTTTAACTCATCAGCTTTTTATAACTTTTTTGGTTTTATCAGTGTGGAGCTTGTTACAAATTCATCCTAAGAAAGCAATTTTATGTAGTAAACATGTACATTTACTTAAGCATATAACTGCGTACCTTTTGGTCTACAATATGAATATGCATACTCAAATATACATATAGATGGTCATAAACACAGAAGCATACATTTCCTGGCAGAACTGAAAGACCCACCAGTCACTTTTACTACAAAGTTTGGCTTAACTTATTCCCAAACTGGCCTGGTGCTTATCTCAGGCATGCTTTAATTCCTTACCTGTGTTTATACCTACCACACCTACTGGATGTCTTTTCAATTTACCTACTGCCCTTTCTGTAAAGTAATATTTTTACATCTAAACCTTCCAACTTCAAATTATGAGCTCTAGTTCTTGAACTCATAATTTTCTAAAAAATAATACCCTTTTGAACCTTATTAAATCTTTGATATATTTCATATTGTATTTAAAAGAACAAATAAATACATACTGCCTTTATTTATTTACTTTTGAACTGTAGCTTGTTTGAAGCATTGAAGCAATCTACAATCACTGGGCAGCACGAATGATCTGGAGGAACACGACGGAGCAGCCGGGCAGGCACACATCCCACAAAGCGTGCTTGTCTGACATCTGCTGCTCAAGCCGGGCTGCTCTCTTAAATGAGCAGGCAGGCGTAGTGCCTATCCAAAACCAACTGGGGTAAACACTGTTTGAGTGGTTATTTCAGCTTCGTCCTCAATAGGTGATGACTGTTTAAATTTATATTAGTCCTACTTGAAATCAATGACATTAAGGATTGCCACATTTTAATAGAAGCAGCAAAACAGTTATTTGCATCCAAGACACCTCCCACTTGAAGCAGCAATAAACAAAAATGGCATCTTCCTCTACAGCACCATTACATGTAATAGTTAATACATTATTTTATTTATTTTTCATTTTAAACACATTCAGTTGGTTAAGTGTCTAGGACATTGACTAAAAGACATGCATCTGAGAGACTTAGGCCCCTATTCAATTGCGCAAATTGTAATTATTGTAGCCCGTAATTTTTTTTGCTATTCAATTGGCCTCTTCTATCTACCCGTAATCAATTTGCGAGTTATAGGCTGCGGTTGTAAAAAAACGTAACTCCGTTTATCTACTCCTTTGATGTCTCAAGCCCACAAATGTTACCAGTGTTAATCCATATTCAACTGCAACAATTCAACAAGCTCGCAATTGCAAATGTATCAAATATTTCTATGAGTACTAGATAGGACTCGCAAGGGAGTTAAACACCTGTTCATAACACTGTAAGAGCAAATAAAAACACACAACTGTACTTTAAAATATTGGGAAAGCATTAGAAAGACATTAGCTTTAATTGCACAACAGTCTCAAGCTCCCAAAACTGCAATAAAATATATATTTTTTATGTTTTATTTTCGTGTTATATCAATCCCGGAATTCGAAGAGTTAATACATATCAGGCCACCCACATGGACTAGCACAGTTTCTTTATTCATTTTTTATTGATTTCTACTTTGCTGAATTGCAAGTATGATTGCATATCGTACTTCTAATCACTAATTGATTGTAGTTTAAACTCCATGTTTTACTGATGTCATGCTGACCGTCTCATTTACTATTGTCTCTGTCTAAATTGTAATTTACGGGCTTGTTTTTTAATTTATCATCATCATGCCCTGTTTTGCTACTTACGGGTTCATGGTTTACGGCTTTAGACTTTAGCCCTGTAATTGCGGGTTTGAGTCAATTGAATACAACCGGAATTGTAACAAATTTCAAACCCGCAGACATGCGGCTGTATGAAGGTAATTACGGGCTTGGAATTGAATGGAGGCCATAGAGAGAAAGAGATTGCATCAGCAATCTGTACTGGGGCCTGTTTTGTATAATATATGTATAAATAATATTACTAAGTATCCTCAAGTGAAATCCTGACTCATTGCAAATTACAATAAAATTCGTGACAGGGTTGACATTCTAGAATTTGTAAACCAAATGCATAATGATTAAAGGTATATGTAAGTTTCTCTGCTTTTAATATTAAAATAAACCACATATGTGTGTGTTTGCATTTCTAAACAAAATGTTATTAGCAATAGCTTAAAAGTTCTGTTTTCACTTACTCAAAGCTTCTTGACAGTCGCTACAAAGGCCTGAGCTCATGTATACAATTATTTATGTAATAGCCACTTAGACTTTTTCAAACAACATTTTTTTAAACTCCTGTAGGTGGATGGAATGCACAGACTAAATTGACCTTTGGTTTTTATCTGCATTTCTGTCTTCAATAAAGTGCAAATATGAGACTGTGGCCCTTTAAAAGTAATAGGCAAAAGTGTGTGATACATTCTTACATTTAAAGCACTCTATTTAGGGTATTGTCAATCATCATCTGCATGTAGCACAAAGAGGATAAACATAAAAAAAAACATATAAAATGTTTGAAATGTTTTAGACATACTGTGAAGCTGTCCTACATGGAATCACTGAATACATGATGCCTCTTTCCTGTACCAGTTCAGTTAGACACCCATTATTTATTAAACATACATCTGTAAAAGGGAACATACAGTATATATTGGATTTCAGCATCCCTTCAATATACATTTTTTATGAGAAATGCATTAATAGTCCTCAGGATATAAATATATAAACTGTAAGGCCTAAGACTATCCATTCAGAAACCAATATCCATCCAAAACGTCAATATTTTCATATATCATAATTTTACTTAGTTATTTAATCATCAACTCCCTTTCTTCAAAATAAAAAGTCCAGCTGTTTACACTCAAGAGTACAGTGTATATATATATATATATATATATATATATATATATATATATATATAGATCATTTTCCATATAAATGACGAAGCTGTGTTTAAACTGTAATCTCCTGATGCAAGACCAGCACATTTCCAATATACATACACAAGGGTGGTGCTTAATTGTATGAAACATCTGGGCTAGCAGATAAGGAGGATTAATGAAAAGATGCAATGTAAAAAGAGGTAAAAAACTGTAAGACATTGGAGCCCAACCAAGTACAAACTATTAGATCAGTAAACTGAAATCTAGTGAAGTAGAGACTGAAAACAACTTTGTACAACACGAGGCACAACTGAAATGAATAATTAAGCACACTTGTAGACAATGTGGCACCTTTTGCTGTGTCTATGTCATTAAGAATTGATTTTGTTTCACTTTTTTCCCCTTTTCTATAAAACACTTTAGGTACTGCCAGTAATTTATTCAAGAACAAAAACATTAGTGAAGGTACAAAATATTTACTGTACACCAGAGCAATATTTTAAGGATTTCATACATGTGAGTACAATAAAAATAAATAGTTAAAGCAAATTAGTATGGTCATGTGATGTTGAACATAAAAAGACTGTCAAAACTAACTTTTAAACAGAAAACAAAATATCATCTCATCTTAAAGTTTTGATCCACTTTCCCAATAGTATCAGTGCTGCCATTACACTATTGCTCTGGATTATGGTGTCCTTCAACCTTCTAAACTACATACAGTGTTTTTAATCTGCAATATTATTAATTCAATATATAAAACAATGTGCAAGCATTTAACTCCATTTGCATACAGACAATGTATTGCATTGGATCTTACCATTAGCAAACTCAATTTATTTAAATAAAGCATGACCTACTCATTATGATGCCAAGTTTAAAATGTATCATTTTTCATTGTGTTAGAGCCAAGACTTACTCCTAGACATTGAAGAGCAGGCAGGAGATAGCCTTCCCCAGCAGCAGTCAGTCTCCCCTCTCTGACTATTGATAGGTCTCTTGTTTTTGTTTTTCTGCTGTGCTCTCCTCCCTCCACTGGGAGTCTGGGTGAGTCTGAAAGGTTGCCTCTCCCTCTTCTCTTTCCTTTCTCTGTGTCATTTCTCTACCGGGGTCGTTTAAAAAAAAAGGAGAACATTGCAGAAAAAGGCCAGAATGAAAGCTGAGTACTTTACCTGGAGCATACACCATGGCTTTTAATATCGGTCTGGATTAAGAGCAAGAGACGTCTTGAGGCAGACAGTGAGGTGGTGAGCTGAGCACTGAATGGTTTAGTTTCAGGACCTTGGACAGTTCCCGGCTCCGCTGTTCGTAGCACAGACTGCTGAGCACTCACTGCCTGACTCACTGCACACGGCACCGCTCACCGTGCTCTGGGGAGAGCCGCAGCAATCAGCATCATCACAGCACATAAACTCACACATCGTCCTTACTGCATCTCCATGATAAAGGGACATGGAAGCTTTCTGGATTTCACTAGGAATATAATATACCTACGTAGCTATGAAGTGCTTATAAGCTCTGTTTTTTTCTGCCTAAAATCATACAATGTGTTCCTATTTGGGTCTGCCCTCTGCAGTCCACGAATACCTCAACAGTGAAGTGTTTCAAAATTAGCCAATCAATGAGCTCTCTCAATTAGCATGTTGCCAGTGATTGATTACTATGAAACATTGCACACACTGTATTTAAAGGTACACTATCTTCATGAGCTACAGACTGAGAACCACTTAGAAACTATTGCTAAAACAGAGCTTTTAAGCCCTTTTTTATAAAATAAAGTATGCAAAAGTATAGAGATACATAGGTATATAATTGTTAAGTTGTTCAGTCTTGTCTGATGCACCATGACTCTATGCAATCGTTATGTCACTGATTGTGCTTATCCATGTGGGTTTCTTGGCAAAGACACTGTTGCTTTTCCAGTGGACCTCAATTTGTCTGACCTCTCTGCCTTGACCTGCTCATCTTGGGTTACCCTACATGGTATTGCTCACAGCTTCATTGATTTACACAAGCCCCTTACACACAACAAGGTAGTGATCCCGAAAGGGAGGTATGTCATATTCCAAGTAAAATTCAGCAACCATGTCCAATTATTATTTTTTCATGCAAAAAAAAAACTTTTGTAAATGTTTGGGAAAACAATTGTGTTCCAAGTCCCTTTAAAGTAATGCCAAACCTTTTGTAGACTCTCTTTCATTCAGTGTGGGTGGACCACAAGATTGCTCTAGTCTCAATCCTCTTCAACCACTCAAAAGCAATCCTTCAGTATGACCATATCCTTAACTTCTTCACATTTTTTAAACAAGTCTCCACACTTTCTACTATAAGATCACATTTATCCATATTTATCATCCACAATTTATTGAACTTACATTCAATATATTTTTCATGCAAAAAAAATGCTATTTTAAAAGCTTGTGTACCATGTCTCTTTAAGCTTAAGCTGATTACATATGCCACAGTAGGGAGGACAGCTAATTGTTTCTAATTACATGACTCTATCAGCATCTTAAGAGTGCAGTGTGACATTTAATTATTTTACTTCTAAGGTTAACCAAAAAATGTTATTAGATAAATGCATTAATTATTAATATTTAATTGCAGTATGTGATACTGTGACATTTAGTGTCACTGTTATGTGCTAGAACTAGCTCATATTTTATAACATACACATGTGTGTCCCAATACAGTAAACAATTCAGTGTTTCAAACTTGCAGTTCTTAAAGGACCATGGAAGCATTGTGTCTTTGTTGCATATGAAATAGGGTACTTCTTAATGTGTCACAGTGCATTTTCTTTTCTCCAATGGTCACGGCCTCATAGCAGAATAACATGATTCATTTGTTTAAATGCCATAGAGGGCTTTCCCCATCAAACTAAACACTGATGCACAACACTTATTACATTATAGATCCTGAGTCAGAATCAGTTAGTTAACAGCTAACAGCAACACATTCTTAAAGAGAAAGAGAGAGAATACTCAAAACACTGGTTCAATGCCCATAATAACTGTAGATAATATCAATAATTAAAACGTAACTTTTTGTTGATAATTTAAAAACAACACACATAAGTCATAAAAAATTTACAAAATATTGGCTAAGAAAATCATAAAAAATAAGCTATTATAGCTTCAATAGGTCTAAAGTAGGGGAGCAATCCTATCTGCCAGTCTATAATAATATCACCAAATCAAAAAGAAGGAAGTAAGAATCCCAAAAGAATGTCAATAATCAGAAAGAAAGCTAATACAAATTACAACCCAAACCAAAACAGTGAGACAAAGTAAAAATAGAAATACACTGGTTAGGACTTCGGTGGGTGCCTCCTACCTGGAAGGCTGCCCTACCGGCATACTCCAGTTCTGACTAGGTAGTCCCTAGCCAACAGCTAAACTATACAAACAAACTACTTAAAGTAATATCAAATTAATAAATAAATCCCACACGTTGATCAAACAAAAAAAAAAATCACATCCACTATGATGTTCCCAATTCCTTTCAATCACATCCCTAACTGAGGAACAATAATAAAGGAGATGTGCTGAATAGATTAGGGTGCCCCCCCCCCCCCCCCAGCCTCATCCTGTGAGCAGTGATACAGCTGTATGAATCATACTTGTCAACAGCACTGAAAATGAAATGAAAAAAGTTTTTAAATTGATGTGTATTTCACTGTTTAATAAGATCTTGTATCTAACCTATTTATTCCTTCAACTGCCAGCTTCTCTGTAGAGTACATGAGTTAAAATTCTGCAAGAGCCACAAATCACAAGCACCAAATGGCAATATAACTTATTACTACAGCCATAAATATAAGGTTATTGCTTTGGGTTATTTAGACATTCTAATCTACAATTTAAAAATGTGCAATGTATTATTGCAGTAAAGACAAATTGAGGTCTTGAAGGAATGTACCTATATATTTAATGTACCTTGTGGTGCAGAGATCTGTGCTGAAGTCCAGGTTAAATCAAAAGTTTAATGCCATACAATAGTGAAGATGTCTCAAAATAAAAAGGTTATACACATGGGGCCTCATTCAATTGCGATTTGGCCAATTGAATAGTGCTCTAAATAAGCACATAACATATTTTTTTAAAATAAGTTTTTAGTCAGTGAAAACCTTGCATTTGTATAGATGCTTACTAACTAAAAACTTCTTTAAAAAAATATGTTATGTGCTTATTTAGAGCCCTATTCAATTGGCCAAATTGCAATTGAATGAGGGCCATGTTCTCTTTGTTCTTAATTGCTCTACATTATGTTGCAGAACAGTTGTAATGACTGCCATTTAACATTTGCCTCAAGAGAAAAAAAAAACAAAAAAAATTATATATATATATAAAACTTACACATAAAATGCAGTTACTAATTCCTTCGTATTACTGTTAATTAGTACTGTAAAAAGTATTCATTGTTATTATAGCCTTGAAATCAATCCCTTCTGTCCCAGGTCACACAACTTTTTTTTACTCAGTGACCACAGAATACTTTCCCCAAGCTGTCCATTTGTGGATATTCTAGAGACCATTTATGTATTGTAATCAGTAGCACTGGATTTATGTAAAAAAGTGCTTTTTTAATTAAGTTTGAACACAGCTCTAGAGATTGGCAGAGTGACAATTTCCACATTTGGTGGGAACACTGCTGAGACACATATTGTTTAATTAAATTACATTTTACATTGAGTTTTTTAGGAATAAAAACATAATCATAAAGCAACAATCATAAAGCAATATACTTAAATGCTGCCTTTTTATGTGCCTTAAAAGAAGGAATAAAGGAAGTAACATGTGGTAAGTTGTTTTTTGTGATAAAAAGATAAACTAGTAGAACAAGTATGCACTTACCCTCTGCTTGCTCTGAATGGCTTCATTGCCAGGTCATACAGTACACAATGTGCCCTATATATCATTTTCTGTTGGGTGTGAATGCATGGTATTGTGGATTCAGCTATTTTTATGCAAAGCAGAAGTCATTATACGTATACTAATATCAAGGTGAAAACTGCTTAGAATGCAGGGATCAAATCTTATCAGCAGTGGTAGAGCTACTACTTGTGCAGCAGGTGCAAAGCACCAGGGCCCGCAAGGGTTCATTTGCTACAGCCAATAAAGGAGAAATCTTAGGAGAAATGTATTAGCTAAGAATGGTGATTAATTACTGTATAGAAAGGTGATCTGATCATCATTGGGATGATATGATCATCTACATATAATTTTGCTTTTTTATTGACCCCCTGCATGGTGGATAGCGAAGTTGCAAGGGGGCCCCAAATAATTTTGCATGGGGGCCTTCCAATCACTAGCTCCATAAGAGTTGTTTTTAGTGAGTTTACATTTTTTGTGCAAAATATAACTTACAGGGTGCCTCTATTTTTTTCCCAGTGCTCGTCCTTTACTATGCAGGGGACTGACATGGAACAACGGGGTACATACAGTACTAGCTCTAAATCTTCTACTGTCATAAGTAAGATAAAATAATATTTTTGCACTGTTTATTCAATGTCCAATGCTATTCCAAAGGTTGCTTTTGAAATTGAAGGTTCTGAAGATGAATATAATGTAAACATTGTGTTATTAACACACAGAAACATCACTGAGTGTTTCATTCATATTGAAACGGCATGTATATTTTTTATTCTTTTTTACTCAATCATGTACTGTACATGAATAACTCAGATTTAGTCAAACACCTCTACATTACCAAATTTCAAATAAAAGCACATTTCTTGTATTTTGAGTATTGTATTTATGCATTCCTCACTAGAATCTCTCAAGAAGACATTGGGGGAATTTACTAAGCATCTGAAGTGTAATTCACTTTATCTCCTGATTTACTATGTGCTGTTTACTATGCGGAAACAGCATCTAATCTCAGGTCACAATGTGCTTCTTCTAGATTCTTCCATAAGCAAAATATTGACCTATAAGAAATGAAGACATGTTCAAAATTAAATATAAAAAAAAATGAATCAATAAGGTAAGCTGAGGGAAAGAAAAACAAGCAAATTGATTAAATGGAACAAATCAATGACTACATAATAGATTAAATAATAACAGAATCAACGGAAGTAATGCATGGTATATTAGCAGTGGGGAAAGGTGGAAGAAAAATGAAAAAACTCAGAATAAGTTAAAACTTCCTTTTTTTTTTACTTAAAATGTCTATATTAATTATAGGGAAGAATATACACTAAAGTGTAAAAAATAAAAAAAAACATTGAACTACTTAATAATGCTCAGGAATGGTAACCAAAAGCAAAGCAACTGCATACACCCTAAACATTAATTGGAATATTACAAATATGAAACTGAGATAGATCAACATTAATAATAACATGTATATTGCAGAACTAAAGGTATTTACCAGGTTACCGGGTAGCAGCTAAATATTGCCAAGCTTAAAAAATAGACAGAAACTTATACTGAGATTGTAAGTTCACAAGGTGATAGAAATAAAATATCAGCTGCAGAACACATCTGCAAATATGCAAACCTAGCAAAATAAATAAAAAAAGGACTCAGAATATTCAAAAAGTACATGGTAAAATGCAGACCTGAGCAGTCCAAGTGGCATCTTGCTACTTGCTCTGGCTCAGTCTGCAAGTTTCTTCACAAACAATGGCCCCTATTCAATTGAGCAATTGTAAGTTACTGGAGCCCGTAATGCAGGCCGTAAACTAATTTGCTATTCGATTGGCGTCTTTTAGCGAGCCGCAAACAATCTGTGGGTTACCGGCTGAAAATCCCTGCAGTTGTCAAAACTGTAACTTACACCCCATCGCAGCCTTTGATCTTTCAAGGCCGCAAAAGTTACAATTACTACAATTCCTCAAGCCTGCAAATGTTTTCACACCCATAAACGGCAAATGTAGAAGAAAATCTTATGGGTACCAGATAGGACTCGCAAGGGGGCAGCACTGTAAAGGCAAAAAAATCAATACAGCACATTTAATGACAGGGAAAAAGATGAAAGACATTAGGATTAATTGCACAACAGTCTCAAGCTTGCAAATCTGCAATAATAAATTATTTTTTTTATGTTTTATTTTGTTTTCATATGATTCTCGGGAATTAATTGCGAGTCTGAACGCATATCGGACCTTTAAACACTAATTGATTGATGTGTAACCTCCATGTTTTACTGACGTAATGATAACGGTCTCATTTTCTATTGGCTGTTTCTAAAGCAGTAGTTATGGCCTTGATGAGTTGATCATGATCATGCTCTGAAATGCTACTTATGATTGCATTGTTTACAGTTTTGGCTTGAGGGCTTGTTCAATTGAATCGCTCTGTAATTGTAGCAAATCTCAATTGAATAGGGGGCCCTAGTATTATAAAACAAATTACATTTAGGACGTCATATGTAAATTTGCAAATCTTTGATAACTGTATAGACACACATTACTAATACAGAAGCAACAGCAGCTACAGATAAAAGTGAGGAATAATACTGAGGAACACCTGAGCACTTCTGAAAGGACTGGTGTTGTGGACTCATGGGCATGTATAGTAGCCACATTGTGGGTGGGAAAAACCCAGACAAATTCTTAAATGATTGTATAGATAGACTGCACTGATGCACAATTAAATCAAGTCAATAAAATAGATCGGATGTCTAAAAAATATTTTTTTGCATTCAACAGGATCATAAGAATAACAACAATAACTAATAAGGGCAATTGGGATCTAAACAGCTAATTGACAGTTTTACTGTGAACATAAGGAGCCCGATTCAATTGCAAGCGGGATACAGGCTGTATGTCTGAGGGCCTGCTGCAGGCTCCTGTTCATCTCTGATTCCAGTGCTATTCAATTGAACAAGCCTGCAAGTTACGGGCTGAACGCCAAAGCCGTAAACCATGCACTCGTGCGTTGCAGTTCAGGGCGGAAAAATAATCAATTTAGCACGGCCGTTTCTGAAACAGTCAATAGAAAATGAGACATCATTGTGGTAGTAAAACATGGAGGTTACATGTCAATCAATTAGGTTTGGGGGTCCGATATGCGATGGGACTCGCAAACCCTCAAAATACAAAATATTTAAAATGAATGCCAAAATTGTCCTAGTCCATATGGGTGGCCTGATATGTATTAACTCATTGATTCCCGAGATCGATATAACCCCGAAATGACACATAAAAAAATATGATTTGTTATTGCCGATTTGCGAGCTTGAGACTGTTGTGTAATCAACTTAGTAGTGTACAAATTGTTACCTCTGTACATAACACTTTGTTTGAATAGAAAAATGATTGTGAGGAATTTATTAGTTATCATTATTATATCCATAGATAAAAGAAAAAGACGCTGATATTAAAATATTGTAAAACAATTTAAAAACCCAACAAAGATGACTCGTAGTTTAAAGCATATAATATGCACATTTTAGATATAGAACATTGTTTGCATAATTGTAAATCTAATATGATTTTTAACTCTATCCACTACAGTAGACAAAAGGGATTGTTTGGCTTAGCACCGTTTTGTTTAGTATCTTAGGATAATCCTAGCAAAGTGAGGTTATTTATCTGAATATCAATAGCATAGGGGATTTGTCTAACAGGAATCACAGTACATTATTAAATCAATACCTAAAGCCGCCTGCTAGTTTTAATTCCCAAACCGTTAGTCTCTATCTAGATTTCTGTGTTACAGAACTTAACCTCAGGTACTAATAGAACACCTTTTGGCAGGCACTATTGTGCTAATGTATCATTGATCTTAACCTCAGAAACTAATGGAACGCCTTTTGGTAGGGACTATTAACTCTGGTGGAGTAACAATGTTCAAAATATCTAACTACATCATCACTGACGCTGTTTCACTACCGCAGTAGCTTAATCATAGGGAGATGGGTGAAAATATAGGAACCAAAATAAATTCCAGAATATATAAGTGAAAAAAACACAAAGGAATATGGAAAACAATTAATAAAAATAAATAAAAAATCCTATTTGGAAAAATAGGATTCTTTATTTATTTTTATTAATTGCTTCCTCTCTATCACTCGAAGATTTTTCTTCGACATTTACAGGTGTTAAACAATGGGGAATTGTAGCAATTAAATAGCGATTTGCGATTTCATCGATCATAACCCTTGCGGGCGGGAAAGATCAAAGGCTTCGGGAGGCTATAAGTTCCTGGTTTAACCACCTCAAATTTTTCAAGGCCATAACCCGTAAACCGCTTGGAGTCCGCAAAAAGACGCCAATTGAATAGCAAATTAATGTACGGCCTCCGGTAATTTGTTTATTAGCCTGTGGATTATGTAATTTCTTTATTCTCTCTCCTTTGAGTCTCACAATTCATACCTATATTCATAAAAGGTCATAACAACAATCAATAAAATGTTGATTACATTATGTGATACTTATTTAATGTTGAGAGCTTCTTTATAGATAAGTTAGAGAACTTTCAACACATCAAAAGTTTCTTCTTCAGGTATCTTGCTAAGTGAGCATGTGTATTAATAATATATCCAGAAGTATAATTAGGCAGCATTAATAATTTATGTGCAGTGAATGGATTATAAAAAAAATGAAAAGAGGTGTTGGAGATGATTGGATTAAAGGCGTGAAGTCATTATTCTAACATCCTGTGATTAATTCAATCATTGCCCTGATTAAAAGGTTACCAGAGTGTCATAAATCCTGCTTCTTTACTGACTCCGTTCATGAAATAAAAAATGAACATATGTTAGTTACCATTTTCTGCTCTTCTGGCCCAACTTTTGGTAATGATTTTGTTATTGTAAATCATAAAGCAAATGTTCTGTTTGAGTTTTAATATCAGTTGTAGTAAATTTGGAGTTAATCGTCCACTTCTTAGGAGTTTGGTTTCTCAGATGAGATATTATTGCTGCATCTATATGTAACATATATCTGTTTTTAATAACAATGGCAATTTAATGTTTGGTAGTCTAGGGAAACATTACTGCTACTTTGCTGGAGAGGTTAACAGGTTGAGTGGAGACTTTCATGGATAGTTCTGGAAATGTTCCTTTCTCTTTTTCTTCTATATCTGAGATTTGTTTGATATGGTTTGATAGGAGCTGCTTCTATATATAATCAAATCCAGACTTTAAATTCCACAGATGTCTTTTTAGTGATAGAGTATTTTTTATTTTGGTGATTAGCGTATATGGTACTTAAAAGCCCCTACCTTCTCCAACCCCTAGTCAGTTAGTAGATGGGAAATAACAAAAAATAAATAAATAAATAAACAAAAATACCTACCTACCCATGTTACCCTAGCCCCTACTTACTCACATGAGCTTAGATGGGCAGCCCCCGACCACTAACTATCATCTTCTAGTTTGAATAATTAATGTATTAATAAATAATTCTAGAATATTTTAAATGATCACCTTCCATGCCACTATCCCACTTCATAAGTTAAGTATTTTTCAAATGTTTTCTAGAATCCTTCACAATAACTCTTTTGGTATCCAATTTTGTATACCAGAAGACTTGTGAATACTTACAAACACCTGTAAACCACTTTTCATTAGCTTTCATGTTTTTGACTTACTTGATAATTATTGAGCCTTGGCAAGAGTTTTCAATGATAAAAGCTAGAGACAATAATATGACACTTACTATCACTATCATTCTTCATTTACTATGTGTCTTTTTGCTATGGCAGCATCTGGTGCAATATGAAAAGAATAAGTTTAGTGAGGGTTTTTTTGTTAGCTATCCTAACAGCCAGTATGATCAAGCAGAGATTATGGTATTCATTATTGGGCCAACATATTGAAAACAATCTAAACATGACATGATAAATGACAGGTTTAGTAATATAGTAATAAGTAAGTGTTAGGTAGTAGATTTATAACAGTCACTACACATTAAATTCCATCTTATTCTGCTGCTTAGGTCTATGCATCATGTCACTAAAAGGTCTAATGATTTTCTTCATCATCTCACACATCTACAATCGTGCAAGTTTATAGATGAGAAATCTTTTGGATTGATACAAACTATGAAGATTTTCAACAAAAAAGTCTACCTGCAAATTATTATGTAACTAAAACTAATTTTCATTTCTTTCAAGTCATCATTTTTCTGTGATTTTTAAATTACTACACCTCACTGGTGAAAAATGAAATATATTAAAACTTGTGAAATATTAATGATGGTTCGTGTCATGTCGTTTCATGATAATATAGCCAAGGCCAATGTATTCTCATTTATGGGTCCTACAGTATATCAGTTCAAGATTTGGTCTGTTAATCCAAAATATAAATTACAAGCCTTGCATTTCTCTTAAAAAAACGTAAAAAGGTAAAATATTGATTTCACTTAAATTATTAATATTGTAAGACTGGGTGCTTGCATTGGCATATATAAGAGTATATTTTACAAAATGCTATATCTCAAATTTGACAACATGTTTCTGTGTCCTGACAACATCTGTAGTTCTTATTGCTTTTACATTGTTATTCACAAATGCACAAAGACAGTTTTGTTTGTAGCAGTGGGTGATATAGATTATGCATAGAATAATTTATTTAATTGGAATCCAGACTGCCGGTGGAGAATATGAGTTGGTGGGTAAAGTAAATGCGTGCTGTGCTTATTTTTTAAATGAAAGCCGTTTTAAGTTAATTTAACCATTCAATCCTATTTCAGTCAAACAAAAAACTTCACAACATTCATTGCAAGATCCAAACTTTGGCTGATAATTTGTCTTATGTTTTTATAATGTTAAACATTTTAGAAATATTTAGAAGAACATTTAAATTGTATGAAGCATATTACAGAGGATGACAGCTACATTGTTCTGCAGCTGCCTGATAAAATTCATTTCAATGTACTAGCCTCAATGGAATTTCATTATTTTGCTAATGATATCAAGGTTTTCCACTTACATGAATAATGTGGTATTTTGTAAGTAAAATGTTTTGACATGATTGTATTGAACAATAATATGTAAAAATTATCTTCATGTTTTTTGTTTTCCAATTCATGCATTTTTGAACTACAGTATTCATTATTCCAATGTTATTCATGCTTAACATGGGCTTACCTGAGCAACAAAATTCATACTAAGCTAAGAAATGATTATTTGATGAATAATGCAAGATTCAGAGGTAATTCATAAAAGTACTGAGAGAGCGGTAGAATTGTCAAAATCGCAATTACCAAAGCCTGTAATGTAGCCTGCAAAAGTTACTGATATTTAATTGGCCTCTTTTCGCTATCCGCAACCTATTTGCGAGCTACAGGCTGAAAATTCCTGCCGTTGTCAACATTGTAACTCCGACCCATCTAAGCCTTTGATCTTTCAAACCTGCAAATGTTACAATAGCTAAAATCAAAAATCGCAATTTAATTGCAAAAATTCCACAAGCCTTCAAACGCATAAATGGCAAATGTAGCAAAAAATTCTACGAGTACTAGAGAGGACTCGCAAGGCGATTAAACACCTGTTTGTAACACTATAAAAGCAAATAAAAACAATAATGGACTTTAAAATACGGGGAAAGCGATGTAAGACATTAGAATTACAGTAATTGCACAACAGTCTCAAGCTTGCAAATCTGCAATAAATTTATTTCAATGTTATATCAATCACAGAAATCAAGAAGTTAATACATATTAGGCCACCCATATGGACTATAACAGTTTCTTCATTCATTTTTATTGGTTTATAAATTGCTGGATTGCGAGCCTTGATTGCATATCAGACGTCTAAACACTAATTGATTGACGTTTAAATTACATGTTTTACTGATGTCATGATGACGGTCTCATTTACTATTGGCTCTGAATCGTTAGTTACGGGCTTGCTTAATTGATCATAAAATGAAATGCTGAAATGCTATGTACAGTTACATGGTTTAAGGTTTAGGCTTTCGGCCATGGCTTTCGGCCATATAATTGAGGGCTTGTTAAATCACTCTTTAACTGTTGCACATTTCTAACCCGTAGGTGTATGGCCTGCATGAAGGCAACTGTGGGCTTGGAATTAAATAAGGCGCATAGTGTAGAGGTAAATACAGTGAGATACTTTAAAAATATTATCATGGGGATCATTGAAACCTAAGTGTATTTTGGACAAACAAAAAGAGCATATTGGCTCTTATCTACTGTGAAACAAACGTTCTGCATTTGTTACTTTGTGTTACTTTTACTTTTATTACTTATATTTTTTTAGAATATTACTAATATTTTAGTAAATAGGTGGAAAATATTCAGAAGTTAAGAGGTGATTTTTAAAATAATTTTACTTCAAAACAAATGCTCAGGTTTTAAGGGGATACAGTTTAAGGTGGCAGGTGGCAATAAAAGCTAATATAGTTGGAGTAGTGGATAGGTGGTCTTAGCATGCATTGCTCAGCAGTAACCAATGACTTAAAAACTAATAACTTTAAAAAAAACTTAAAAACTAATAACATGCTGAGCAAGAATATTAATTGTGCTTTGTTTGGAGGCAGCTTATTGACAAAGTTGAAAGCTAATAAAAAAGCAGATAATTCCTAACTATGGGTTTATTTATGGACAGGGTGTGATAGTTTACTGCTATTCCCAGAACTGATATATTTTAAGAGATCCATATAGACTTTGACAACCATGATATGTGGGTTAAACTCACTGTATAATAAAAAAAAACAAAAGTTCTGAGATAATCAGTTACTTGTTGATAACTTGTTTTTTTCTCCTTTTAGTCACATACTGTATATTTAAACGTGACTAAAATACTTATTAACAAGTATACCTTCTAGCTTTCTGTACCAGACAAAGCACATTCTCAGAAGACTCAGAGTTCCTCAAGAAATTGCTGAAGGGTCTGAGTCTCGAACATTAGGAAGAACAGATAGATGATGTCATCCTGCTGGAAATCAGTGCTCTAAACTATGTTCCCAACAAACATGAATCGCAAGTGCAAGAGCTTCAGGGCAACAGTTCAGATGTGGACACTGAAATAGTTTTGAACAGATGTTATGAGTGAGTCTTTCCAGTCGCTTGACAAATAATCAGAAGCACTGCCTATAATTATACAAATCCACCAACTCAAGAAACTTTTGGAGAAGGTTTTCAAACAGTGGATGCCTCCAATAGCTATATTGGCTTCCCTGTTGGATTTATTTCCCTTATTTTAATTTATGAAAAGAGTGGAATACATGATGGTTATTCAGAGACTTGTTGAAATAATCCCTAAATGACAGATAAACGAATAAGGCACAAAGAGCACAAAAACACTGATATAAGATGAAACCCTCAATTTAAACGTAAACAGCGATGCAGAGAGAGTGGAGGGAGCACCTGACATAATCAGGTAAATGCATATAGGGGGAATCAACACAACATATTATAAAAAACATATATACATATATAGACATATGTGTATATATGTTTGGTCTGGGCCTGCATGAGTGCTGCCGAGACTGGGGAGCTACAGTTCATTGAGGGAACCATGAATGCCAACATGTACTGTGGCATACTGAAGCCAAGCATGAACACCTCCCTTCAGAGACTGGGCCGCAGGGCAGTATTCCAACATGATAACGACCCCAAACACACCTCCAAGACGACCACTGCCTTGCTAAAGAAGCGGAAGGTAAAGGTGATGGACTGGCCAAGCATGTCTCCAGACCTAAACCCAATTGAGCATCTGTGGGGCATCCTCAAACAGAAGGTGGGGGAGTGCTAAGGTCTCTAACATCAACCAGCTCCAGGGTATGTCATCATAGAGGAGTGGAAGAGGACTCCAGTGGCAACCTGGGAAATCCATGTCCTTAAGCAGTACTGGAAAATAATGGTGGCCACAAATAATATTGACACTTTGGGCCCAATTTGGACATTTCCACTTAAGAGTGTACTCACTTTTTTTGCCAACAGTTTAGACATTAATGGCTGTGTGTTGAGTTATTTTGAGGGGACAGCAAATTTACACTGTTATATAGGCTGTACACGTACTACTTTACATTGTAGCAGAGTGTCATTTCTTCAGATATAATAAAATATTTACAAAAAAGTGAGGGGTGTACTCACTTTTGAGAGATAATGTATGTATATACCGTATATACTCAAGTATAAGCTGAGTTTTTCAGCCCATCTTTTAATGCTGCTTATACTCGAATCACCCTGCTCCCTGCTCCTCTCTCCCTCTTCTGTGTCTCTTCTCCCCCTCTCCCTCACCTGTGTCTCGGCTTATACTCGAGTATATACAGTATATATATATATATATATATATATATATATATACAGTGCCTTGCAAAAGTATTCACCCCCCTTGGCATTTTTCATTTATTTTGTTGCATCACAACCTGGAATTAACATGGATTGTTTGAGGATTTGCATCATTTAATTTACAGAACATGCCCACAACTTTGAAGATGTTTTTTTTTTATTGTGAAGCCTAACAACACATAGGACAAAAAAACTGAAAAAGTCAATGTGCATAACTATTCACCCCCCTGAAGTCAATACTTTGTAGAGCCACCTTTTGCAGCAATCACAGCTCCAAGTCACTTTGGAGAAGTCTCTATGAGCTTGCCACATCTTACCACTGGGATTGTTGTCCATTCCTCCTAGCAAAACTGCTCCAGCTCCTTCAAGTTGGATGGTTTGATCTTGTGAACAGCAAATTTAAGTTTCTGAGTCCCAGCTGCTGAAAAACATGCCCACAGCATGATGCTGCCACCACCATGTTTCACTGTGGGGATGGTGTTCTTTGGATGATGGGATGTGTTGGGTTTGCGCCAGACATAGCGTTTTCTTTGATGGCCGAAAAGTTCAATTTTAGTCTCATCAGACCAGAGCACCTTCCTCCATACATTTTGGGAGTCTCCCACATGCTTTTCGCAAACTCAAAATGTGCCATTTTGTTGAATGTAATGGCTTTCTTCTGGCCACTCTGCCATAAAGCCCAACTCTATGGAGCGTACGGCTTATTGTCGTCCTATGTACAGATACTCTAGTTTCTGCTGTGGAACTCTGCAGCTCCTCCAGGGTCACCTTAGGTCTCTGTGCTGCTTCTCTGATTAATGCCCTCCTTGCCCGGTCCGTGAGGTTTGGTGGGCGGCCGTCTCTTTGCATGTTTGCTGGTGTGTTATGTTCTTTCCATTTGGTTATGATAGATTTAATGGTGTTCCTGGGATCATCAAAAATGTAGATATTTTTTTATAACCTAATCCTGACTTGCACTTCTCAACAACATTGTCCCTTACTTGTTTCGAGAGTTCCTTGGTCTTCATGGCAATGTTTGGTTAGTGGTGCCTCTTGCTATGGTGTTGCGGCCTCTGGGGCCTTTCAAAAAGGTGTGTATATGTAATGACAAGCACTATGTACATTTGATTATATGCTCAAAAAAAGGGCCCTCCATTCTTTAAGGTGTTAAGTTTGTTTTTTGCCATGTACTAAACCCCTGTACAGCGCTACGGAATATGTTGGCGCGATATAAATAAAGATAATAATAATAATAATGACAGATCATGTGACCTGTAGATTTCACACAGGTGGACAAAATTTCACTAATTATGTGACTTCTGAAGGTAATTGGTTGCACCAGAGCTTTTTATGGGCTTCATAACAATGGGGGTGAATACATACGCACATGACAATTTTCTGTTTTCTATTTCTAAAAATGTATATATTTTTCTTATTTCACTTCACCAACTTAGACTATTGTGTTCTGATCCATCACATAAAATTTAGATTAACCAAACATTGAACTTAAGACTGTAATGTAAAAAAAATAAGTAAAAAGTCAAGGGGGTGAATACTTTTGCAAGGCACTGTATGTATATATATATATATATATATATATATATATATATAATTATTTTATTTATGTTTCTTAAAATAAAATATGTGACAATTTTATTTATACCTTTAGTATAATTGTGTTTATTTTATGTATTTATATATATATTATATGTATATAGACAATTCATTAGAACATTTGTTCCTAGTGCACGTGGTTAACTGATATGTTTTAACCCCTTGTGTACTGGGTTGTGTGCTACCCTTGATTTTGTATAATGATACAGACATAATAATACAATATCATATTTTTTAATTACGCTTATGCTGAAGTATCAAATAGTATTTTCTATTGTTTTTTGGTGCTATACTGTCTCTTTAACTGCTCCTGTGGCAGAAATGGCTTTAGAACCATTTTCGAGTGGTCTTTGGCAACCGTGATATTATCTTCAGCTTTTTGTAGTTATGGCATTGCTTCTTATTTGCAAGTGATCATGGAGGCCAGTGCATGTTAGGCTGAAAAAAAAAATTTTGTCCATAAAGTTTAGTCTTGTTAGATCTCATTAGATCAGGGGTGGGCAAGTTCGGTCCTAGATGGCCACACACAAGCCTGGATTTGAAGATATCCTTTCTATGCACAGGTGAGTCAGTCAGGATGACTGAATAAGTGATTGACTCACCTGTGCGCAGCAGGGATATCATCAAATCCAGGCATGTGTGTGGAACTCCAGGACCGCACTTGCCCACCCTTGCCTTAGATATTCATATTTTTTGATTTGTCACTGCCAGAGGATGGCAAACAATTGCCCCTTTGAAACCCTGCCAATTGTATTATTAGGGGGAAAATCCTTCATGATTCAAAAAAATAAAAATCAAATTGTACCCTGATTCAACATCATACAAAAAAAGTTAACTGACATAAACTTGTTCTGCATGTTTAATCAAAAATAGAGATAGCCCCTTTTTAAAGTTATCTATTTAATCTGCTGTGGCAAACTCTTTTGGTAGTGGCAACACTTACTGTGAAAAACCTTTTTCTTTCTTCAATGTGAAATATTTTTTAACCCTCAAAGCAGTGAGCTCTTGTAAACTGTAAGCTTCTTGGTTTGAAAAATTCACTTGACAAATTCTTATATTGATCCAGAGAAAATAAGGCCCCATTCCAATCCCTAAATTATCTGCGCAAAAAAGGTTAACCGCAACTGCAGCATCTTTTGTTGTGCAGATAACATACCCATCACAATCCCAACTACTCCAAACCCCACCATTAATTGGGGACCATCCATCAGAGCTGTTTGACCTGATGCTGTTACAGTTCCCAGCAGAGTTCTACAGTTTAAACCCCCTTACAGGACCTCTAAAATGTAACCCTATACCTTATCAGACCCCCATTTTATACTACGGTAACCCTAAGTACCATGGGGGTCCCCAAAGTAAACTAAATTAACCCCTAAGTACCATTGGGGTCTATATAGACACCCATGATATTCTTAATTAACCTGTTTAGTACTATATAGGTTTAAAAAGACCCCATGGTATTTCTAATTAATACCTTGATACCATGGACATACTTAAAGGACCCCCCCAATTTTCCAAATGAACCCACTATATGCCATGAGGGTCCTCAAGAATGAGGCTTTTGCCATGCTTTTCTGTCCTAAATAATAATTTGTGTGTCTTCTGATTGGCTGAAATATGTGGTAATCAACTAAAAAGTTTTACAGAAGTCACCCTGCTCTTTAAATGTTTGAATTTTAATTGAACCAGTCAGAATGCTCAGATTGATAACGTCTGTTATTCTGAGCAGTCTGATTGGTTCAAATAAAATTCATAATTCTAATTGCCTTAAATATGATTGACACATAATTCAGCCAATCAGAAGACAAAAAATACTATTTAAGCCACAAAAGTCTGGCAAAAGCCATTTGCAGTGGGGAGCTTCTCATAGGAGGAGCACTGTTAGTTTAATTTTTTTTATAGGGCAATGAGATTTTTAGGAGAAGATCCATTTCTAGGCCCAGTAGATGAGGAATCAGTGGCTTCATTCAAGATGCCCTTAGACCATTACAATTTTCCCTTACCCCTACAACATTGCTTTTGAAATTTAATTTCAAATGACACTGTGTTATGATCACTAGAGTAGAAAATGTACATTAAAGTGAGACATGGGGCAGTGAGCTTGATGTCTAGGACTACAATATTTTATTCCAATCTTTTTGTATGTAAATCAGATGAGAAAACAAAATAACTGGCTCTTCACAAGTATTTGATTGCGATTAATTGAAATTAACTAGCTAGAAAAATGAAGAAAAAAATTAAACTATTTATGTGTTGCTTTAGTGTTATTTTTCTTAAAGTTATATAATTAGTTTTACATATGAAAAATGCAACTTTTAAATGCATGATAGAAAGTTTTGGATTACAGTAGTCCTTTGATTAGATTGTGCAATATATTATTATTATAATTATTATTATTATTATTATTATTATTAATCTTTATTTGTATCGCGCCAACAAATTCTGTAGCGCTGTACAGGGGATAAGGACAAGGAAGAATACAATGTTAACAAACTGCAGAAAAATGGAGGGCCCTGTTTTAAGCTTAGAATCTTTGCAGGAAGTGCTTTTTTCCAAAGCACCCTACAAGATTGAAAACTCTCTACTTACAATCTAAAGGGGTTGGAAGAGGCAGAACTTGGGGAGGAACAGAACGGGGGTAGCAAGGGCGAGGAGGAAAGTGAACGTTTACTTAGGTAGGAAGGTATGTGACATTGTGAGGTGAATTGCTCAGGTGTGTAATATGTTGTCTGTCCCTAGATGCAAATGGGACTCACAGAAGTGTTTCTGCTTATGAGTTTGAGATGGGGGAGGAGATAGTTGGTGGAGGAAGGAGTGTAGCTCATGGTAGCATAAAAGAGGAGATGAGAGCATGGAAGGTGCGATGGTTATGCTGGAGACATGATATGGATAAGTTGAGAGGAAAAGCCTGAGGAAAAGGCAGCAGGTTAAGAAGAAAAAGGCAGGAGGGAACATTGTGTAAAGGTTAAATTAGGAATAGTTAGCAGGTGTTCCTAATTGATCAGCTGAAAGAAATGTGTGTGATTCAACAAATTTTGAGCAAATAGGGGTGGGTGGGGACTCGTGTGTAGTTCTGTTGTATTTGTGCAGGAATAATGTCTACTGAGAGAGGAAACACTTTTAGTATACAGGAAGTTATTAGAGTGTGATAGGGAGGGGTTAAGGGAAGATTTGAACAAAGGAGGATGGGGTTACAGATACAAACTATAGTATTAAATAAGGCAAGAAAGTAACAATGTCCCCAACAATAATAACAGTTGAATGCAAAATATTATTAATTAAAGTACAGATTGCAGAAGTAAATTTAGCTGCTTCAAGTGTCTTCAATATGCCTTAGAAGTGGGACTGGTGTGTAGTTCTGTTGGATTTGTGCAGGGATAATGTCTTAGAAGTGGGACTGGTGTGTGGTTCTGTTGGATTTGTGCAGGAATAATGTCTTAGAAGTGGGACTGGTGTGTAGTTCTGTTGGATTTGTGCAGGAATAATGTCTTAGAAGTGGGACTTGTGTGTAGTTCTGTTGGATTTGTGCAGGAATAATGTCTTAGAAGTGGGACTTGTGTGTAGTTCTGTTGGATTTGTGCAGGAATAATGTCTTAGAAGTGGGACTTGTGTGTAGTCCTGTTGGATTTGTGCAGGAATAATGTCTTAGAAGTGGGACTGGTGTGTAGTTCTGTTGGATTTGTGCAGGAATAATGTCTTAGAAGTGGGACTTGTGTGTAGTTCTGTTGGATTTGTGCAGGAATAATGTCTTAGAAGTGGGACTTGTGTGTAGTTCTGTTGGATTTGTGCAGGAATAATGTCTTAGAAGTGGGACTTGTGTGTAGTCCTGTTGGATTTGTGCAGGAATAATGTCTTAGAAGTGGCACTTGTGTGTAGTTCTGTTGGATTTGTGCAGGAATAATGTCTTAGAAGTGCGACTTGTGTGTAGTTCGGTTGGATTTGTGCAGGAATAATGTCTCAGAAGTGGGACTTGTGTGGAGTTCTGTTGGATTTGTGCAGGAATATATTGTGAATTCAGAGTTAGACTAAGGTGTTTTCAAGAAGGCTAACTTTTTTCCTAGTCTAGAGCAATTTCAAATCTTAAAAATATATATCTCTTAAAAGTGTGTTACTTGACTTGACATGGAATGTATGTCCACTAAAGAAGGTGGAGAGTGGTAGTTGTTAACCAGGAATTGTGGGAGGGGCTGCAACACCCTCTCACCCTTTAAATACCTCCTACCCTAACGTTACCCCACGCTGGCATAATTTTCCCCACCTACCTCACCCTTCTCTCTAGCTTAATTTTACTTTCCATAGTCCTCTAACCAGACTTGGGCGACGAAGCTCAAAATGCCCCACCTCAAACTACCATCTTTAGAGAGAAAGCCCTGAACACAACTACAACTCCATCATCCAGCTCTCAGGATGTGATGTAACAAACACAAATGTATTACAGTACTCAAACAAATTCCTCAAAAATAGAGATTTTCAAAACAAATGTTTTATGTCCAAGACTTAGACAGCTGCTAATGTTTTTAGTTTATTTCTTGAACAGCAGTGGTCCTTTAAATTATATGCAAATGTATGAATTATGTTTATCTGGCAGATGTATAGCGATTTTGTTTATTATTATAGGCAGTTTACCACTATAGGTAAATAACAATCAATAAGCAAAAGTTCTTAGTGGAACCATAAAGAAGATTTTGTCTAGTGTTTTATATACCACAATTTGAATATACCCTAACATATTAGCGTGATTCTCTATACAGCTATGGATGGGACTTATCTAGATAAAAAGCTAAGTTCCTTTTCCCTTACAGAGTTGACTTGCTAAAGCACATAGGCCCCTATTCAATTGAGCAATTGTTAGTTACTGGAGCCTGCAATGTAGCCCGTAAACGAATTTGCTATTCAATTAGCATCTTTTAGCGAGCCGCAAACAATCTACGGGTTACAGGCTAAAAATCCCTGCGGTTGTCAAAATCGTAACTCCAACCCATCTAAGCCTTTGATCTTTCAAGCTTGTAAATGTTACAATCGCAAATCGTAATTCAGTCGCTATAATTCCCCAAGCCCGCAATTGTTTTTACACCTGTAAATGACAAATGTAGAAGAAAATCCTACGGGTACCAGATAGGACTTGCAAGGGGGTTAAACACCTGATCGTAGCACTGCAAATGCAAATTAAAAATCAATACTGCATTTTAAAAGACGGGGAAAGTGATGAAAGACATTATAATTAATTGCACAAGCTGTCCCAAGCTCGCAAATCTGCAATCAAAAATAATTTATTTAACATTTCATTTGCATGTTATATCAATCTCAGTAATCAAGGAGTTAATACATATCAGGCCTCCCACATGGATTACAACATTTCCTTCATTCATTTTTATTATTTTGTACATTGCCGGATTGCAGACTTCTAAACGCTAATTGATTGACGTTTAACCTCCATGTTTTACTGACGTCATGATGACGATCTCATTTACTATTGGCTGTAGTTACAGCCTTGCTTAATTGATCATGATCATGCTTTGAAATGCTACTTAAGGGTGCATTGTTTACAGTTTAGGTTTTCGGCCATGTAGCTGCGGGCTTAATTAATTGAATCACTCTGTGACTGTTGCAAATTTCAAGACTTACAGCCGGTATAAAGTCAACTGCGGGATTGAAATTGAATAGGGGCCATATTGTACCATATTCTTTTATTTAAAGTATTTTTTAATATTGACTTTTTATTTAATTACCAATCATTCAAAATACCAATCATATTTAGAAAAGAGGATGTAAGCTCCAAAATATAACTAAAATCCACTAATATCACATACAACACAAAGACATACATACATAAAACATACTTAGGGACTCATTCTAATGATGGGCGTAGGAGCTACGTGGCTGCAAGGGATGGCCGCAAGCTACTCTCTTATTCTAATCCCTTGTGGCTGAGGGCTCCGGCCGGCTTGTGGCCGGCACCCTACTTTCTCTTGCAGCCTTCCCCGCCGAAGCTTACGGCAGGGAAAGCCTTTGATCCAACGCGGCTGCAAGAGATTCGGACGCATGGAACCACCCGACCCTATTCAAATGCTCTGATAATCCCTCCGCCAACCCCGCAAAACGTCCAACAATTACCGCAGTTTACTTCCACCCTGGAGCCGTCGCAAGGGCTGCGAAGCCCTTGCAGCTGCTCAAATTAAGCCAACAGCAGCTACAGGGGTCCCGATCGTGACCCAATCGTGACCCAATCGTGTCCCCTGCAGTGTCCCCACATCACCCCTATAATGCAGGGGTCTGAACGGGACCACTGCAGGGTGCACACATTAACCCTATAATGCAGGGGTCCGATCAAGACCCCGGCAGTGTCCTAACATTAACCCCTGCAATGTGCACACATTAATCCTTGCTGCAAGGGTCTGATTGGGACCCCTGCAGGATCCCCACATTAACCTCTTGCTGCAGGGGTCCCAATAGGGACCCCTGCAAGCTCCCTACATTAACCCCTTGCCTTGCTGCCGAGGGTCCCAATCGTCACCGATCGGGACCCCTGTAGCATCTAAAAGATTTAAATTTTCACACTGCAGGCTTGAATTCAAAATTCAAGCCCGGGGAATTCCCTTAAAGAGCCCGCGGCACACTAATGGTTACCCCCAAACCGCGGGGGTACTATAAGTACCCACCTGCACCTAAAACTAACTCCCTCAGTCCAATAGGGCTCTATATAGACCCCTGTAGGACATGATTAACCCCACCAGGACCCTCGTGAAAAAGTCTAAGCACTACACTACACTATTAACCCTAACTATACCCCATTTACCACTTAACCCTAACTATACCCCATTAACCTATTCTAAACCCTATTTAACCCTAACTGGGCCTATTTAAACCTAGCTGGGCCTATGTAACCCCTCTAGACCTATTTAACCCTAACTGGTCCTATCTAACACTAACTGGGCCTATTTAACCATAACTGGGTCTATCTAACCCAAATGGGGCCTATTTAACCCTAACTGAACCTATTTAACCCTATCTGGACCTAATAACCCTAACTGGACCTATCTAGCCCAAACTGGACCTATTTAACCCTAACTGTACCTATTTAACCCTAACTGGGCCTATTTTACCCAAACTGGCCTATTTAACCCTAACTGTACCTATTTAAACCTAACTGGGCCTATTTAACCCCTCTAGATCTATTTAACCTTAGCTGGGCAAATCTAACCCTCATTGGGCCTATTTAACCCTAACTGGACCTAATAACCCTAACTGGGCCTATTTAACCCTTATTGGACCAGTCTAACCCTAACTGGGCCTATCTAACCTGATCTGAACCTAATAACCCTAACTGGGCCTATGTTACCCTATCTAGCCCTATTTAACCCTATCACTTATGGGGGTCCATACAGACCCCTTTAAGATTCCATCTAACCCCATCACTTATAGGGGTCCATACAGACCCCCATAAGCCTCCATCTAACCCCTTCACTTATGGGGGTCCATACAGACCCCCATAAGCTTTCCTTTAACCCAATTAGTCCCATAAGGATCTTTGAAGACCCTCATGGGACAATTATACCCTAATATTAACCCCCCTCCAGGACCCTCATGACACTAAGTACAAACACTACACTACATTATTCCCCCCAACAAATCACTAAATCTAAACTAACCCCCTCTACCCCAACCTATAAACACCTACACTACCTACCTACCCCCTATTAAATCCCCCCACCCACTAATTACACAAAATAAAAAAAGCTAAGTTGCAAAAAATAAAAAAAACATTACAAACCCCCCACTACAAAACATATAAAAAGAACATTACAACCTCCACTACAAAAAAATAAAAAATGAACATTACAAACCCCCCAACTACCAAAAATTCAAAAAAGAACATTACAACCCCCCACTACAAAACATTTTTTTACACACCTGCAAAAAAAATACATACACATATATACATAACATTACATTACATTAATATATACATTACAAACATATACTATTAACCCCCTAACTACCCCTATCTATAACACATAACCCCCATCTATAAAACATTACCCCTATCTATTAAACATTACCCCTATCTACATAACATTACCCCCTATCTATTAAACATTATCCTTATCTACATGACATTACCCCCTATCTATTAAACATTATCCATATCTACATAACATTAACCCCTATCTATAAAACATTAACCCTATCTACATAACATTACCCCGTATCTATAACACATAACCCCTATCTATAGCACATAACCCCATATTTATAAAACAGTATCCCTATCTTGAAACATTACCCCTATCTACATAACATTACTCCCTATCTATTAAACATTAACACAATCTACATAACATTCCCCCTAGCTATTAAACATTATCCCTATCTACAAACCATAACCCCCTATCTACAGTGCCTTGCAAAAGTATTCACCCCCCCTTGGTATTTTTCATGTTTTGTTGCCTCACTACCTGGAATTAACATGGATTGCTTGACGATTTGTATCATTTAATTTACAGAACATGCCCACAACTTTGAAGATGTTTTTTTTTTTTCTTGCTAAGCAAACAACAAATAGGACAACATAACAGAAAAAGTCAATGTGCATAACTATTCACACCCTAAAGTTAATACTTTGTAGAGCCACCTTTCGCTGCAATGACAGCTCCAAGTCGCTTTGGATAAGTCTCTATGAGCTTGCCACATCTTACCACTGGGATTTTTGCCCATTCCTCCTTGCAAAACTGCTCCAGCTCCTTCAAGTTGGATGGTTTGAGCTTGTGAACAGCAATCTTTAAGTCTGACCCCAGATTGTGTATTGATTTTAGGTCTGGGTTTTGACTCTGCCATTCCAACATATTTACATGTTTCCCCTTAAACCACTCAAGTGTTGTTTTAGCAGTGTGTTTGGGGTCATTGTCCTGCTGGAAGGTGTTCCTCCATCCTATCCTCAAATCACGCACAGAGTGGTACAGGTTTTGCTCAAGAATATCCCCGTATTTAGCACCATCCATCTTTCCCTCAACTCTGACCAGTTTCCCAGTCTCGGCTGCTGAAAACATCCCTACAGCATTATGCTGCCACCACCATGTTTCACTGTGGGGATGGTGTTCTTTGGGTGATGTGATGTGTAGAGTTTGCGCCAGTCATAACGTTTTCTTTGATGGCTGAAAAGTTAAATTGTAGTCTCATCAGACCAGAGCACCTTCCTCCATACATTTTGGGAGGCTCCCACATGCCTTTTCGCAAACTCAAAACGTGCCATTTTGTTTTTTGCTGAAAGTGATGGCTTTCTTCTGGCCACTCTGCCATAAAGCCCAACTCTATGGAGCGTACAGCTTATTGTCGTCCTATGTACAGATACTCCAGTCTCTGCCGTGGAACTCTGCAGCTTCTCCAGGGTCTCTGTGCTGCCTCTCTGATGAATGCCCTCCTTGCCCGGTCCGTGAGTTTTGGTGGGCGGCTATTTCTTGACAGGTTTGCTGTTGTACCATGTTCTTTCCATTTGGTTATGATAGATTTCATGGTGCTCCTGGGGATCATCAAAAATGACTTGTACTTCTCAAAAACATTGTTCCTTACTTGTTTGGAGAGTTCATTGGTCTTCATGGCAGTGTTTGGTTAGTGGTGCCTCTTGCTTCGGTGTTGCTGCCTCTTGGGCCTTTCAAAAAAGGTGTGTATATGTAATGACAGATCATGTGACATTTAGATTGCACACAGATGGACATCATTTCATTAATATGTGACTTCTAAAGGTAATTGATTGCACCAGAACTTTTTATGGGCTTCATAACAATAAGGGTGAGTACATACGCACGTGCCAATTTTCTGTTTTCTATTTCTAAAAAATAGTTTTATGTATATATTTTTCTCATTTCACTTCACCACCTCAGACTATTGTGTTCTGATCCATCACATAAGATTTAGATTAACAAAACATTGAACTTAAGGCTGTAATGTAACAAAATAAGTAAAAAGTCAAGTGGGTGAATACTTTTGCAAGGCTCTGTATAATACATTTCCCCCTATCTATAATACATTAAACCCTAAATCTAAGCTAAAATAGAATAAATAAGACCACTTCCCTTTGCAGATGTCCCTTCAGATCGTGCCCCTGGAAAAAAAAAGAAACATCAAATTAGTCCAGAATTAAACACTACATAGAATAAATACACATTCTAAATACAGTATTAAACTCACCTTTCCAACATGTCCCTGACCATCTCCTTGTCTTCTCCGGCTCGGCCCCTGGAAAAAAGAAGCATCACATTAGTCACACATACACAAATAAACACAACATAAATAAACAATAAACATTCTAAATGTAAAACGTATCTGTCCGCGATGTCCCCGTCCTCCTCCTCTTCTGCCCCGGCTAATTCCTTGAAGAATACGCGCTCTAACAAATAAATAAAAAAAAACTAATGGAGCTCCCCGATGCATGTGAGGCCTCTAGCGCTTTTTCCAGTAAAAAAAATGGCACCAAGGTGTGAGCTAATCACAATGGGATACACCCCACTGGATGATTGGCTGAAGGCATCTGTGCCTTCTGATTGGCTGGAGTCTGATTGACAGTGACAACAGCTAATCAGAAGATGCGGCTTGGGGTAATCATTAGTGTGCCGTGGTCCCTTTAAGGAGCTGCAGCGGGAGATTTGAATCCAAGCCCGTACTCAGACGGGCTTGGATATCTTTAGGGGTTAATAGCTATTCAATGCAGCACTGTACAGCTCTGTAATTGATAGGGGACACATTGGGGGACATGAGGATGACATGTAGTACATTGGCACATCGCCGCTAGCCAATACTGTCATTTGTGGCCACAAGTCCGCCGGGCTTGGAGAACAAGTTACTGCCTTGGGGGTCATCCAAGCCTGTAGTCCTGGGCTTAGATGACCTCCAAGGCAGAAACTCAATCTCCAAGCCTGGCGGACTGCGGCCACAAATGACAGTATTGGCTAGCGACGATGTGCCAGCTAGCCAATGTACTACATGTCATCCTCATGTCCCCCAATGTGTCCCCTATCAATTACAGCACTGTACAGTGCTGCATTGAATTTATTTTGTACTTTTTTGTTTGGCCGGCTTGCACTCTGATCTGCGATTGAGTACAAGCCTGCCAAAGCTAACGGCATGCATGGCTTGCGATCGGCTGTAGGAAGGGGAGTGCTGTGGCCCCTTTCCTTTGAATAGCAAAGTAGCTAAGGAGCCGCAGCACCTCATAAGGGATCGCAGCCTTGCGGCCATCATTAGAATAAGGCCCATACAAAGCAAACACTGATAATGCATTACTGTGTAAAGTAACTGCTAAAAACTGACAAATTACAAAATAATATTTACTATAAAATAGGTATTATGTAATAAAAACATAGTAAATTAAATTAACTACACCCAACATTTTAAGGATCAGTAAATACTTTAGGAACGCTAATAAATCTGTTGTGTAGAGGAATTATTCAGACAGAGTGAACTGAAAAGGATGCCCCTTTGTCATAATCCTTTGTAATATAATTGTCTAATTGGTTCTCAATAAGACAATTATAGTTTTAGGTGGTGAGGTTTTGAAGGTGACTGATTGCCTGACTAGATCTAAATACAGGAGCTGCTTATTCCTTGAACTTATGTGTCTGGACAGTACTTTTAAAATATATGTATGACTTGTCAAGCCTATGATTCATATACCTTTAAAATAACTGGATGCATACGTGGTTATTTCTACTTGTCTAGTCAATTACTTTTCATTTGAACACTGTATAATATTTATGAGTATAACAAATATGTTACTATTTTCCTGTACTGCATTATTCTAACTGTAAATATACCGTATTTGTCTATGTATTAAACAACATTTTTTTCCAAAATGTTTACCTTTAAAGTCGTAGGGCCGTCTTATACACGGAATACAGCTGTTTGAGTGGAGGAGGACGCAGAGGAACAGCGCAGGCAGCCAGAGGAGAGCAGTGACAAGGGGGCAGGACAAAGTGAGACCGGAACACGCATCCTTCGGGTGAAAGCAGAGAATTGGAGCTGTTTAAAAACCTCCTTAACGGTAACCCAGAGCCACGCTCGGGGTTACTGCAGGAGTGCAGGGCGGATCTGGAGGGGGCCCTGCTGATGATGCTGACGCCGCAGCACGTCTTCCGGGTTGTGGTACCGAGGCAGCACTGGGCTCCCTCCAGACCCGCATTGCACTCCTGCAGTAACCCCCGAGCGTGGCTCAGGGTTGCCGCTAATGACATTTTTAAACAGCTCCTATTCTTTGCTCTCACAGTTGAAGCACACAACTGCGATGGTTGCAACTGTACGCCAAGTGCGTAACTCTAACAAAATCATTTAACAAAAATAATAATACACTCACACACAGCACAGGGGGAGAGCTCGGGAGTGAGGTTGCAAGCGAATTTGAGCCATATTTGGGGGATTTTCGTCAATACAAAATCGGCTAAGCAAGGAAAAAAATGGTGGGCGAAAAACATAAACATTCTGAAACTGGATGAAAACGAGGCTGAGCAAAGCCAGGCATGCAGAAAATACAAAACGGCAAAGACAGTAACACTTTGAAAAAAAAAAAATACGTCAGAAAGCGTGTAACACGCAAACATTCAGCAGACACATAGAGGTGAAAGACACAGGGGAGGCACAGGGGGGAGATGGTGGAAAGAGACACATGGCATTCCCAAACACAAAACTTGCAGGTTAACTAAATCTGCAATGAGAGGCCCGTACAGTAGGCGAGAGGAAAGGGTCACAATGAGCGCTGAAGGTGATCAGTGCAAAGCAGGAAAGTTGAAGTACACATAAATTATTAATTGGTATGTATTTGGCATGGAAAATAAATGTAAAAGGAGATGAACAGCGAGGAGACAGAGAGAGACAGCACACAAGAAGGGAGACGGAACAAGAGGAAGAATCCATAGGCAATAATGAGACAGCAAGCATAGGAAATAGACAGCAAACATGGATAAGAGAAGGGAGAAAATAGAAGAGTACTGGAGAAAACATTATGTGCAAAAATGAGAAATGGAGAGTAAAGTAGAACAAGAGAAAATAAGGGAAATGAAAAATCAGTGACGGGAGAAAGCAATGTAAAGACACAAGATATGGGAAGACAGAGATAGGAAGCAGGGTATGCAGACAGCAAGGAGAAAGAGAGTGTGGAGAAATAAGGAAGATAGCATGGAGAATAAAAAGGGCTAGCATGGAAAAGATATAGAACAGGAGGGAAGATGTGGGCATGGTTGTGAGAGTCAGAGAGAAAATAGAGACTGGATGAAAAGGGGATGCAACACTTACAAGGGTGAGAAATTGCCAGAGAAGTATTTTGATGTGTCCCTGCACATTCCCAATAAGACAAGGCAAGCACAGGTCATCAAATGCTGTAACAGTGTCGGATCACTAACTAATAAACTACAATGTTATGATGGACAAATACACATTAAAATATGACTAGATGTTTGAGGAAGGGGAAAGTTTACCACCAAAAACAATTCACCTGTACTAGAATTTCATGAGTTTTGTAGGCAGTAGATAAAAAAGAGTAAACACACACGTAAACATACACACACATAAACATACACACATATAAACATACTCATGAATTGTAAATAATAAAGTTTTATTTAACTGTGGTTATGTGATGACTGCAGTTTACAGCAAATAACAGATCAGCAGTACCAGTATCTCATAGCTGTAGAAGTCCTCTAGTCTACACAGCCTTTAGTGCACACGATGATTGTTTTGATTGTGGTCGGATGAACATTTGTATTTTGTTGGACAAAGAAGGGTGTAGGGATAGAGAAGCGCAGACAAGATCCTAATAGTGTAGTACAATCAGTATTTATTAGGAGAATCAATAAAACAATAATTTTGTGCTCATATGAGGTATGTCGACAGCATACACTTTATACGCATAGCACGATATATCTTCTCCTTCTTCCCAATGGCAGAAGGGGAAGAACTTATATAGTTACATAGTAATTGAGGTTGAAAAAAGACTTTTGGCCCATTAAGTTCAACCTTTTAAGATCTCCTCTGATCTGCAGTATGCAGATTAGTTGTTAATTGATCCAGAGGAAGGCAAAAAGAATAAAACCCAAGTGAAACTTTGTCAATTGTCTCAAAATGGAAACAAATTAATAACTGAATGACCCCAGATACTGGCAATTGGATTTCTCCCTGGATCAATACTCCCTCTCTGGATCAAAATATATCCAGTCGCTTTTTAAAGTTATCTATCGAATCTGCTGTCACCACCTCCTCTGGTAGAGAATTCCACAGATTAACCACCCTTACTGTGAAGAACCCTTTTCTTTCTTTAAGATGGAATCTTTTTACTTCTAACCTCAAGAGATTTCCTCTTGTCAGTTGAAACCCTGATGGCACAAAAAGCTCCCTTCACAAATCTTTATACTAACCCTGGATGTATTTATATAGGGTAATCATATCTCCTCTTAGACACCTTTTTTTCTAGAGAAAACATGTTTAATTTGGTTAGTCTTTCTTCATAACTTAGCCCCTCCATTCCCCTTATTAGTGTTGTTGCCCTCCTCTGTACCTTTTCCAGCTCTAAAATGTCCTTTTTATGAAGTGGTGCATGTATTATATTTGCTTCCCTGGCTTCTATACTCTTCCTAATACATGCTAATATTGTATTTGGCTTTGCAGCTGCTGTAGAAGTGAAGCCTTACTATTGTAGTCCAAGCGGTATACCAACAAAGCTCAGGACCCAGAATAAATGCCAGTCAAAAGGACTACTTCCTCTTTGTAGTACTTACACTCAAAGGGCTGTTAGACCCCTGAAACACGGGACTTACATAGGCGGCACGCAGTTGAGGAACACAGGACTTAGATTTCCGACCTAGGAATCTTGGGGGCAAAAAAAACGACCTCGCAAAAATACTAATTTAACTGCCGAACTGTGTAAATCAAAAAACACGAAAAACAAGAAAAAATTAATAAAACTAAAATAGAAACACAGTGGGGAAACGCCAGGACGCCTAAGAGTGAGGTTGCACGCAAATTTAAGCCAAATTTGCAGAGTTTCGGCACTCGAAAATCGGCTAAGCAAGAAAAAAAATGGTGGACGAAAACAATTAAAATTAGGCTATAGGAGACCGAAGCGCGCAAAGCACCGCCATGCACGTACGAGTTAGCCAGGAACATAGGAGATACAAAATATACCATTATAACGTACCTCGCAATCTCGGGACCAAAAAAAAACAATCGCGCAAAAATACGAATTTAACGGCCAAACCGCAGAAATCGAAAAACACGAAAAACAAGAAAATAAAAATAAAAACACACTCACAGCATGGGGGGAACACCAGGACGCCTGGGAGTGAGGTGGCACGCAAATTTAAGCCAAATTTTATGAGTTTCATCACTTTAAAATCGGCTAAGCGAGAAAAAAAATGTCTGCCAAAAAAAATTAAAACAAGGCTAAAGGAGACCGAAGCACACAAAGCCCCGCCATGCACGTACGAGTTAGCCAGGAACGTAGGAGATACAAAATATACCATTACAACGATGGAAAATGCTGGTGAGCCAAGTAACACATAGGAAAAAGCCGCCATTTTACAACACTAACTAGCAACTAATAACATTACAATTCTAAAATGGCGCTTTACCTGCCTAAACAAACGGTTTGGCCTTGCGCCCGCAGCCTATTTATACTGCACACTTGCCACATTGCTGACACTTTCTCCTCAGGGCAGCAACAGTCCAACTGTACATTTTCTGCTACAGGAAAATCAAAAGAGATTGTTAGCTCTTCAGGATACTGATTGCTGCATATTAATTAGAAATAGGTAAAGTATATTAATTTATTAATTAATTAATTATTATAAAAAAGAAAAGGCTAAATATCATATTTTACACTGCCCTTTCTTTTTTGAGTACATAAATGCTTCACACTTTCTAATACATTTATTCATTAATTCATTAATTAATTATTAATGTACATGCATTTAACAATTAGTAATAAAAAAAAAAAAATCCTTTCCATTGAACGAACAAACATTTATATTTTACACTGCACCTATATTTCTGTATTACTGCTGACAGCGATAGGAGTCTCAAAGCACTTAAATATTGAAATTACTTTATTATGCTCTGAGACCTGCACAAAATGTCTAATTTACAATGCACTAAAAAAAGAATATTTTACACTGCACTTAAATATCTGTACTACTGCTCATTGGCTGACAGTGATAGGACTCTCAAAGCAGTTACATTTGTAAATCCCTTTATTATGCTCTGAGACCTCCAAAAATGGACAGTTTACACTGTATTAAAAAAAATCTATATTTTACACTGTACTTATATATCTGTCTTCGCGATGACCGCCGAAGGTGATTGTTGCAAAGCAGGAAACTTGAAGTATACAAGGGGAGAGGCTCGCAATAAGCGCCGAAGGTCCTCAGAGGAGCAAAAGCCTCACATTGTGTGGCAAACATCATTGCCATGGCTTACACTTTTATGTCCGTAATTTTTTGACGGGCAATTCGCTAGTATGAAATAAATGTTAAACTCGTTTCGACTGATATACAGTCGTTCTCAATGGTAAAATTAATAATAAGTTAGCTACAAATAAAGTAAATCAAAAAATGTATATTCATTTGCCAGTCTCAGCAGACGATCACCAAAGCTGAACTTCCTCTCTCAGTTTCATTTGTCAGTCCCAGTGAACCCATAACATTTAATTTAACTGAAACATTAATTTTCCCGTCAGGGCAAATGTTTGCCAAATAAGGCAAACCCACTTAAAACATAATGCCACTAACAACTTTTAACATAATTTCACTAACTTCATTAAATTTGTCACTCATTTCTTTAGGTTCTCCTGTCATGGAAAAACAACTTTTAACAAAATGTCACTGTTTTGTTCTTTATTTTTTAAATAAATCAGTCATGGTCGAACAACTTTTAACATATGGTCACATTTGTTTTAAAGTTTACCAGTCGTGGATAAACAACTTTTAATACAACTTCACTAACTTTATTTACACGGGCAAACTATTAGTCATAAGGGTATACTAATGATAGACTTGTTCAAAAGTTTAGGCTTTCTATCTATCAAATCAAGTCCTTATATAAAAATGAACCACTAAGGCCCTCATTCAATTGCGATTTGGCCAATTGAATAGGGCTCTAAATAGGCACATAGCATATATTTTTTAAATAAGTTTTTAGTTAGTGAAAACCTTGCTTTTGGATAGATGCTTACTAACTAAAAACTTCTTTAAAAAATTATGTTATGTGCTTATTTAGAGCCCTATTCAATTGGCCGAATTACAATTGAATGAGGGCCTAAGTCTTTTTTTTTTTTTTACAAATTTGGTGACATGCTGTATAAGTAGTCCATATCAATAATTTGTCTTTTAAATATTGAGAGATTTTTTGACGTCAGGAGAACGTAGCCAATGAAACACGGCAACTGTCATGAGATGGCTTAGTGGGTATATGAAGTGAAGTAGGAATTCTGCAGATCACTCATCGCTGTCATGGTTAAAATGTGCGATTTATCTGACTTTGAAAAGGGGTTGGTCATTGTCTTGTGGGCCAAGGGTGGCAGTTTTTCAGCTGTTTGCATACTACTGTGGTTAAAGTGTACCGTGACTTGACAAACGCACCATTGCGAGTGAAAGTTGCGAAGGTGTATAAGGGCCAACCAACACTCTACAGTTGAGCAACTCACCGTCCAAACGAACCAGGGGGCTACCAGACGTGTGTCTAAAATGACAGTACAGTGAACGCTGTTGCATATGGGGAACCCTCAGAGAACAAATGCTCTGCAACCATTGTTGGAAATACGCAAGCTGGTGGCACCAGCATTATGATCTGGGAAATGTTTTCTTGGAATGTTTTCTTGGCATTTTCTGAAGTCCACTCATACCTCATCTGATTGCGTTATCTATCTATCCTTGCAAATCAAGTACATAAATACATGTTGACTGTCTTCCTTGAAGCAAATGGGATCTGCTGGCAAGACAATACGTGTCATACGGCAAGAATTTTCTGGGAGTGGTTGGAAAACCACGACTAAGACTACCGCCATGTTCGCTGTATGGATCCAACACCACGCACTCTTCAGCAGCTGTCAGATGCACTGCAGTCTGCCTGGCTCCAGGTACCCCTGCCAACCTTCCAGCATCTTATTGGCTCACTGCCATGATACCAATATAACTTTTAATAAAATAGTTACCACCTCTACATATGTGACAATTAATATATCTAAATAATAAAGTGACCACTATTAATACCATTGATACCTTGTGGATGTTATACTAGACTAGCGACTTGCCCGTCAAAAAATTACGGCAATGCATTTGTTAGGCAGGTAATGCTGCTTGCCACAGAGAGTAAGTGTTTTGGTCACCTGAGATCCTTCGGCGCTCATTGCGAGCCTCGAGCTGAGCGCCTTTGGCGCTGATTGCGAGCCTCTGGGTTTGTGTATTTTTTATCAGAGGCGCTTTTGCGCTTATTGTAAGGTCCGCGCTGATCTCCTTTTGGCACTTATTGCAAGGCTCTCCCCTGGTGTAGTTTGTGTCGTATGAGCACTGTTGGCGCTCCTTGTGAGGCGCGTGGTGAAGGTCTTTGTGTTTTTTTGCAATCCTGTGTTTTTTGGGGGGGGGTTCTGTATATATTTGTTTTATGCTAATTCATTAATGAAATCATAAATTAACATACTTTACCTATTTGTAATTAATATATGCAGGAAGGAATGGGTTGAAGAGCTAACATTGAAGTGTCAGCAATGTGTGCAGTGTGTAGTGTAAATAGGCTGCGTGTGCGAGGGGAAACAGTGTAGCTGGGTACCCTCATCTTTAGAGAGTTCCATCAATGTTATTTGACACTGTTTCTCCTGACAATTACATTTCCTAAAAACTTTGTTAATAATCTTATGTAATATAAAACAGCAAAGGTAATGTAACCATTTTAATTAGAGGATACTGACCTATTACAGTTTTGCAATTCATGTGAGGTGTGCTTAATTATTGGTTTGTTGTTAGAGTGATAACAAGTGAGGACTGTTCAGCATTCATAAGCCTTAATATCTGATTGATAAGTTGGCCCATTTAAAATGGAAATACGTAGTCCAGTTTTTCTTTTAACTGCAGGACTCAAAGCTAAGGCCTGTTTTGTTATATTGATTTGAAATCCTGAAATGCCATGAAAAGTGTCCAGCAAGGTCAGTAATTTTGGGATAGCTTTGCTAGGGGTCATCTGCAAATGTCTCATGCAATGCCTCTCATAAGTTAATGGTGGTCACTACGATTCAGTGGAGGATCAAAGACTACTTTAAATAGCAAAGGTGAGAGTTGACATATTTTGCATTGATTCTCTAAGTAGAAAAAGAGAGAATTTAAATTATTTATCATGATATTGGTTTTTGGTAAAATATTTTTTAGTCATTTATATTATTTTCATAGCCAGCTTCAGTTGGGAATTTTTAATGCAACAAAGTTAACATTTTAAGGAAGCATACCATTATAAATGCATTGAGTAATATTACAGTGGATTTAGTGTTATGTCATCAGTAATATGATAATTGATGTAATTTTCATAATATATGTGATGTCATCAGTAATGTCATTTGACATATTATATGTGATATCATGAATGATGTAATCTAATGTCATATATCAGGAAAACCTTTGTACGAAGAGGGACGTTAAAGTTTTGTGCAACCTTAACTTCCTAATTAAGTTTCTAGTGATGATGAAGTAATTCACACACTGTTTTTCCAGGGTTAAGTTGCCCTGTCCTGTGCTGCAACCAAAATTATACTTCAGTGCATTTTATAATCATTAGAACAATTGGTTTTCTTGCATTATTTTACAATTATTGTGAATTAACTTGCTATACAGTTGAATACTATAAAAAGCTATGTATTTTATTTATATTTAAAAACAGCTGTCATGAATCAGCCAGTGGCCATATTGGATTTGGTGTGAACTATGCTGGGGCCATTTTGTGACTGGCAGCAGTGGCCATTTTGGGCTGGGTTATCTTCCACATGCTGTTGCCATGTGGAAGAACAAAAGGTTTGGGGCCCACTTGTTATGGATATATGGTTATGTTGTGGTCTAGGGGATAAAGTATTATAAGTTTATACCTTAGCATATCCCCATCCCTTCCATGTTTAGGCTCATTGTAATGGGTGTCATGTGAAGGAGCTGGTGGGATGTGTTGGTTGTATGTGTGTGAAACATTGGGTGTTATATTTGTAAATATGAATGTATGTTATTATATTAGTATGTCATTATATTGTGGAGGGGAAGCCAGTGAATACAGGCAAGCCTCCTTTGTTCCCAAAGGCCTGTTAATCCCATTAGCTAAGTGTCCAGCATAGAACTAACAATGGGAAGCTCACAGCTGGAGAGCAGACAGGCAGGCACCCAGAAACAATGGGATGGCCTGAAGGCTTCTCAGCCTTCCTAGCGTGGGCACAGGAGAATCAAGGTGCTTTCCCCTGGACATTCAAAGCCCAAATTAATTAGTTGGCCTCGCCTAGTGGGCGGACCTGGGTGGGGACTATTGGTTCACACACAGTTCCCCTTCATGATTGGCCAGACGTCATTTGGGGCTGGCTAACGGTAGCCACTTCCCCCATTCTTGTGTGATGTGGTTAAATATGCTGTTCTAAAATAAAACATGGTTCATAATTTTCATCAAGACGTGGTGTGTAGATGTATTATTGACCCAGGGGCATATGCTGGTAGAGGAGATCGTTCTGACTCCCTTCCAGGTTCTCCCAGGCACACTACCAAAAGCTGGGACTTATGCTCTTGCATCCGCAAAGAAGGTCCATTGGTCTGAGTCACCCAAATCTTAGGTCTAAAACCTACAGGAGATAAGAGGACTAGGATCCTCTATACTCCATCATCATTGTAGATTGTGACAATTGGTGGCATTGGTGAGAGACTCCACAGAAAGACCAGCAATGGAACAGACGGATATCACCAAAGAAGCAACAAGACGGTTTAAAGCAGCCAGGCACTTATACCCCAGTAAGATGACCGCACAAGAGGTGTCCAACTCACTAGACCAGCATTGCCAGAGGATCTGGCAGGAGCGCAATGGAGCGAGAACTCCAGCTCAGCAAAGACTTGGCTACAGAGAGACATTGCGTCTAGAGAAATGGATGGCGATTCTGAATCTGTGGCAGGACGATGAGCTAAGTAAGAAAAGAGGTTGCCTTGGAGAACCAATATCACGTTTTTCACGCCAGAATAGTTGGTGGCCTTGGAGAGGAGTTTGATTTCCGCTTGGAGATAGATTCTGGCCTCCAAGACATTGTGTATGGTGATCCTGAAGGGGGCATAGGAACCTTTAAAAGGCACAACAACTTGTTTGTGGAACGCTGTCGTGGTCTGGGACTGGAATCGTGGTCCATGGAGGCTAATTTAATGGTACACCTGATTGAGCAGGAACTGCAGCTGGAGGAGGAGTATTTTGAGTTGTGGGATGAGATCTATGGGGAGACATTTTGCCCATCAAGAGGGGAACAACCCAGTCAAGAGGACTGGTCGCCAGATCGTTACAACACAGATGGTATGTACCAAAGTGATTGTGTGCAAGGGGTCTGGGGAGAACATAGTGATGGAGAATGCGTTCCTTTAAAAAATATAGAGACTGTGTCAGAGCCTAGAAGGGATAGTAAAGTCAGCTTGGGACCAAATCACCAGCTCCAAGAGCCAGAGACCCAGGGGAATGTTCCCTGGGTGGGGTCAGATAACCCATGTTTGTCCCCTGATACCCCAAGAGACTTAATCCCAGAGGAAATGCTAGCAGAGCACAGTTTCTCCAAACAGGTCTCACCTGAGGACTACCTTCCAGCACAAATCCTGGCAGAAACCCCAGTAACTGCTCAACAGGTAGGGCCAGATGAACTAAGTCTGCCCTCAGAAGTTCTAGGCAATGTGTATGGGCCAGAACTGCTAATGGAGCCAGGGGCTCAGGATAGCCACCCAAGAGACTGTGGGGAGGGCTATGTAATGCACTCTGGGGAGAAGGCCGTAGAGGTCAGGTCGGGTGGGAAGGATAAGATTCCCCAGCCTACAACAGATAACCAAAATCTGTACTCTGACACCCCAGGAGAGTTGCTACAAAAGGTGCTAGGGAAGCACAGAGCCCAGGTGGGCTATGTAATGGACTGTGGGGAGGGAAAGGAACTGGTTCTTAGCTACAGGGAACCAGGCCTCACACAGCAAGAGTGCCAGGGGCACCAAGACAGTGCCAGGGGCACCAAGAGCCCGACAGGGGCAGCAAGCTTGCCAGCCTTGGCAAAGGAGCCGTGGGTGCAGTGTGGCACCATAGTAGAGGGTGAACCAAGTGGGGAGATACCCTGGATAACCAATGTCCATAGGCCCACTGGAACAGACACCGCTCCAAAGGCCCAGTTAAACCTGGAGGACTGGGATAAGGGTACCAAGCAAAAGGCCATAGAAGAAGAGGGTCAGCTGAGGGCCCCAAAGCACAGCCTGGGTGGGAACAGCGTAGTTCTCCAGGCTGCAACACAGACAGACCCAGGGGAAGAAAACCAGGAGGGTCTGTCCAAAGATACAGATCTCCAGGAGACAGAGCAAACAGAGCATCCAAGTCCGGACTCCATCAGGGACGCTGGAGTCAAGCGCAGACCGGTATGTACTTTACTGCAGTTATTGTGTTATTGGGCTCCCAACAATAATGATTTTGCTGAGGGAAGTACTGGACTGCCCCCTTGCAATCCCATAGGCCCAGAGACTGTTTTAGAGACCCCAGCCCAGCTGTGGGGACTGGCTGGAGGGAAAGGGGTTGCTATGGGACAGGGGTTGTTTTATGGGGCTCCCAAAAATACGGTTTTGCCTCAGAAGAATGTATGGGTGCAACCCACTGTGTCCCCAGAGACTTCCATGCTGCTGCCAAAAACAGAGAGATGGGATCCTGGACTGTTTTGGGTGGGGGTTACATGGGAAGAGCAATTTGCTCTATACAGTGGGAGCAAGGCCAAGGGCTGGGGGCGGTCTTTACTCTGCACCTTGGGACTGTGTGCGCACCGACATGAACTTGCCTAGCATGCAGCGGGCCGGGCCAAACCAGCAGATTCATGACTATCAGCGTAGCTGGGAAAATCTTTGATGTTCCCTGCCCGCTTGGGGAAGGATTGTCATGAATCAGCCAGTGGCCATATTGGATTTGGTGTGAACTATGCTGGGGCCATTTTGTGACTGGCAGCAGTGGCCATTTTGGGCTGGGTTATCTTCCACATGCTGTTGCCATGTGGAAGAACAAAAGGTTTGGGGCCCACTTGTTATGGATATATGGTTATGTTGTGGTCTAGGGGATAAAGTATTATAAGTTTATCCCTTAGCATATCCCCATCCCTTCCATGTTTAGGCTCATTGTAATGGGTGTCATGTGAAGGAGCTGGTGGGATGTGTTGGTTGTATGTGTGTGAAACATTGGGTGTTATATTTGTAAATATGAATGCATGTTATTATATTAGTATGTCATTATATTGTGGAGGGGAAGCCAGTGAATACAGGCAAGCCTCCTTTGTTCCCAAAGGCCTGTTAATCCCATTAGCTAAGTGTCCAGCATAGAACTAACAATGGGAAGCTCACAGCTGGAGAGCAGACAGGCAGGCACCCAGAAACAATGGGATGGCCTGAAGGCTTCTCAGCCTTCCTAGCGTGGGCACAGGAGAACCAAGGTGCTTTCCCCTGGACATTCAAAGCCCAAATTAATTAGTTGGCCTCGCCTAGTGGGCGGACCTGGGAGGGGACTATTGGTTCACACACAGTTCCCCTTCATGATTGGCCAGACGTCATTTGCGGCTTGTTAACGGTAGCCACTTCCCCCATTCTTGTGTGATGTGGTAAATATGCTGTTCTAAAATAAAACATGGTTCATAATTTTCATCAAGACGTGGTGTGTAGATGTATTATTGACCCAGGGGCATATGCTGGTAGAGGAGATCGTTCTGACTCCCTTCTAGGTTCTCCCAGGCACACTACCAAAAGCTGGGATTTATGCTCTTGCATCCGCAAAGAAGGGCCATTGGTCTGAGTCACCCAAATCTTAGGTCTAAAACCTACAGGAGATAAGAGGACTAGGATCCTCTATACTCCATCATCATTGTAGGTTGTGACAACAGCTTCAAATGATAAGAGAATTTTCTGTTTTCCCATGAGCATGTATCACATATTATAATTGTCAAACTGCGATTAGCCATCATGCTTGCGACGAATCGAAGTTTGACAACAAACCGTTCGCAAAGGGGATAGGATTGCGCGCATGTGCAATGCACTGTGCACATTAGGAGAGGGAAGAGGCACAGAGGTAAAGGGGGGAAGAGACACAGATGGAGAGGGGGGGAAGAGACACAAAGGGAGAGGGGGAGGCACAGAGGGAGGGGGGGGGGAAGAGACACAGAGGGAAAGGCGGAAGAGACACAGAGGGAGAGGGGGGAAAGAGACATAGAGGGAGAGGGGGGAAAAGAGACACAGAGGAGGGGGAAAGGTGCATGGGAGGGAGAGGGGGAGGGGGAAAGGCGCATGGGAGGGAGGGGGGGAGAGACACGGGGGAGAGGGGGGAAAGAGGCATGGGGGGAAAGGGGGGAAAGAGACACAGGCCGAGGGGGGGAAAGAGACACGGGGAAGGGTGGAAGAGACACAGGGGGAGAGAGGGGAAAGAGACACAGGGGGAAAGTGACACGGGGAGAGGGGGGAAGAGACACGGGGGAGAGGGGGGAAGAGACACAGGGGAGAAAGAGACACAGGGGAGGTGGAAAGAGACACGGGAGGGAGAGGTGGGGAAGAGACACAGGGGAGGGAGAGGAGAGGGGGAAGAGACACAGGGAAGGGAGAGGGGGAAGAGACACAGGGGAGTGAGAGGGAGAAGAGACACAGGGGATGTAGAGGAGGGGGGAAGAGACACAAGGAAGGGGGAACAGACATAGGGGAGGGTTAGGGGGAAACAGACACAGGGGAGGGGGAAAGAGACACAGGAGAGAAAGAGACACAGGGGAGGGGGGTAAGAGACACGGGAGGGAGAGGGAGGTAAAAACACAGGGGGGGAGATACAAGGGAGGGAGAGGAGTGGGAAAAGAGACACAAGGCCCGTGATGAGCGCCAAAGGCGCTTATTGCGAGGCCCGTAAAGTAGAGGGGGAGAGGCTCCCATTGTGTGGCAAACAGCATTGCCGTCATTAACCTAGAAGCCGATTACAGGATATTTCATCCTCAGTTTGGTCAAGAATATCAGGGTTGGTGCATAGTAGTCTATAACATGTTACACCGGTATTGAACTGTACTATAGTTCAAGGAAATCAGCAGTAAAACTACCTGGGAAAAAGGAACCTTGTGTATAAAAAACACCCTTCCATGCCTAAAAAACACCTTCTCTTTCCCTGAAATACAGTTAAAAATTGGTATATTAAATGCAGGGATGTTAAAATGTGTGCACCAGTTAATATATATATATATGTATCTTATTTGGCTGAGCGTGGGTTCAGTGCTATAGCCAATTTACTTTCTAAGAAAATTTATTAATTGCATATAACTGAACGTGGCAATTTACCGAAATTTGAACTTGATGTTAACAAACTTTCAAAAATGCACTCATCCTTCACATTCATTTGTTATTTTTGCTTTGTATTTTTACTTTGTAAGTTCAAAATAAATAATTTACTAGTACATTTGTACAAAAAGAGACTTACTAATGTAATACAATCTCTTACTATGTATTCCCAAATTTCATACTTAAACCTTCTAACATCGCTGCACGGATTTGGATGAAAATGTGCATAATGTTATTCGAGCATACACTTTACAATCTTTTTATATGTGCTACTTTTAATCAAAATCAGTATAGCAATAGCAGCTTCCAAGATGAAGCACGTATTCGCCATTACTCTTCAATAATTTAACTACATAAATTATTGACGTTGCAAATATCAGATGGCTTAAACAGGATAACTGTTATAATGGGGGCGCAAAAAATTTTTTGTAAAGTGGGCGGTGGTAACAAAAAGTTTGGGAACCTATGCACTAGTCTCCCTCAGTATTCTTACAGAGCTAACTCATTTTTTCCCATAACATTATCTGTGCTGTACACAGCGGTTATTCAGGATATTAGGTCATAATAATCTGACTTTACCATGTATGTTCACGGAAACTATATTTAACCCCTCATATGTTTAATAGAGAGCAAGTTCAATATTGATGTTGCTTTTATATTTTAACTAATAAACAATATCTTTAAATTGATAATTCTTCTCACTATAAAAACAAGTGACAATTAAGAGTGTATACATTTTTCCTATATTTATATATCCTTATGTTGCTCTAAATAATAATAATATATAGCCTTCTAATGATTTTATCAGTATAATCATTTGGGAGTTGCAGTAATCAAAACATTTTCATCACCAAGTAAACTTCCTGTTAAGTGTATGGCATTTATCACAAGGTCTAGGATATTTAGTACATTTGGCTCAATCATTTTTATTTATTTTTCTGATGAAGATCAATAGGGCAGTGGTGGTGGTCAGCTTGGCCCAACAAGGACATTAACAGTCCAGAATTTCAGAATCTTTCTGCATGAGGCAGGGAAACAATCAAAATTAATGCAACTAACTCAAGTGTGTTTCAGCAGAGATCCTGAAATCCTGGACTATTGACAGCCCTCATAGGACTGAGTTGTCCACCTCTGCACTATAAGCTCAATATTTTCAACTGGAAAATATATTACCTTCCAGCACCCACAGTTCAGCAAATTATTTCATACTTTCAACAATATTACCACAATTTTACTATATTTTTTATCTTATTTATTATTCATATGAAAGAGCTGACAGATTTTCAATGCACACAGATTAAAGGACTACTGGCAACAATTGCTTTGTTTGTTAAAGTCCCATTTACCTCACTGTAAGTTCTCTCCATGGTGTGATAGAGCGCAAGACTGTATTTTAAAATGATCCATTTTTTTTATTACACTAATAACAGATAAAATATCTACAACTTTATATCTGTTTATTTACAAGTATATCCTGCCCAGTAGCTGCTGCATGAGTAATAACAGATTGCATGTGCGTACTGTGAGTCTATATGGGAAAGGCTATGATTGATAGGACAGCTTTCCCTTGGACTTGGGTTACACTGCACTGACCTGTTGACCCATAGAGTTCCTGTTTAGAGGAATCCAGTATTCCATGCCTGCACAAATAGATGTAATAAGGGTTCCATTTTTGCAAGAAGCTGCACCAAGAACTAATGGAACACAGATTGCAGAGCACTGACCACCTACCCATCCCCTTATTGGTCTGCATTGCTTAATTTCCAGAGAGGAAAGAACAATAATTTTCTGCCTGTAATGGAAAATAGAACATTGTTGGGGTAAATATCCATATATATATATATATATATATATATATATACGTATTATACCTTGTTATTACCTTTGTAGCCCTTTTTGTATTGCTAGATGTAAGGTCTGAAACAGTTAAGTATGCATTTTCCTAAATCAGCAGTTTACTGGAGGACAACTGAAGTCAAAACAAAATGTTCTCTAAGTGAAGGTTGAGATAGGATGTTTACTGCGCATGAAGAAGCCTCTTTTTTTTGGTATCATGACTGTGTTTTGGAGTAGAATGTCGGTTTGTGGATATGTTTTTCTTCTACAACATGCTCCCTTCAAACTTGAAATATAAGTCGCCTGACAAAGCCTTACCACTGGCTTGAATGGGGAGTCACTCCTGCAACCTAATTAGTTACAGTAATGAATCAGATATGGATCATTCAGTAGACAGTCAGTTACGGTATATACACGAGTATAAGCCGAGATTTTCAGCCCTTTTTTTAAGGCTAAAAAGGGGCCCCTCGGCTTATACTCGAGTCACTCCCCCCCGTGTCTCTTTCCCTCCCCCTTCCTCATTCTAACCCCCCCTCATTCTACCCCCCTCCCTTTCCCCTCACTTACCTGCATCTGAAGCTCCTGCTCCGCTCCTTCCGGGACGTGGCACGCATGTGACGTCACGGCCTTAGCATATACCAGGGTGCCGGCACCCGGTATATGCTAATGATGTGAAGTTACATGCGCGCCACGGCATTAGCATGTATCCGGGTGCCGGCACCCGGTATCTGCTAATGCCGTGACGGCACATGCGCGCCACGTCATTAGCATATACCGGGTGCCGGCACATGCGCGCCACGTCCCGGAAGGAGCGGAGGCCGACGCACGAGCTTCAGATGCAGGTGAGGGGAAAGGGAGAGGGGGGGTATTTAGAGAGGTAGAATGAGGGGGGGTTTAGAAGGAGGAGGGGGGGATTGAGGATGAGGAGGGAGGTTGAGGATGGGGGGGTTGAAGTTGAGGAGGGAGGTTGAGGATGCGGGGGTTGAGGTTGAGGAGGGAGGTTTAGGAGGGGGGTTGAGGAGGGAGGTTGAGGATGAGGAGGGGATTGAGGTTGAGGAGGGAGGTTGAGGATGAGGAGGGAGGTTGAGGAGGGAGGTTGAGGATGAGGAGGGGGTATAGGATGGGGGGGTTGAGGTTAAGGAGGGGGTTGAGGATGGAGGGGGAGACACACAGGGAAGGGAGAAGAGACACAGGGAAGGGAGAGGGGGACACAAGAGGGCACAAGAGGGACACAGGGGGCAGCACCTTTCCCACCCTCGGCTTATACTCGAGTTACTCATTTTACCCAGCATTTTGTGGTAAAATAGGTGCCTCAGATTATACTCGAGTATATACAGTGTATACGTAAGCACCGAGTTTATTTCTCAGTGAAAAATGCACATATTTTTAAAAAAGTATTTCAACATGCTTTTATGAGATCTTTGCAGTAATGTGGTCCAAATTTTAAGTGTCCCGTATCTTGTTTTTAGGAGGAGACAGTAAATACACAAAGTTCTAGTTGCCTTTAAGGTAACGTGCTATAGCTTTCAACAAAACCAAACAGATATTACCAAATTAAAGGTTAGATTTAATTTGCTAAATGCATATTTTCAAACTGTATATCACCCACTGTCAACTGTACTGCTCTTCACTCAGTTTCAAGACTGAAATAGCTTTTCAGCTACAAGGTCAATCAGTCTGTTTATATTTAAACCCCATATTACTGTATCACTGTACTCTTCTCAAGACTTCAAAAAAACTCTGCCTTTACCAGAAAGGTATTAATTGACTTCTCGGTCTACAATCTTTCTCCACATCCAATTTTGTTTTGTTTGACTCCTCAAACCATTTGTAATCTTCTGTGGGTGTGTGGAATTTCAAATGGACTGTGATCTCAGTTTTTTTTATAAATTGAGCATATTAAATGAAGGGATGCACTCAAGTTGCACTTGATGCTTAGTAAATCCCTTTCAATTTATTTGATCAAAGAAGGAGCTAGAATTATACTTCTCCATATTTTTTCTATATCAATTAGGACGCTCTGGATGCCAAACACATATCAACTAGTAAGGTAAAAGGTTTGGTTAATATCGCCTATATGTTAAGCTGGGAAACATAGAGTTATATGTGAGAGGTATTTAATTTAGTGGGTAAAATAGTGTGTATAGCTGCTGTCAATAAGTAAAGCAAATAAAACAATGAATTTCATTTTTATTTTAAAATATACAAATAATTCATAACTTTTGTGTCAAAATATAGAACAATATCTACTGCCCTTCTATAATTATATATATATATATATATATATATATATATATATATATAGGCATATATACACTTACACACTACGGATGTCTGCTACTTATTTACATGAGATATGTATTAGTCTGATTGGAGATATTTTTTAAATAGTACCATTTTTCCACCCCAAACTGAAATTACACCTTTCATCCCCACAGTACAAAGTATATTATTGTAAACTACACAAGAGCAAAAAAAAGGCAGATTTAAAAAAAAAAAAAAAAAAACACAGAATGTGAAACAAATTAATGAACACAAAGGTCTAATGAATTTATTTAAAAAAAATAACAAAAGTGTGTGTGTCTATATCTGTCTATATGTAAATTTATATATATATATATATATATATATATATATATATATATATATATATACACACACATATAAAGCATCAAATAAATAATTAATTTCTGTAATTATCACTCAACACCTGGCTGTAGTTTCATCTGTGTGCATGCATAAAATACAAGACAAGACCAAATCCATACAATAAATATGAATAGTAAGTTATAAGTATAGTAACCACCATAGGATCTTCTAAATACGTATTACAATATACAGGGCTGGAAATTTTATGGAAGCCAGAGCTCCTAAGTATTATTTCAAACTGAAATGTATCTCTATGAAGGGCTTCCTTCCAGGTTCCTAGAAACAGCCCGTCAGACTCCTATACAGTATTCCTACCTCCTAAGTTCCAATATATTTTGGTCCAACCCAAACATTATAAATATTATATTTTAGAATAAGGGTGCAAACTACTTACCCTGGTGAACTATAACTATAATTTGACTCCTAAATGTTTTAAAGGACATAATGCACATGTAAGCACCATATCCCAGACTCCTTAAAGAAAACTTCCTGACTTCATAGGATTATGTATATTTATTCAACTCTATTTATCTACCCACATTTATGCCTTTAAATTGTAGTATTGGTGGAAAACACTTTAAGTCCCTTGGACTGCAAGAAATGAAATAGATGAAATCAAGACAAACTGTTCACTGGAAGGTATGATCATGAGACTGAAGCTCAAATATTTTGGCCATATCAGGAGATGGCAGGATTAACTAGAGAAGGCTCTAATGCTGGGAAAGATTAAAGGCACAAGAAGAAGGGAGATGGATAGATGAGGTCATTGAGGCAACAAACAAACATAGGAGTGGCAGTAGCTGACAAATATGCCTGGCATGCAGCGGTCCATAAGATCACGGGGAGTCAGATACGACTGAAGGAGACTAAATAACAACAACATGTTAGATAACCATGTATTAAGCTGTACATATATTAACATTTCTAGGGGGTCGCCTGGTGGATGGTATACTTATAACATATACAATCATTATATATACATATTTGGTTTGACACAACTATGGAAGCCGCTCCCCCATCTCTTGTGTACACAAAGGATTGTACAGTGGTTTGGAGACTTTGTTTATTTTGATAAATCCCAGCTGAATAACATAAATATAATGCTTATAAAGCAATCAATCACTACTCTACATGAAACTACCAAAATCAATATTCCTGTATTACGTTGTTTGAAGGGCTTCCAAAGTCATGTATTAAAAGTGGCAGTTACACTTTTTTTCTTCATTGTTCACCAAAGGTATAAAAAAGTATTCAAAGTATTAACACAAAAAAAACCTCTTAAGATATTTTTTAATTCTCCAGAAATCTTCAAAAAAGACATTCCGGTTCAAAAGTCTTTGCTGATTTAATGGAGGAGATAAAGAATGCTGCCGCTATCATATCAATTTGATGCTTGTATATGAAAGATGTGTAAAGCTTTGCAATATAAAGAGTTCAAAAAGAAAATCAACCATGTGTTTTTAAAGACGGACTTGTAATGCACTCGAGAGGAAAGGACGCATTCTCCTTGGTCATAACATAAATGCACTAATGAAAAAATGGTGTGAGTACATTCCTGATAATTTCACTTATAATTACATTGCAGATGCTGTATTAAAATGTAATGGAAATAGAATTGAATCCAGTGTCTCCTATGTACGTATCAGATGAATGGACAAACAGACAAATATGATCTAAAAAATAAAATAAAAAGGCGCTGTGCCACCATTGTAGTACATGTCCCCTCTTTATTTAGGCAGTACATCAGGCACACAGTTCCACCTACATTTTCTACGTATATATACAGATTTATTATGTAAATGGATAGCATGGTAAAGTTTTTTTATAAACGCATTAAACCATTAACGCTACCAAAATCTTTTTATATGGCATTTTAGCTGGTATTCTGGCATCAACTGCTACTGATAATACACACATACACATTCTGGTAAATACAGCATACAAACACATACAATTACTCATATTGACAGCATTGCTAAGAAAACACATGTATGCATTTATGAGTAGCTGCCTACATGTACAGACAGTAATCACATAGAGCTTTCACAGTATATATATATACTATTAAAATTAATTTAATGTTTTTATCCATTATTAGGTCTCTCACCATGTATGTAACATAAGTCAGGTTCTAACTAAGTTTTCCTGGTGTTAGTTAGAACCATTGTTATATGTATTACCCACAGTGGCTATAGGTAAATATAGAAACAAAGCATTAGTATTTAACACAATAATACAGCATCAAATTAATAAGCTCAAAGCAATAATAAAGCACCAGTTATTTTGCAAAACAAACTTGAAATCTTTGTGTAATTTTCCTGGCTCTTACAATAGATGTCTCAGTAAGTGTATCAGTACTAGTCAATCAGTATGGAGATGCAATATATAATTACTTAAGAAATAAAACAAGCTGGTTCCCAAGATGCATTCACTAGTAGCTTTTTAACTACAAGCAATAGTTTCAAGCTGTTGCTCTGCTTCAGCTGCCATGGCTGCTGCTTGTAACTGTTCTGTCTCACTCTGTATGGCACTTGTAGGAACTTGCTTGCGCTCGCTGTGCATATTGTTCTCATGGCGTTTTAAGTCAGAAGCCTTGGCAAATGCTTTTGTACAAGAGGCACAAATAAACGGTTTCTCTCCTCTGTGCCTTCGCTCGTGATCTTTTAGGTGAGACTTGTGCTTGAAAGCTTTATCGCACATGTGGCATGCAAAGGGTCTCTCGTTGCTGTGGACCCTCTCGTGTTTTTTCAGATCTGGAGCTCGGATGAAAGATTTTGCACAAACCTCACAGCTATAGGGCTTATATCCTGTATGTATTTTCAAATGCTCTTTCAAGTGTGCCTGTGTAGTGAATGCTTTTGCACACATTTCACAGACAAATGGTCTGTCTGCTGTGTGCAACTTCTCATGCTTTCTCAGCCGTGCTTCATCAGTAAATGTTTTTCCACATGCTTGACATGCAAACTGTTCCCTATGGCCATACAGTAAATACTCAAACTTCATATCACTAGTTGCTGTTGTCCATGCTGGAGCTTGTTCATCCTTTACTTCGCTAATGCTGTCATTAAATGTCAGGGCTTGAGGCGTTTGCGATCCCAAGTCCTTTGGCTCAGTTGTCTCCATAGCCTCAACTTCTTGACCGTAACAATTCACTTTCCGCACTTCTTCACTTCCCAGTTCTTTGAGAATTGCCTCTTGAACTCGAAGAGTAGAAGTTGGTGACTTCCCTTCTTCATGACTCTGGGGAGTCCCCTCAACTGTGTCTTCTGATGGACTATCATCTTGATCGCCAATCTCCTCCACTTCATCATCTGCATTGTCATTTGTCTCACTAACTGGCTGAGTAATTTTTAAGCTGGTTTCATAGGCATATTTATTTTTTGGAGAGACAGGATTCTCCTCTGTGGTGGATACATCACGTTTTTGAGTGCAAAGTTTATCCAGAAATCTAATACCAAGTATCTGACCCGAGGACATCATCAGATTTACATCTTCCTTCTTGACTGCAATCTTTGCAGTGTACATGTAGTTAAGAACTTCCTCAAATATATCTGATCGTAGGAAATCAATTTCTATTACAGACGAGCTGTCAACTTCCAGTTTCTTGAAAAGTTTCTTGAAGTAAGTACTGCAAGCAGCCAGTACACATCTGTGGGCTCTGAACTTCACATCTTCCACTACAATAGCTATATCGCAAAACTCTCCTTCTAGGCGTTGTTCATTTAGGGTTTTTAAAAATACATTTTTATGATCATCGTCATTATATTTTAGCGTTTCAGACATACTTATGAAAAAATCCTGAAAGAGACAAGAATAGAAAAAATGTAAAATAAATGGCTACATAACAATGAACATTAGTATAACAATTCAGTATAAGATACATAACAGAAGTCTTCATATCCAGGGTGACAATACTTATACAGCCAAAATGTAAAGGGAAACTGACGTTCCAACATGTAGCTCATTTACAAGACCATGTTTTAAACATTACCAAAGGTGCTTCTATACAGAAAATATATTCCACGTTTGAAAACACAAAATAAAAATAGATAAAGAACAAAGTGTTTGATGCTACCCAACAAACTTTGGCTAAAGCGACATTGAGTAAGGTAAATACATTATAAGTACTCCTAAGCTAGTTATGTATTCAAAATGATGATAACCAGAGTACTGTGAAAGTAAAGATGCTCTTAAAAACATCCTCCATCTTTCTGTCATTTAACAGATCTGGGAAAAAGTAGGATAAAACAATTCACTTTTGGAAATTAATTACTAATTAATTAATACTAATTAACAAAAAAACGTATGTAATGATAAAGTCATGCTCTGTAATGTATTACAAAACACCGGGCTCTACAGTGTACATTATTTTTGTATTTGATCACAAATGGGTCTGTTACTTACTCTAGTAATTTCACGTTTTTAGTGCCATACTTTTAAAATATCTATCTCGGTCAATAACAACCAGATTTGAGAATCACTGACAATATGACCCAGTGGTGTTAAATGGTAATCACCAGCTGGGTACCCTAAATGTATTCATTTTGTGCCAAACATCATCATATGCTAGCACAGACCAGTGTTGAGTTACGAATGTTTCTAGTTAATCCTTTTGTCGCCAACAAAAAGATTGCACAATGGCCATTTAATCCTCTCCACTTTTTGCAAGAAAACATAGTATTTATCAGCTGAGAAGAATATTAACTTGCAATACAATGAATAAGCAACATCCACAACAATCCAATACAGTATTTTATCATTACACCCTCTACATTAGGGGTCAATGGAATTGGAGCAGATATGCTCTAGAACAGGGGTGTCAAACTCGGTCCTGGAGGGCCACACCCAGGCCTGGATTTGAGGATTTCCTTTCTGTGTACAGGTGAGTCAGTCAGGATGACTGCAGAAGCAATAGTCTCACCTGCTTGTAGCAAGTATATCCACAAATCCAGGCCTGGGTGTGGCCCTCCAGGACCAAGTTTGACACCCCTGCTCTAGAAGATTGTCCTACAATTTCTACTAGACTGATCGGTTTCCCTGCAGTAACCACTTCAGAGAAGGAGACATCTAATGATAGACTTATGAGGACAGCATACTGAGCAGATATCACCTTTCACCACCAAATAGTGGGTGGTGAAAAGAAAACATGATTTAATCTGCAATGCTAATGTTCAAATGTAAAATATACAATCTACAGTTTTTTTTTCTTCAAATAGTAATTTTATTTTTAGTAGATTAGTAAAAAAAAAAATATATATATATATATCACCATGCTGTGTAACCACTTCTTTGGTGCTTTAAAGAAACACAGATCCCATGTTTTATTCATAAGAATTTGTCGTATTTATATAGGTCTCATACTTGAAAAGGTAAATAAAAATCCAGCCTTTGTAGACTTTACTAAGTACCTTCTTGAGTGGCTAACAGATTGCAGTTGTGCACAAGCACAGTAGAGGAAATTGCCACTAGGGATCACTTGCAAGTCAAATATCAAGGCACGGTAAGCAGTGTCTAGTAAGGAGCTAGAAGATAGATCGGTTGATGTAGAAAACTGAATTTAGAAAGGATTCAAAGTATAGACTGACAGAATTTTTAAGGACTCGCCATATTACTTTCTAGAAACATTACAATGAAATCCTACATTGGTAATATAACAAGACACAACAAAAATCCTGATCAACAGTATCCAAATGAAGTTCTCTAAATGGGAATCCATGCAATTTCAACAAATGATCTATTCACTGTTTTCCTCCTTCCTAATTGCATAGTTTCTGTCAACATCAATTACCACTTTTAACTTACCATGAACAAAAGAGGGGATGTCCTTAATGATGACTGATAATTCACAAATAAGATGACCTACAAGTAAACAAAGAAAATATAAAACGATTAGGTTTTAGAAATAATTTAAAAAAAACGGACACCAAATTGTGGTCAAAGTAATTTTATTTACTGCCATTCAGAATATAACAAAGGACTATGCATTTTTAACAATTGTTTCATTGCAATTTCCTAGAATAGCATTTGCTGTATAATAAATATTATTTTTATGGGATAATAAAAATGTTAAACCAAGCAAGTGTGCTTTATTTTTCAACTGCTTTCACTTTTTGTGCCCACCAGCAGTAGGGTATAGAGGCCACTAGGTAGCATGACGGTTGCTCGCTGAGACTTTCTTCAATTTGTTCTTAGGGTGAGTGTTAGATTTAGTGCTGGGGTTAGGGTTTAGGGTAGGGGGAGATGATAAGCTTTACATGATAAAATAGTGACCGCTACCCTAACCATAACTTCTAAATCTAAAAGCTGTAAAATTTGTTAAAGGGCCATTTACCTCACTAAAAGAGCTCGTCATTGTGTGAAGGAGCACAAGATTCAAAGTGATCTATTGCTCTTTCTTAATTAATCTAAGAACAATTAAACATTTGCAGTCTTAGGTTTGTTTACAAACACACTGCAGACTGCCCCATGATTTACAGCATATGTGTGTGAACAGAAAAAAATATGGTTTATGGTCAGCCATCAGTTAACCTCCAAGTACCATATGTGTGAGTTTTAAGCAGTCATTTCCTTGCACAGGTGAATTTGGGAGGGGTTAACCCTCTTTCTGATCTGCGCTCTGCACATAGCTCTTGCTGTCAGTCTCTCTGGAGGCATGACTAATTCTCATGTAAACAGAACTTCATTTATGATTTTTTTCTGTGAAAAAGGCACCTATTTAAAAAATTCTAAACCCTCATCTGGGTACTATTATAGGTTATGAATGTGGTGTGAATGAGGCTATATCTGTTTCTTTCTCTTCATTTTTTTTCCTCCTTGTTATTACATAACAATTTGTTATACATTTGTTCAATTATCAGGCATAGTCTTGTCTGTTTGTTTTGTGTATTTTTGTAATTTGAAAAATTTATAAAAATGTATTTAAAAAAAAAAATTCTAAAAGTATTTCAACATATTTTCAGGAGTACATTACAGTGGTGTGCACCAAGTTATGCTGTTTGCCACACCTTTCACGCTGATTGCGAGCCGCAACTTTCCTGCTTTGCAATGACCACCTTCGGTGCTCCTTGCGAGCCCCACGATGAGCGCCTTTGGCCTCCATTGCAAGCCTCTCACCCTGTGTACATTATAGGCGTTGCACTTGAGTGTTACTGTCTTGGGGTTGTTTCACTGCCTTGTGGTAAATGTTATTGGCTTGGATTAAGTATTACTGCTTAGGGCTCCTTTTTACATCCTACAAATTAGTTTTACGTCCTATGGCCACGTTTTTGTCGTGTTGCGGTTTTTCGGCAGCCTTTTTTTTTTGCCGCTTAGGCGATTTTCGATCGTTGAAAATTGGCAAATATGGCTCAAAATAGCTTGCAACCTCACTCACAGGCTCCATGCCTCTCCTACTGTGCTGTGTGTGTTAATTTGAGGCATATTTGTTGTTATTTTCAGGTCTTTCCAGTTTTGTGGTTCGGCCGTTAAAGTCTTAATTTGGCGAGGCGCACAGTGCATGTACGGGTTTCGGTCCTAAGTGGTATGGGTCGTAAGTCCTGCGAGGCTCGCAGTTGCGGCTAAGTCCCTCAGGCATAGCGATAAGTGCCTACCTTTGGTGCTCATTGCAGCCTAAGTCCCGCGTGCCTTCAACTGCTCGCCTCGCAAGTTCGCAATTGCTCCTAAGTCCCACGGGCAGCCTAAGTCCAGCGTGCCTCAATTGCTCGCCTAGCTTCACAAAGCTCGCAGTTGATGCCCTACGGCCCTCAAAGAGCTCGCCTTGCTTTGCGAGGCTCGCAAAGTGTGACCAACATAGCAAGCATTCCCAACACTGACAACTATTTATGTGTTTAGCGTCTCATTACAAATCTAGCTGACCCTTAACCAGCATTCTAAAGTCATCATTTATGCTCTGCACCACTACACAGAGGACTAAAAAGCATGTACAAAAAGTGTTTTCCTTTTTAAACTTTGTTGGGGAAAAACATACAAATATCCTTACATTTTTAGTGTGTATATATATATATATATATATATATATATATATATATATATATATATATATATACATACACACACAATTAGCACTTTTTCCAGTTAGTATGATATATGGCTGGAATATAAGCAGTAAACCAGTATCTTCCATTTTTCTCATAAGACATAAGTTATGAAATGTTTAAGTCTACATGAACCATGACTTAGCAATTTAATTCAAGAGACAGAAACAGCTCTAGTCATAAGAAAATATGTATTTTCAGTGTATCATATAAAGTAGATGTATGCACAGATTTTACCAAAGTATGTGTTATATTCTTGTTGGATATCATATGTAAATAAAATGCCATTAGCTGTTAGTGGGTAGTACCATGGGTCCTTTTATATTTGGAAGCTGTACAGATCCAGAAGACGGTTGAGCTCTGCGCCACAGCACCACACAGTGCACCGACAGAAGAGGCCTTGAGCTATGAGAGGTGTGCCTGAGGCCCTGGGGGGCCGAGTGCCCGCGCCTAACATATCGATGGCCTCACTGTCGACTCAGCATCATTCGAGTTGCGCCACGTCGGAGAATGGAATAGTTCTTTGCTTGAAGAGCACAACCCCAGTCTTCTGGATCTGTGCGGCTTCCAAATAGACTAGATCCGTACCATGTTCTAGATGGATTATTTCATTGCCTCATGTAAACAAATATAAAAGCTGTGTCTGGATACATTTCTGTCAGTAGTTCAGTAGTCAGTGGCAGCCATTTCAGGTGTGTTTTTGGTACTGATACACATTTTTTTCTAAATAAACTAAAATAGTGAGAAAATGACCAGAAGACTTAACTTAATACCAAATTCATGGAGTTATAATCAGTAGTAGAAGTCAGGAGATTTTCTTGTCTTGCCTCTGTCCTGAATGAGTAATGAGCTTTGTACAGCACAGCTGTAATAGGCAGAGCATTGGAATCATACAGTGGTTATGTCAAATGCAACAACCTGTGTATGTTTTACCTTCTATAGTGAACTAAGCGGCAGACAATGGGCCCTATTCTATTGTCCAATTCGTAAATTTATACACAATTAAAACCGCTCTTAAATTGCCACATATTCTATTAGATGCTCGCAATCCGATTACGAGTTAGCCGCCCACAATCACTGTGGGCCAGCGTAAGACGCAAAACCCGCCTTAGAACAACATGGGTTTTAGTCTCAAACCCACAAATATGCAATTAAAAAAATATAATTTTTTAAATGTTATTTGAGTCATACCAATTCTGGGACTCACAGGGTTACTACATTTCATGTCTCTTTTCCCCCTCTCCTGTGTCTCTTTCCCTCCTCTCCCTCCCCTGTGTCTCTTTGCCGCCCTTTCTCACCCCTGTGTCTCTTTGCCCCCTTCTCTCACCCCTGTGTCTCTTTGCCCCCCTCTCTCACCCCTTTGTCTCTATCCCCCCACTCCCTCCCCTGTGTCTATTTGCCCCCCTTCTCTCACCCCTGTGTCTCATTCGCCCCACTCCTCTGTGTCTCTTTCCCCCCTCTCCCTCCCCTATGTCTCTTCCCCCCTCCTGTGTCTCTTTGCCCTGCTCTCCCTTACCTGTGTCTCTTTTCCACCCTCTCTCACCCCTGTGTCTCTTTTCCCCCTCTCCCTTCCCTATGTCTCCCCCCCTCCTGTGTCTCTTTGCCCTGCTCTCCCTTCCCTGTGTCTCTTTTCCACCCTCTCTCACCCCTGTTCGGCCTCCGGAACAGAAGCAGGTAAGTGAGGGGGAGGTGAGGAGGGGGGGGGGGGGGGTTAGAATGAGGAGGTGGGTTGAGGTTGAGGAGGGGGGTTGAGGAAGGAGGATGAGGATGGGGGGGTTGAGGAGGGGATTTGAGGAAGGAGGTTGAGGATGAGGAGGGGGGTTGAGGATGAGGAGGGGGGTTGAGGATGAGGAGGGGGGTTGAGGATGAGAAGGGGGGTTGAAGATGAGGAGGGGGGTTGAAGATGAGGAGGGGGGTTGAGGATGAGGAGGGGGGTTGAGGATGAGGAGGGGAGTTGAGGATGAGGAGGGGGGTTGAGGATGAGAAGGGGGGTTGAAGATGAGGAGGGGGGTTGAGAATGAGGAGGGGGGTTGAGGATGAGGAGGGGGGTTGAGGATGAGGATGGGGGTTGAGGTTGAGGAGGGGGGTTGAGGAAGGAGGATGAGGATGGGGGGGTGGAGGAGGGGGTTGAAGATGGGGGGTTTGAGGATGGGGTTCAGGAGGGAGGGTGAGGATTTTGCTTCAAAGTTCTTTATTTGAATTTTTTTTTCCCTGAAATTTCCTTCTTAAAATGAGGTGCGTGTTATACGCCGTTGTGTGTTATATGCCGATAAATACGGTATGTCATGTAGGTTATATACAGTGTAATAAAGCAAACATTAAAATGAAGTAACTGTGTGTTTTGTGGTGATTTTAAAATATTATTAGTGTTATTAATATATTATCTAAATGAATCACATGAACTATATATATTTTATCAGTTTAAATGCATCACACAACACAGTTTCTTTTTATTACCCGCTGCTCTATTACATACATACTTCTTATAGAAAAAGTTACTACTAAGGGGAATTGATCCCATAACCTCTACTCCACGGTCAGCAAGAAATAAGTGTGCTTTGTCTACAGATTACATTCTTGCTTCTGAAACGAATACAAATAGTAAAAGATTGTAGTCTTTAATGTATTTTATACATTTTTATATTTAGATTTTGGGCCAGCAAGCAGGTGTTCTGGTTTTAAAACAGTAATTATAGATGCATATCTAATATATACATGTATTTATATAGATTTTATGGAAAAAAAACATTAATTTAGTAAGGTATATATGATGGAAATAAATAAGATGTTAATTCCATTATGATACAGCAAAGATTACAGTTACTGCAGAAATGAGAAGTGTTTGAGTTGAAGTGTTAAAGAACAGAGCTTATTTGAAGCATACATTATATCTACAGAGGATATGCCTCTAACTATCCTTATCCAGAGCCATTAAATGATTCTCACAGTGGGTTGATAAAGAAACAGTCTAGCCAGTTGGGTTAATGATAACTCATAGAATTGTATAAAGTACATGTCATTATACATATTTATATAAAATGACATGCTTGTCTTCTTTATCAACACTACTATAGAGTTAACAAATAGCTCTAGATATGGTAGTTAGAGACAAGGTGGTCTTGAATAGTTAATTTATGCTTAAATACCTAACGTACAATCAGTTATCCAACATTTCCATTCCCCAAAATTAAAAACTACAAACTGCAATTATACGTATTTATGTGTACTTTTCATTACTATAATAAGCAGGAACTTTGCTGAGTCACTTTATATTCCAACAACTATATGATGTTACAGTAAGGTATATTACATTCCCCTTCTGGAACGCTACCTTGTTGTAGTGAAGGGGCTTGTGTACTTCAATTAAGCTGTGAGCTATACCATGTAGGGTCACACAAGATGGGCAGGTCATAGCAGAGTACTGACAAATCATGGTCCACTGGAGAAGGAACTAGCAAACAACTCCAGTATCTTTGCCAAGAAAAACATATGGATGAGCACAACATTATGATAGTTGTGTCTAGTGTGCTGAAATCTGTAGGGTCACAGAGAGTCGGACACAACTGAATGACTAGAAAACAACAAATATTACATTACTGATCATTTTACTTTTTACAGTAGTCAACAAAAATATATGCAATTATTGTTTCCAATACTCTGAATAAACTGCATTAGGTTTAATATGTATTAATACAACCTTTCACTGCCCTAAAGTGACAAAGAAAAAGGTCCCAATGGAGATATGAAAATAACCGTATATATAAAATATATTATTTATTTGTAACGCACCAACATATTCCGTAGCTCTATACAGGGGTTAAATACAAAGCAAAACCATAATATCACACTGCAAAAGATTGAAGGGCCTTTTCTTTGGGGTAACAATCAAATGTACATAGTGCTTGTATCCAAAACACTGTACAAGATTGAAAACTCGCAAACTTGCATCTGTTTCAAATGTTTGTCCAATAAAAACGGTATCACTTTATATACTACTCTCTCTCTCTCTCTCTCTATATATATATATATATATATATATATATATAGATAGATATAGAGAGAGATAAATACACACACATTTAGATTGCAAGGTGCTTTGTTAAAAAGTACTAAGTACATAAGGTTTTCCCCTTCTGGAAAGCTCCCATGTCGTGTGAAGGGGCTTGTGAACTGCAGTGGAGCTATGCCACGTAGGATCACCCAAGATGGACAGGTCATAGGTTGGAGGTAATACAAATCACGTTCCACTGGAGAAGGAACTGGCAACCCACTCCAGTATCTTTGCCAAGAAAACCAAAATGGATGAGCAGAACCAGACACAAATGTGCTGCATCTATATGGTCACTAAGAGTTGGGCACGACTAAAGCACTGAATAGCACCGCACATTCGGCTTTTAAGCTCAAAGCTGTGGCCCTCCACGCTTTGCCATTTGTTTATATATTTTGCCTTATACTGAATCCCTGTGTATTGCAACGGAATTTGTTGTTTGATAGGGGACAATGGTAACGGGATAGTGGGCGCCATGGGGACCCTCATATTTATGCTTAGAAATCACATAGCGACCCCATAATGTGAGCCCATAGAAGGTTGTGAGTCATAGGCAGAACTAATAAATTCCCCTTTTTATTTACGCCCTTCCCTACCATGCTAAGTGGCAGGTAGAGAGGGGACGGTTTAAGTGCAGGTAGGTGGCTAACTAGAGGAGTTGCATGTGTATTTCAAATGTGCTTTCACACCGCAGAGCAGTAATCCACATTCAGTGGTGCCTTAACAATAAAGCAGGCGCGAGGTTTGTACGTGCGCTGTCCTCGCGCCCCGGGTCAACGTTCCATCTATGCCGCGCTAGGGAGTCACGCGCACACCGACAAACAGGCACCCGCAAGGCACGGACACAGCGCCAGCCGCCATTACATCTTCAACGCATGCTCACCTCGCAGCCCTGCTTTAGCGCTCTGGGCAGCGTATTATCCTGACTGAAACCGTGTGCTTATTTCAGATGTGTTTATTAATTAATCATTGTTTTCACTGAAAATGCTTCACGGTCCCCAGTAATCCCGAACCTTATCGTGAACGATTCTTGCCTGCAGTAACGCGAGAGCGCGCGAAGCATCCCCGCCACCATACTCCTAACGCACCCGCACAGTATATTATGTCCTTTCCATATACATACCGCCTTACCTGTGCTGCAGATGGGAGATGATTTTTTTGAAAGTTGCTAGGGTGTTATCAGCGTGTGCAATTAAAATATCGATATATCAGAAAGAAAATGTTTATGAGTTGTGCACTTCTTTCTGCCCCTCCTGCACGAGCACTTCGGGTCTGTGCATGCGCCGTAGAGAATGGGCGCGCCGCGCAGGCACGGAACTGACAAGCACAGGGGGTGGGGGCGACGGCCATTAACAAGGCCTCATTATGTCACACATTATTTTACAGATCTTCACAAAAATACTTTTATCAATGCTTTATTTTATTAAAACTACCATTATACCTTTTGTTTGGTACAATCATTTTGATGAAAAAGCCTTGTTCTTACAGAACCCAGCATGGACACTAAAACTCGTGCCAGTGATAAGTGTAATATGAATGATTCTGAATATTGTACGCACGCCGCCCCCACAAGGCATACGCGGGTTCATGGCCGTGCACTATGTGGGAGGAGATGATTCCCAGTCACCCAGCAGCCGTTGTGCTGACCTCACACGCACGCACAGCTGGGGGCGGGAGCGGCTGGCGCGAGCCCGAAGATATTCAATTTTGTCTGTGGTGACGTCACAATCCAAGCAACTGAGGCTCGCGCGGGACTTGATTGTCTCCTGGGGTAGATTGGAAGCGGTCGCGAGCCGCACTGTCTTTGACCTCACGTGACCAACCTGATGGTGTAATGTTTTGCAAATGCAATGACGAGATGCGCCTGTACCAGTTATAGGCCACTTGTAATGTCCTTACATACCTAATTGAGACTGCTGGTTATATTACTAATCAATTTTACATTTCTATAGTTATAGGAACAAGGCAAAGCTTTATAAATTGGAGCAAATTGGGAAATATCAGGAATTTCAGACATTATTATAAATGTACAGTCAGTAAGTTCCATACATGTACTAGTAATTGATTCTGCAAGTTGGTTAACCATCTAAATAGAATAATGCTTTAAATGCAGTGTATTTATTGGTGTATAGCTGCTCGTATCTATAATACAGTACAGGCGGTCCGCAACATTCGCGGGGTTATGTTCGCAGCATACCCACAAACGCAGAAAAAACGCAAATAACTGGAACCAGGCTTAAACAATGTAGAATAGCAACTTTATTTTCAAATAGAAATAAAAATAGACATAAAGCCATATTATTATATGGTGCATTGACTAAAAGCTTGGCCGTGCCACCCAGTGACCAATGGCCACTAGCAGGCGGTCAGTTAACTGGAAAGGTCCAAAATTGATAAAGTACAGTATAAGTGAACACTGTATACTGTTCATGATGCAAAAAAGAAAAATGTTATTGAAATCAGAACATGTCCTTCTCTACGATATTAAGCCAAATAGAAATACACAAACCAATAAAATAGTCACATGTTTAGTCCAGCATTGGAAGTGGATCATCAGGGTCTTCATCTAGGTCTTGTAGAGGTATTATGGGCATAAAAGAGCAGGGTAGAAAGAGTCGAAGGGGAGGCAAGGCTTCTTGGCCTTTTCTTCTAGAAATACATTGTTATTTCTGTTTGCCGTTTTCGCTTCTTCATCTCATTAAAAATGCTTGTATATGTTGGCACGCTTCTTCTACCAATCCGGTTACATCAATACAGAAGAAAAAGAACTACTCTTGGAAAAATCTAATTTGCCCCCATTGGTATTCTGTATTAATTGCATACTTGTTGTTTACCCATCATAAATGACTGTATAATATTAGTTGTCTCTTCCCCCCTCTCCTGTGTCTCTTTCCACCGTCTCCCTCCCCTGTGTCTCTTCCCCCCTCTCCCTCCTCTTTGTCTCTTCCCCCCTCTCCCTCCTCTTTGTCTCTTCCCCCCTCTCCCTCCCCTGTGTCACTTCCCCATCTCCCTCCCCTGTGTCTCTTACCCCTCTCCCTCCTCTTTGTCTCTTCCCCTACCTCCCTCCCCTGTGTCCCTTCCCCCATCTCGCTACCCTGTGTCTCTTTCCCCCCTCCTCTATGCCCCTTTCCCCCTCTCTGTCCCTTTCGCCCCTCTGTTCCTCCCACCCTGTTCCTTGCGCCCTTGTCTCTCCCTCCCATGTGTCTCTTCCCCCCTCTCCCTTCCCTGCCCCCCCCCTTCCTTCACCTGTGTCTTTCCCCTCCTCTCCATCCCGTGTCTCTTCCCCCCTCTCTGTCCCCCCTCCCCCCCCCCCCCCGTTTCTTGTGTGGCTAGTGCCGAGCTATGCAGATGCGCAGCTGGTGCCGCGCCTGTGCATTGCAGCATTTACGGAATCTGTACAATAGTTTCTGTAGTTCGCATGCGCTCCCACTGAATCATTACGCACTTGCAGAAACTATTATAGTGATCCCAAGCCAGATTAGACCAAGGGAAAAACTATTTTAATAAGACTTAACTTTTATTGTTGCACATAAAAAACAATGACTAGTCTATAGTCGCCATTATTCAAACATATAAAATACGTTGATTAAAAATATATATACAGCTCCGCTATATTGGAGCACTGGATTGCAGCCTTAGATAATAATAATAATAATAATACTCTCAATGATATTGTGGACCAGGGGAGCTATAACTTTACCCTGAATTCAAAAAAATGTTTTCATATTAATGTACACACCAAGCAGTATATTGAGGACCCCTTGCAATTAGAGTTATACCAATGCACTATGTCTCATGCCTGTCTAGCCATTGGTTATAGAGCTCAAAAGAAAATGGACATTACAACACCTAACACGCGTCACAATAACTGATTCCCGGCAGTTATGCTAAGCTATGTAAAGGTCATAAAGAAAGTCCAATCTGAGCCAAATTAGTTATGTGCCCTAGGATATAGTAAGCAGCTTTAATTTCATAGGTGACTGTGCTGTCCCTACTTCTTATTTGGTGGTTTCAGGGTCTACCAATTCCCCTCTAAAGGCTGCCTATCATCATCTAAAGCCCTACACTGTATCTTACAATCATATAGAGTGAGTCTGTATATAGATGAGGCTAAACGCGGGCATTGCCACTCTGGTGCTCTCACTAGGAGTCTGACATCACCAGCTACAGGACGCCAGAATGGACAAAATTAGCCTGACGCACGTTTCGCTTCTACGGAGGCTGAGACGAGCCTTGCGGAGGGAGGGCCTTTTATAGCAATACGACAGATGACAACTTCAGTTAACTGTGTGTGCACTGACAGTTCCAAATAATGCAAACAGATACTGTGTATTATAGACTGAGCAATTAAGCACAATCTTCACATTCCAGGTTATGGATCAGAATAAACGTGGTTAAGACATATCAACCTTATTATTATTATTAACTTTTATTTGTAATGTGCCAACATAATCAGTGTCGCTGTACAGGTGATGACAACAAGGAAAAATACAATGTTAACAAACTGCATAAAATGGAGAGCACTGTTTTGAGCTTACACAATAGGAAACTTGCTACTTACAATCTAAAGGGAATGAAAGAAACATCGGAAAGAGCAGATAAGGAATAGAAAGGGTTAGGAAGTAAGTGAAAGTTTACTTAGGTAGGAAGGTATACAAATTAGAAAGGAAATTTCAATTAGTAGGAGAGGGAGTGGATCAGATAGAAGTTATTAGAGGTGGAAAACAAAGTGGACATTATAGCACTCTTAGCCCCAACACAGAGTGTGGCATTATGTTAACTATATAATTTATTTCCTGATTCAATAATTATCTAAATTAGTACTCCTATACACTGATATTGTATGGGATATGAAATCGGGACCTGGGGCTTTATTAACATTTATTTTTTCCAATGTCTTTTTGATTTCTTTCTGCATTAACCAATTATTTGGCGAAGGTAGTGTAGCCCAATTTGGTTGCAGTGTCCCAACCACTGGTACCTACCTTGTGTATACTGAAGAAAATAACTTATTTAGCTCATCTGCCTTTTCCTGGTCACTAATTGTCAGACGGGCAGTTTCACATTGTAATGTTCTATAGCTTCCTTTTTTGACCTTCTTCCCATTAATATATTTAAAACAATATTTTAGGGTTAGTATTACTCCCCTTTGCAACTAACTTTTAATTTTCTATTTAAGCCAGTCTAATACCCGTTTTGCAAGCCTTGTTTATTTCCTTGTACTTACGTAAGGCAGTCTCTTTCCCCTTTTGTTTATATAATTTAAATGCCTGTTTTTTACTCCATATCTTAATCTTTAAATAAATCATTGTTAAGCCACATGGGATGTGATTTACTCCTTTTACTTTTATCCCCACATGGTATATGGTAATAAGTATGTATATTTAGTAAGAACTTAAATGTTGTCCATTTATGTTCAGTATTTTTATCTGTCAGTTCTTTGTCCCAGTCTATACATTGTATCGCTGCCCTTAGACCGTTAAAATCTTTTAAAATTAAGAGTTTTTGTTGGCCCCTTATAGTTATGTTTTTTTATTCAATTTCAAATGAGATTGTGTTGTGATCACTGTTTCCCAAAGGTTGCCCTATTTCAACATTTGATACTTATCAATATTCTTTTAGAATTTGCTCCTCTGCTATTGAACTCTACTCATAAGCATTCAACATTATCACTAGTTTCAGCATAGATATCTTCTCTGACTAGAGGCTTAAATTCAGGCCTAACATACAGACAAATCCCTCCTCCTCTTTTACAATTGCCTCTATCTTTCCTAAATAGGTTATACCCATCCAGATCAACAGTCCAGTCATGAGAGTCATCCCACCATGTTTCAGTAATGCCTATTAAATTCAATTTCTCATTAACTGCTAATAATTCTAACTTGCCCATTTTTCCTGTCAAGCTTTTGGCATTACCAGTAAGACACCTTATGTTGTTATGAGTCTGTAGTTTTGAAGTGCCTGCCACTATACTTGAGTTACTTAGCAATACCTTCCTATTAACTATACTAATACCCCCCCTTCTCCTCCTGCATAACTAGTTAATTCATTACTTACCCCCTCTACGCTTTCTACCCCATTACTTTTATGTAGCACCCCCCCCCCCCTACTAGGTTAAAAACTCAACCAAGGTAGTTAAAGGGTTTATTAGGAATACCAAGGGGTTAATTAGGAATACCATGAAGTCTGTATAGATCCCCATGGTACTTTTCTGTTAATATAGAATACCATGGGTTCCTTAAAGGGTTCATTTTTAGATGCCACAGAGGTCCTGTTAGGACCTCCTTGGCATGGATTAATTAGATGAGCCACGAAGGCCCTTTAAAGATCTTTATACTATGAGCCACAGGGGTCCTTACATATACATGCTATGGAGGTCCTGTTAGAGCCTCCATGACATGGGGCATAGTTTTAGTGACAGGTAGGCCCTGCAAGGCTAGCAATAGACCCCATGGTTATGAACTTTATTTGGGTTTGGGTGAGTGGTGAAGAAAACCCTGTGGGTTCCATTCATCGCATGGAAGAGGGAATCCCCAGGGGCGTCCTCGGCTTGTAGGAGTCATCTGCAGTGGTGTCTAAAACCCCTTTCCAATCACTTATTGTTTTAACCCCTTCCTTGCCGTGGGAAGGGGTTTATCTAGATGGATGGGGGTAGAGGGTTGATTTAAGTGTGCAGTACTGCAGTAAGTAGTCCCCAGTTAACCGTGGTTTTGGATTGGTTCATATTCGGTATGTTATCTATGAAAAAAAAGCATCCACAGTTGCAAGCAGCCTTTTTTGCGCAGATATGTAAGGAATTTCGATTGAGTTGTAAAACAGGAAATTGTACTGTGTGCTGTATCATTGGTAGAATAAACCACTTGAAAAGTCACCACATGTAGTCTGCACCAGTTAGAGGGTGGAAAATCATGTAGAAAATGTTTTACATTTTTAAAATTGACCAAGAATTGACTTGGTTGACATGAATCTGCATCAATAATAATTTACACATTGTATTATAGATTTACACCATATTTAGGAATAGAGTGGGGTGGTGCAGTGGTAAGTACTTTGTTTTAAAGATTCTTTTCTTTTTTAAGTCATGGTTCAATTCCCCTGCATTCCATTTGTTTTTGTTTTGTTTTTGTTTAACTTATTTACCTATTTATTTAATTATTAATATCAATCGTATTTGTGTTAAAAAAAATATATTAGACAATTACAAAACAAAACAAGTGGAAGACATTGATTTAGGACCAAATATTTATTAATGAATCTAATTCATGAAACCACTACATCTACACTCTGCTTTAAAAAGTAAGTATGAACGTTAAACGGATATCATTATTTCTGGTACGAAATGATTTTGGTTTAGAACTAGTCTTTGTGGATATTACTTCCCTTTATTGTAATTAGCCAGCTTGTTGGGCACACCATAGTAGGTCTCTGAAATGAGACACAGGGACTATGTTGTATAGATGTTACATGACTAGTACATTTCTACCAAATGTTTACTGTGTACATCCATTGAGTTCAGCAATTGGTTAATCCAAGTTTGGGTCTAGGGTTTCAGTTGAGCATAATCATTTTTACATTTTAATAATAAAGATCCTGTTTTGATAGTTGTTTTCAATCTGAGGATTAGTGTCAAGCACTGGAACAACAGTATGGCTGGGGATATATATATATATATATATATATATATATATATACATACAGTGGATATAAAAAGACTACACACCCCTGTTAAAATGACAGGTTTCTGTGCTGTAAAAAAACGAGACAAAGATAAATCATTTCAGAACTTTTTCCACCTTTAATGTGACCTATAAACTGTACAACTCAATTGAAAAACAAACTGAAATCTTTTAGGTAGAGGGAAGAAAAAGTATGAAAATAAAATAATATGGTTGCATAAGTATGCACACCCTTAAAGTAATACTTACTGTTGAAGCACCTTTTGATTTTATTACAGCACTCAGTCTTTTTGGGTAGGAGTCTATCAGCATGGCACATTTTGACTTGGCAAGATTTGCCCACTCTTCTTTGCAAAAACACTCCAAATTTGTCAGATTGCGGGGGCATCTTCTGTGCACAGCCCTCTTCAGATCACCCCACAGATTTTCAATCGGATTCAGGTCTGGGCTCTGGCTGGGCCATTCCAAAACTTTAATCTTCTTCTGGTGAAGCCATTCCTTTGTTGAATTGCATGTATGCTTTGGGTCGTTGTCATGCTGAAAGATGAAGTTCCTCTTTATGTTCAGCTTTCTAGCAGAAGCCTGAAGGTTTTGTGCCAATATTGACTGGTATTTTGAACTGTTCATAATTCCCTCTATCTTAAGGCCCCAGTTTCAGGTGAAGAAAAACAGCCCCAAAGCATGATGCTGCCACCACCATGCTTCACTGTGGGTATGGTGTTCTTTTGGTGTGTTTTTGCGTCAAACATATCTTTTGGAATTATGGCCAAAAAGTTCAACCTTGGTTTCAGCAGACCATAACACCTTTCCCACATGCTTTTGGGAGACTTCAGATGTGTTTTTGCAAAATGTAGCCTGGCTGGGATGCTTTTCTTCGTAAGAAAAGGTTTTCGTCTTGCCACTCTACCCCATAGCCCAGACATATGAAGAATACGGGAGATTGTTGTCACATGTACCACACAGCCAGTACTTGCCAGATATTCCTGCAGCTCTTTTAATGTTGCTGTAGGCCTCTTGGTAGCCTCCCAGACCAGTTTTCTTCTCGTCGTTTCATCAATTTTGGAGGGAGCTCCAGTTCTTGGTAATGTCACTGTTGTGCAATATTTTCTCCACTTGATGATGACTGTCTTCACTGTGTTCCATGGAAATTCTTTTGTACCCTTCTGCTGACTGCTACCTTTTAACAATGAGATCCCTCTGATGCTTTGGAAGCTCTCTGTGGACCATGGCTTTTGCTGTGGGATGCGACTAAGAAAATTTCAGGAAAGACCAACTAAAGCAGCTGAACTTTAATTGGGGTTAATCAGAGGCACTTTAAATGATGGCAGGTGTATGCTGACTCCTATTTAACACGAATTGGAATGTGATTGCTTAATTTTGAACACAGCTACATCCTCAGCTATACGAGGGTGTGCAGACTTATGCAACCACATTATTATTATTTTTTTCTCCCCTCCACCTAAAAGATTTCAGTTTGTTTTTCAATTGAGTTGTACAGTTTATATGTCACATTAAATACAGTTACCTCATATTGACACATGTTTATTATGTAACCAAAAGGACATTTCTAATTTTTAAACAGTATAGAAAACAATATCTCTCCTGGGAAATGAACCCAGGACTTTCTCTACCACAGTCAACTGCCTTTAGCTACTGTGCCACCTGCTCTCATGTTATACAAATATCTAGCGTAGTTACCAGGGGCGGCTGATGCATAGGGGCAAATGGGCAACCACCATCCCAAAATGAATGCACTGACTTAATCCACCAATCACTTAATTGTATCATTTATATAATAAAAAATGTTTTATCATGTTCAATATTCTGTTTTTGTTAGTAGCTGCTGCTGTCACTTTAAATTTAAAAAACAGTCACAATGCTTTCTATTCACAAAATGTGCTCTAACTGATAGAACTGAGCCTGTCTGTCAAATGCAGCATCACCCAATCAGAAAGGCCGGGAGGAAAAAGTCCCATATCATACAGGGACTGCGCCTCTCACAGTCCCCCTGGCAGTGAATACATTGGTGCAATCTTAATAAAGTTTATTGCAAAAAAACAACTCCCAGTTCACAGTGCATGCAGATAGAGGGAGCTGGGTGTAAAGCTTCAATTTTCTCAATACTCTGGTGGTCTTATTGATTTTGACTACCCTGCTCCACACACCAAGCTTGTGACCTGTCTTTCACCACCCCAGCCTATACCAGACAGAAGCAGCTGCAGAGCTCAGGTGAGTCCATATCCATCTCTGTGTCTTGCTGTTGTTGTTCTGTCCTTCACACATGGATGCAGCACACCAGGTACATCTGTCTGTGTTTCTGGTTGTGCTTAACCATATGTTTTCATGACAAAGATACTGGAGTGGGTTGCCAGTTCCTACCATTCTAAAAATGACCTGCCTATCTTAAGTGACACTTCATTATATAGCTCACAGCTTCATTGAGGTAACAAGCCCCTTCACTATGACAAGGTAGCGATCCAGAAGGGGTCCTGTGTCTTTCTATGTGTGAGTGTGTAAATATATGTGTGCGTGTGTGTGTATACAGTAATTCACAAAAGTGAGTACACCCCTCACATTTTTGTAAATATTTTATTATATAGTTTCACGTGACACTTTGCTACAATGTTAAGTAGTAAGTGTATAGCCTGTATAACAGTGTACATTTGCTGTCCCCTCAAAATAACTCAACAAACAGCCATTAATGTCTAAATCGTTGGCAACAAAAGTGAGCACACCCCTTAAATGGAAATGTCCAAATTGGGCTCATAGTGTCAATATCTTGTGTAGCCACCATTATTTTCCAGCACTGCCTTAACCCACATGGGCATTGAGTTCACCAGAGCTTCAAAGGTTGCCACTGGAGTCCTCTTCCACTCCTCCATGATGACATCACAGAGCTGGTGGATGTTAGAGACTTTGCACTCACCCACCTTCCATTTGAGGATGCCCCTCAATAGGGTTTAGGTCTGGAGACATGCTTTTTGACATGCCAGTCAATAACCTTTACCTTCAGCTTCTTTAGCAAGGCAGTGATCGTCATGCTCAGCACAGCTTGAAAAAGAACAACAGGAACATGCTCAAAGACATCAATTGCCTACACCAAGAGTAAATATGGTGTTAAAAAGAGATCGCAACACTGATCAAAGAAGATATAATTTACCTACCGTAAATGAGGTTGCCATGGTGTTTAAAAATGAAGATGGTGAACCACCTTTTCAGCGTGATATTAGAATATATCCACGCAATGAAGAACAACCATTTATCAACATAAATATATTAAGCTGTAATTTAGATCCAATGACATATCCAATTTTCTTTCCAAATGGGGAACCTGGATGGGAACCAAAATTACAGTTGGAAAGTTATCCCAATACTAAACTTCGTCTTAGATCTAATATTTCCATGTTGGAATATAAAGTGGCACAAACTGCTATCCGGGATTGTTTTAATCCAATTTTACATGGAGGCAATCTCACTCAATAATGGATTATTGATTCATACCTACAAATTGAAGCCAATAATCTAAATTTCATTAAATTTCAACAAAATAAATTAAGAGCAGAACAGTATTGGGGATTAATGGATTATGTTGCAGAATTAGCTTCCAACAGAGACATTCCAGCTGGAAGAGCAATTATTTTGCCATCCACTTTCCAAGGATCTCCTTGCAATATGCGAGAAAGGTATAATGATGCCATGGCTATTGTCACAAAATTTGAAAAAACAGATTTATTTATTACATTCACATGTAATCCACAATGGCCAGAGATCACATTTCAATGTGGAAGCTTGCACTTCGATTAAATCAATTAAGTATTTGTATAAATATATATACAAAGGATATGACGCAGCTACTGTTGTTGTGCAAGGTGCTGCAAAGAAAACGAAAATCCAATTTTACATGATGAACTATCAAATTATTTAGATGCTCGCTATGTGAGTGCTCCTGAAGCAATGTGGCGCCTTTTGAAATTTGAGATGCATGATCGGTCACATGCTATTTATCGTTTAGCTGTACATTTGCCTCAAAGTCAGTTGGTTTGCTTTACTGTAGGAAATGAAAGAACTGCATTAGATCAAAGTGAACACAGAGATACCACACTTACTGCATGGTTTAAATTAAACTGCCAGGATACGAAGGACAGACAATTTTTATACATAGAGATACCATATCACTATGTATTTGTAAATGGTCTATGGCGACAACGAAGAAGAGATGCACATAAAATTATACCACGCATTTATACCGTCAGTCCAAGGGACATTGAACGTTTCAGCTTAAGATTACTTCTGCTACATGTTCCCGGTGCACAGAGTTTTGAGCATTTACGTACAGTGAATGACATAGTTTATGATACATTCCTATTAGCTGCAAGACATCAAAACTTCATAGCTGATGATACAGAATGGGAGAGGTGTCTGGAAGAAGCAGCACTATGTCAAATGCCAAAGCAAATAAGACAATTTGCATTCATTTGCATATTTTGCAATGTACCTGATGCTTTCACTTTGTGGGAAACATTTAAATTAAATATGTCAGAAGACTTCTTGAAACGTTACAGAGAACCAATAGCACTGTTAAAAACATTGATGGAAATACAAGAAATATTGTTGGCTCATGGATTAAATTGTGCAAGTTTTAATTTGCCAGATCCAGGACTTATAGATGACATCAATTTTAATTATTATGACACTGAGCTACAAAAACAAAAAAACGAGGAAAAACTGGCAACTTTAAATACTTTACAGTTAGAAGCATTTCATGCCATCACAAATGCTACAGATGATGAAATGGTCAAAGACCGGTATTTCTATCTAGACGGCCCAGGTGGATCAGGAAAAACTTATCTGCACAATTGTTTGATGAGTTATATTCGATCACAGGGTCAGATAGCTATGCTATTTGCAACAACTGGAATTGCTGCACTTTTGTTAGATGGTGGTAGAACTGTGCATAGTGGATTTAAGCTGCCAGTTCCCATTTTTGAAACATCAGTGTCAGATATTCGACTGAATTCCTTACAAGCAAAAAAATTGAAACAAACTAAACTAATTATCATAGACGAGGCAACAATGATGTCATGTCATGCACTGCAATGTATTGAAAGATTCTTAAAAGAAGTGATGGATAATAAGTTGCCATTTGGTGGAAAGGTCATGCTGTTAGGAGGAGGTTTTAGGCAAACATTACCTGTTGTGCCACATGGAAATAGAACGGAGATCATTGAAACATGTATCAAGACCAGTAAACTGTGGCATATATTTACACATCTCAAATTAGAATTAAATATGAGATCTGAAGGCCAAAATGAATTGAATGATTGGCTCATTAAAATCGGAGAAGGAAAACATCCAGAAATACAGGATTTACCAAATGATACCATTGAAATTCCATCAGAAATGGTTTGCAATGAATCACTCATATCAGCCATATTTCTAAACACTCTTAATAACGAGGATTACTCAGACATTGCAAACAAAGTGATATTAACATCAAAAAATATCGATGCCTTGAATGTAAATAACAAAATTTTTAAATACATCAATGCACCACAAAAGAATTATTACAGTGCAGATTCAGTTCTGTCTGATGATAAAGACAGTGAATCCAATTTTAGTATCAAATTTATTAATTCGTTAACACCATCTGGAATGCCACCACATATTTTACAATTGAAAAAAGGCGCAATTGTCATATTATAGCGAAATATGAATCCAAAAAAAGGACTTTGTAATGGGACCAGATTAATTGTGCATGAGTTAAAAGATCATTTTATACATGCAGAAATTATAACTGGAACCCATAAAGGTGAACGAGTTTTTATACCAAGAATTGATTTAGCTACAAGTGAGAGTGGTTTGCCTTTTGTCCTTCAAAGGAGACAATTTCCAGTTATCATGGCATTTGCCATGACCATCAATAAATCCCAAGGACAAACTTTTAAGTCTGCTGGGATTTTTTTAAAGGAACCAGTTTTTGCACATGGACAACTCTATTTTGCTTTTTCAAGGTGCACGAATCCAAACGAAATTAAAGTGCATGTTGAAGAAAACGAAAGTCAGGGTCATTTATTGGACGATGGATGCGTTTACACAAAAAACATTGTCTACTATGATAGAGGACAGTGGTTTAATTTCCACGACAACATTTTATGGTACTCAGTATGATTGCACAAATACAATATTTCAAGAACAAACTCTATAGAATGGACAAAAAAACATAGAGAACAGTGGTTTTACGTCTAGCACAAAATTTAAGTACTCTGGGACTCTTTAAATAGGGGACCACTATTTCACTTATGAAACTCTATGTGACATTTGCACAAAGGACAAACAGAACAAAAAAAAGAAAGAAACAACAACAAAAACAACAGTAGAACATCCTTAAACATATTGGAATGGGTTAAAAGTATCATATTCACATGATTGGCCCCACAAACCAATTATCTGACATTTTCGTGACTTGCAAGAGTTAAATGTTATTGTTTGATGTTACGATTTCATATGTTAAATATGTGTATTTTAAATATTTTGGACAGTTAAATATATAAGTGGTAGAGTCAAACATGTATATTATTACAAGTTGCAGCATTTCATAATAATTTGAACTGTATCATTTAAAGACAGAGTATTGATTCAGGGAGTAATCTGATTGACAGTTAATGGGGTCAGGAAGGAATTAATTTTTTTCCCTCTTTGATACAATTGGCCAAGTTTCAATGGGGGTTTTTATTGTTTGCCTTCCTGTGGATTCAATGCTAATTTAGTTTAACAAGAGTTTAACAAAAATGTAAAAAATGATAAAAAGCATGTTATTGTTAAAACATTTTAATTACTCTAAGTTAATACAGTCCGCAGTTACTCATCGATAAATATCAATTGAAAACTGTTAGTATTGTTAAAAAAAGGTTTAAAGATTGTTAAATATACAAGTTGCATGTTACAAACTTTCATGTAAGACTTTACAATATGTATGTATGAAAAATAAACATATTAATATATTGATCATATTGTTATTATATATATCACAATTTAGACTGAAGATTGAAAAAAAATTGAAACATGTTGGTTAAATATACGTTGAAAGTTAAAAAAATAAAAAGTAAAAAAAAAATGTGTATTTATTTTTAGATAAAAAAAAGGGGACAAATGTAGCAGACTCATTTTGTGTTGCAAAAAAATTTCACAACATTTACATTTTATTGACCGTCATTTTTTAACAGGAAAGTCGCTAGTTTTTTATATTAATGTTGTTAATATTGCACATGACTCTTAGAATGCCACTTATGTATGTTACAGTACAATTCAATTCAGATCTTCATATTTATGTGTGTTACAATATAATGCAGTTGTTAATATCGGTTTCTTAATCACCTTTGCTGGAAAGAAATATAACCAGTTCATAAACTTTCACAAAGATTAGACATTTCAATTTCATGTTACAAAGCAGGTTTACAAATGCAACATATACAGGGGCAAACAATGTACATAGTATATATCACAGCATTTTAAGACACATGATCCTTATTGTTTGAGAATATGGAGTCTAAGGGTATATAAGAAAGGTTACATTTTATCAAGCAAGAGATATAATTGGTAATTAAAACACTGCTAACATTATAAATTTGTTTTTATACTTGAAATACAGTATGCAAATCCATACCATTCCCTACACATATAACATTTCTTGTATCCCCTATAATAGTTAACAGATGTAAGTAACGCCTGCACCATGCGTTGTGCGCAGGAGTTACTCACATCCTGATTGTTGGCAATGCATGATAATTGTGCAACTGCTGGAGAATCGCGGCACAGAGAGGGGGAGGGAGGAGAGAGAGAGAGGGAGGGAGAGAGAAGGATGGAGGAGGAGAGAGAGGGAGGCCAAGAGAATGGAAGGGAGAGAGAGAGAGAGAAAGGAAGGGAGCGAGAGAGAGAGAGAGAGAAAGGGATGGACAGGGGAGAGACAGAGAGATCACAGAGTGCAGAGGATACAGAGAGAGAGAGAGAGACAACGCACACACAAAGAGAGGGTGCACTGAGAGAGAGAGGGCGCACATAGAGACAGCATACACAGAGAAAGACAGCACACACAGGCCCTCATTCAGTTGCAATTTTGCCAATTGAATAAGGCTCTAAATAAGCACATAGCATATATTTTTTAAAGAAGTTTTTAGTTAGTCAAGACCTTGCTTTTGGATAGATGTTTACTAACCAAAAACATCTTTAAAAAAATATGTTATGTGCTTATTTAGAGCCTTATTCAATTGGCAAAATTGCAATTGAATGAAGGCCAGAGAGAGAGCACAGAGAGACGGTACAGAGAGAGAGACAGTGCACAGAGAGCTCACAGAGAGAGCGAGAGATGGCGCACAGAGAGAGACAGAGGGCACACAGAGACAGCACAGAGAGAGAGAGAGCACAGACAATTGAACATAACATATGACAAGTTACTTGTATCTATATAATACATATTATTGGATATTATTATAAATAGTTTGTTCTGAGAATATTTATAAAGCAGATATCTTATATAATAGTTACATTACTGTAATGTATTTTTATTTCTTGTCACATTTTTCTCATGCAGTAAAGAAGATTATTTTGAAAGCCATATGCCATAGACAGATGGTATTGTGTTACGCAGTAAAGCTTGCACAAATAATGAAAACCCTTCCAAACCTCAATAACAAACAATATGAAGTACTGTACTGTTTATGCATTGAACCTGTGTGGTATCAAAATGCAAACTTGGGATCTTCAAGTGTGTTATGTTGATAATAAATTACAATAGATCCATTTTGCATCACAATCAGCCGCATTTAATTCCCCTAACGTGTAAAATCGTAGCTTGCAACATAGCTCGCAAGACTTACGGCTATTAAATTGGCCTCTTAAACCAGCCCGCCGACGTCTTGCAAGGTAGGAGCGAGAAAACCCCACGAGACGCTAGAATTCGATTTGCAAGCTCGCATATCCTTTGATCTGTCAAGCCCATAACTGATACGTTCCAATTACGCTATTAAATTGCATCCAACCCCGGAACTCGCAAATGGAGCCAAGAAGCCAAAGAGGGCTAGAGAGGACACGCAAGAGGGTTAAAGTTCAACCTATAGCACTTTAAATGCCCATATACACCCACTACTGTACTTTTATGAACAGGGAAAGTGATGTTAGGTCTTAGGATTAATAGCACAACATTCTCAAGCTCGCAAATCGGCCCAAAAAAATACTTTATTTCATGTTTAATTTCAGTGTTATATCGATCCCGACAATCAATGTGTTAATACATATAATGGAACTTGTATGTAATAGAATATAATATTTACAGCATTATCAATATTGCATTGTATCTGGAATGTCGGTCCGATCTTAACTTTTAATTGAACCCCGTAAGATTTTGAAAATGCCACCTCCATTTTTCAGTGACATAATTCTGACGATCGTTGTTTCCATTGGCTCCATCCCAACTTGTAACTACGAGTTTGACTAATTGATCACGTTCACGACCGCACATACAACGAGCGAAAAATGGTTTACGGGTTTGCCTCTCAAGCCCGTAACTCGATGCATGTTCTAATTTAATAGCATCCATAAATCTGTAAAATGTCAAGCTTGCAGCCATTGTGGGTGTCACATTGCACATACAAGCTTTGAATTTATTGTGGCTAAATGTTATTCACATTAATATCTGTACCAACCAATCACTAACATTGTGTTAATTACAAAGAATACAAACATGCCAGCCTTAATAGAATTAATTAGTGCTTGCTTTGAAGCAATATGCTTAATTGTGGTACATCATCCCATTCCAGTGTTCTACCCAGCCTGATTTGAGCGGGCACTCTATCTGCCTGGTTTGAGGCACCACTCGGCTTAAGGGTCCGATACCACACAGACACACTGTGGAGATATGTAACCGCTGGCTCCTCCGTCATGCCACCCAACTGGTGGAGATTTCTGGGAAGAACACTGAATTCAATATGTTGTAGTGGCCTCTCTGATTGAGCAATGTTGACAGTTCCAGAATCTTGATGCGGCATACATAAAAGCTCAGGACCCTGAGATTTGTGTATAAAATCTGGAAATGGTTAATTGATTTTCGGCTGCAGATGTCAGAGCACAATTTGGAACACAAGGAGTGAGGAGCTTCTTCAGATAGCTAAACATATATGCAATATTTGACTGGGAGCCAGTATCGGGCAGAGAGGACACTTGTCAGTGGCAGGAATGAAATTGGTTTCACAGAGATAGTTGCAGTAGCCCCGTCATGATGATATACATACATGCTCCAAAGTAAGGAGATCTTCTGGAGGGATCAAGTGCTTTATCCTGGCTATGTTCTTCAGATGAAAACATGAGGGTATGGTCTATAACCGCCTTACCAGCTTTATTTCCTCTAACTCCATTCTTGACACCTTCCAATCCTGCTTTCGGCCCCAACACTCCACTGTGACAGCTCTCACTAAAGTCACCAATGACCTGCTTCCCACCAAGTCAAAAGGTCACTTTTCAATTCTTCTTCTTCTAGATCTCTCTGCTGCCTTTGTCACTGTCGACCATCCACTTCTACTCCTTATCCTCTTCTCCCTCGGTATTCGAGACACTGCTCTCTTGTGGTTCTCAACAAACCTACAAAATCAATCATTCAGTTTCTCCTTCTCCTACACCTCTTTTTCTCTTCACCCCCTGTCTGTTGGCATACCCCAAGGATCAGTCCTAGGCCCCCGCCTCTTCTCCATCTACACTTCCTCACTTGGTACCCTCATAAACTTTTTTGGGCTTCATTATCATCCCTATGCAGATGACACTCAAATCTACCTCTCCACACCAGATCTCTATCCCCCTCTCATCTAACATCTCCAACTGCCTCTCTAGTATATCCTCTTGGATGTCCACCCACCATCTCAAACTCAACATGTCAAAAACTGAACTCCTAATCTTCCCTCCCTCTCCCACAGCATCAATTCCTCTCATCTCTCTCACTGTTAACAACGACACCATCACCCCCTCCTCCCAAGCCAGTTGTCTTGGAGTTCTACTGGACCCTGCTCTGTCTTTCATCCCTCACATACAATCACTAGCTAAATCTTGTCTTCTCCATCTAAAAAAATCTCCAGAATTTGTTACTATCTTACACAAGACACAACTAAAATCCTTATACACTCTCTCATCATCTCTTGACTAGACTACTGCAACTCGATTCTTGTTGGCCTACCCATCACCCGACTATCTCCACTTCAATCCATTATGAATGCCTCTGCTAGACTCATCTACCGTATACAACGTTCAGTGTCAGCATCACCTCTCTGTCAATCACTCCACTGGCTTCCCTTCGCCTCTAGAATAAAATTTAAAATCATGACCCTAACTTATAAAGCCCTCAACAATAATGCTCCCCCTTACATCTCTGCTCTCATCTCCAAATATTCCCCCACCCGCCCTCTTCATTCTGCTAATGACCTTCTTCTTTCTACAACTCTTGTCACCTCCTCTCACTCCCGTCTCCAGGACCTCTCTTGTGCTGCCCCATGTCTCTGGAATTCCTTTCCTTGCTCCACCAGATTATCCTCTTGCCTCAAAACATTTAAAACCTCACTTTCCACCCTAACACGTTTACCACCTCTCTCTCCCTCTTTTTACCACTCACTATACCTTAAATTGTAAGTCTGCGAGTTTCTATCCTAAGTACTTTGGGAATTCACCATGGACATTGGATTCCTAGCTCAAAGACAGGGCCTCCTTGCTTTGCTATATGTTAATTTGTATTTATCTTTGTCTGAACTTAATTTATGTACAGCATTACGGAATATGTTGGGGCGTTATAAATGAACTATAAGAATAATAATCACAGATGACCACAAGATTGCACACATGTTCAGATGTTAACAGTCTCCAAGCTGATAACCCACTCCTTTTTGGTCCATGGAAGATGTTTTGTTTTTCTTTCAGCCTCAGCCAGTTCCTAATTATCCAATCTTGGAGCTCTTCTAGACATTTATTAGGAGCAAAGGTTTGATGTTCTGAATCTGGGTCAAAGGACCGGTAAAGCTATGTGTCATTGGCATAACAGTGGTAGTTGAGGCCATGTTTTTTGATGATCTCTTCCAGTGATAGCATGTATATAGCAAACAGTTAAAATAGAGCCTTGTGGTGCCCACATGACAGGGGCATGGGTTTAGAAGAGTATGCATCCCTTACAATGTGGTGAGGATTGTACCAAAACTCTCATCCGTTGAGTTCCTTTTGGCTTGGGGTGTATGTATCCAACTGTGGCAAATCAAACAACACTAAAGTAATAATAATCATATAATGTTTATTATATACTTTGCTTCCGCTGCTCAGTCACACATGCTAAATTACTCAATCAAATCTATATGCTTAGCAGGATGGCAAGGCCCCCATATTTATAGCAAATCATATACAGGAAAAGATTTAAACCAGGTGGAGACAGCAACTCTATTAATAGTTCATGGTCTATTGTATCATATGCTGCAGAGGTCAAACAGAATTAGTATTGAACAGTCACCTGTGAAATCTCTTGCTATCAGCACCATTTCTATGCTTTTCCTGGACCCTGACTGTAAAGGATCATAAAGGAAATTTTTTTGCAGAACAATTTCAAGCTGCACTGCAAGTACTTTTTCAATAACTATTCCTAAAAAGGGAAGATTTGAAACAGGCCTATAGTCTTGATCTAAAGTTTTTTTTTTTTTTGAGCAGAGGAGTGATAATTGCTTTCGTTAGTTGATCAGGACAGATGCCACTGTGCAGTGAACAGATCACTATTTTTGTGAATGCTAGGCCAAATAGATCAGGACAACCTTTGAGCAGATGAGTTTGGATCCAAGACATAACGGGTGCAGTACAGCTGCTTGACGATCTGCACCATGTGTCTCATGTCTACTTGATCAAAATTCTGATTATGAGTTCAGACTTCACATTCACCTGCTCTTGACCTTCATAAGCCATCATTTTTGGAATGCCAGTTCGATCTCTGTGCATTGTGATTGGGACAATGTTATATTAGGCTGTAAACAGATTGGCTTGCATAGCCTTTCCAATGTGCGGAAAAACTGAACAGGTCTGTTTTCTGCTGCCATGATTTCTGTAGACAAAAATGATCCTTTCTTTCCAGTAATGATAGGCTGATATTTTTTTATTGTTTTAGTTTATCATATTTTTTAGTTCTTTAAAGCCGTTCAATGCTGCGTCTCTCTCTTTTAAATTCCTTTGTGGTATCATCACAGGTGAAGCTTATAAAGAAATGATATTCCCTGTCCCTTCTGTATACCAGTTAGTGTAAAAGGTTCATCGTGTTTGAAGGTAAAGCTATGAGATCACTTCATTTTAAATTAGATAGATTTGTTTTTATTAATGCACCAATATAACTATAACCATGTGACTGATGGATTGATGATTAAGATCAATTTAATGTTAATGATTTACCTAAACTGGAAGTGAACTGTATTCTAAAGATCTTATAGCAGATTGGTCAGAATATTTATTTAGATTTATGAGTGCTTTTAGAAATTAGTAATCAGTAATTACCTACTTCTCCTTGTCTACACACATTCTTAAATACTCATACAGGTCACATCCACATGATTGTTGTAATATCAGAAATAAAGGGTACAAAAGATAGCTGGACACCCCTGAAGAAAGGAGTAGGAGGAGTGGCCTGGGAACATACCGGAAGCTGGAACCAAGAACTGCAATCTTTGTCATTCACCAATGTAGCCATTGAAAATGAAATACTGGGGCCAACACGTTCAGTAAATGCAATTTGTGTATTTTAATGATATACAAAGGTATATCATTTTAAGGTAACAGGAAATTATTTAAGGTAACAGGAAATAATTATTATTATCTTTTATTTGTATTGTGCCAACATATTACGTAGCGCTGTTTTGAGTTCAGAATCTTTGTAGAAAGTATTTTTTTCCAAAACACCCAACAAAATTGGAAATTCACTACTTACAATCTAAGGGGGATAAAAGGGGCAGAGAGACCTGGGGAAGAGTATTAGATAAAGAATAGCGAGGGTCAGGAAGCAAGTGAAAGATTTTTATTTAGTGGGATAGGGGAGGGATCTGAAGTGAAAGGATCTAGTATGTAATATGTTGTCAGACCCCTAGTGGTAATGTACTTGATTCATGGAAGTTTCATGTATATGCAAACTAACTTGAGAATTAGCTTTTGACAAAACATGGGGACCTATTAAATTCCAGGAGTTGCAGAGCAATTAAATTAGAAAAGAAAAAATCAATCAATATAATATTCTAGTCCATGTGAGTTATTTTATATGTATAAACACATTGATTGCCAGGATCGATATAACACAGAAATTAAATATATATATATATATTTTTTATTGCAGATTTGCGAGCTTGAGAATGTTGTGCTATTAATTGTAATACCTTTCATTGCTTTCCCTTTAATTTAAAATACAGTAGTGTGTTTATATTTGCTTTTACAGTTCTACGGAGCACAACTTAGCACTCTGTTCATGACACTCTTTTCAGGACACTTAGTGTCAAAGTATAACTGTTATATTATTTTAAGTTTAAATTGTGGTTGAATCTTCAAATTCCTGATAAGTACAGTTTTCTGTTATTTAAAGGCATATCTAAGTTTCCTGGATTGTGAGTGCGTTTGATAGAGAGAAAACACCTTTTGTTTGCATGGGAAATACCAAAATAAACATTTAAACATTTACGTTGAACTTAGCAAAATGTCTTGTAATTTCTGACAGTTGAAAATTAGGGTTAACACCCTCTCCAAACCCAGGGTAAATTAGCATAAAATTAAAAAAATGTTTTGGCCAATGAGGAAGAAGCAGAGGTTGAAACATTTGTATCACAATCTGGGGTTGCTGTCTATGCTGCACAGCAGCCTGGTATATGTAGTCTGGCACATGTTAAAAAGTGCTATGTATTTTCATATAAGAGGCTGTCTGTGCAATACATTCACACTAGATTACAACCCTGCAGGTTGTCTGTTCCCTGCATCAACTGCTACTGGTGTTTTTTTTCTGTCCCTATCTCCTTGTGGAAAATTGCAGCTGTGACCCCACCAATCATGTGACTTGCAGCATTTCCTTTGGAGTTTACAACCTGTACTTAGCTGCTCTGCAGCCGGATACACTGTTATGTAAGCTTCCTAGGGGTGTGCAAATCCAGATAGCAGTACCCAGCATATAAATAAGTAAGTACATTCAACTGTTCAATATAATACATAATTTTTTACTAATCAGTGGCTGTTTTTTAGGAAACATTTGAAACCTAGGAAATGTCTATATACCTTTAATGAAAAAAAATATGCAACAGATCTATTTATAACAAAATTCATACTCATATAAAAAGTCTGTTATTAAGCAATAAATCTATTTGCCCTTTTTTAAAAATGTATGTGGTTTATCTGCTGCTTTTAATTTACTAGTAGATTTAAAAAAAAATAATACTTTAAAGGAACCCAATAATAGATTTGTTTACAAATAAAATTGTTTCACAAAAAAACTAGCCTTTTTTTCTTACACTCTTAGGGGTCGAGTACATGGCTCCCATAAGAAATCTTGAGAGTAAAATGTTCATTTAGGCCCTAATGTAGCTATTACAGTGCCTTGCAAAAGTATCCACCCCCCTTGGCATTATTTTATGACTCATGTAAAATGTTATTTTGTAAAAAGAAGCTTAACATTTAAGGACTAAGATTATTTTCAAGATTACTTTATAATACAGTGCCTTGCAAAAGTATTCCCCCCCCCCCCTTGGCATTTTTTGTGTTTTGTTGCCTCACAACCTGTAATTAACATGGATTGTTTGAGGATTTGCATCATTTAATTTACAGAACATGCCCACAACCTTGATGATGTTTTTTTTTATTATTATTATTGTGAAGCAAACAAATAGAACACAATAACAGAAAAAGTCAATGTGCATAACTATTCACCCCCTAAAGTCAATACTTTGTAGAGCCACCTTTTGCGGCAATCACAGCTCCAAGTCGCTTTGGATAAGTCTCTATGAGCTTGCCACATCTTACCACTGGGATTTTGCCCATTCCTCCTTGCAAAACAGCTCCACCTCCTTCAAGTTGGTTGGTTTGCGCTTGTGAACAGAAATCATTAAGTCAGACCACAGATTATCTATTGGATTGAGGTCTGGGCTTTGTCTAGGCCATTCCAACATATTTACATGTTTCCCCTTAAACCACTCAAGTGTTGCTTTAGCAGTGTGTTTGGGGTCATTGTCCTGCTGGAAGGTGAACCTCCATCCTAGCCTCAAATCATGCACAGAGTGGTACAGGTTTTGCTTAAGAATATCCCTGTAGTTTGCACCATCCAACTTTCCCTCAACTCTGACTAGTTTCCCAGTCCCGGCTGCTGAAAACATCCCCACAGCATGATGCTGCCACCACCATGTTTCACTGTGGGGATGGTGTTCTTTGGGTAATGTGATGTGTTGGGTTTGCGACTTTGATGGACGAATAATTTAATTTTAGTCTCATCAGACCAGCGCACCCTTTTCCATACATTTTGGGAGTCTCCCACATGCCTTTTTAAAAATTCAAAATGTGCCATTTTGTTTTTTGCTGAAAGTAATGGCTTTCCTCTTGCCACTCTGCCATAAAGCCCAACTCTATGGAGCGTACGGCTCATTGTCATCCTATGTAAAGATACTCCAGTCTCTGCTGTGGAACTCTGCAGCTTCTCCAGGGTTACATTAGGTCTCTGTGCTGCCTCTCTGATTAATGCCCTCCTTTCACGGTCCATGAGTTTTCGTGGGTGAACGTCTCTTGGCAGGTTTGCTGTTGTGCTGATGTTCTTTCCATTTGGTTATGATAGATTTGATGGTGCTCCTGGGCATCATCAAATATTTGGATATTTTTTTATAACCTAACCCTGACTTGTACTTCTCAACAACATTGTCCCTTACTTGTTTGGAGAGTTCCTTGGTCTTCATGGCAGTGTTTGGTTAGTGGTTCCTCTTGCTTAGGTTTTGCAGCCTCTGGGGCCTTTCAAAGACGTGTGTATATGTAATGACAGATCATGTGGCACTTAGATTGCACACAGGTGGACATAATTTCACTAATTATGTGACATTGAGGGTAATTGGTTGCACCAGAGCTTTTTATGGGCTTCATAACAAAGGGGGTGAATACATACGCACATGGCAATTTTTTTTTTCTATTTCTAAAAAAATAGTTTTATGTATATATTTTTCTCATTTCACTTCCCCAACTTAGACTATTGTGTTCTGATCCATCACATAAAATTTAGATTAACAAAACATTGAACTTAAGGCTGTAATGTAACAAAATAGGTAAAAAGTCAAGGGGGTGAATACATTTGCAAAGCACTGTATATTCCACCTGCAGTAAATTGTTGCGATTGATCACTATGTATAAACTGTTACCTGCTGCTATGGGACATCTTACCTAAAGTACTATTACATGGCTCCTAAAAGAGGTACTGAACACCCTTTGTCTTCTACTGTATATATATATTTTCTCACAATAAAACATGTTAAAGTGAATGTAAAAATTGTTTATCCTACCATTTCATACTGAAATTTCCACATCGCTGAAGTATTGTCATATTTCATTAATGAAAGACCATTCACACATATATACATGTAAGATGTATTTCCTCTATTGAAGATAAACCATTTACCTGTGTGCCTTGTATATGTCCTAAAACATTTTTTTTTTAATCATATAAAATATTATAAGTTCTACAATCATAAAACTATAATCTTACATCTTTAAATGAAACACAAAGTTCCTTTAACATTCTTTCACAATTGTTCACTTGCAGCTAAGGAGATCTTTTTGAAAGCCATATGCCACAGACAGATGGCATTGTATTATGCATAAAATCTTGCACAAATAAAGCAAATTTTGCAAACCTCTCTACAAATTGATGTAGTACAGAAGACAGAACAAGGAATAAAGTCCTACAAACAAGCTGCATTGTTTGTGCAATGTATGTTTTTCAGTATTCAAATGCATTTCAAATGAACGACCACTGTACAATGAAAATATTTGTATGTCTGAAAAATTTGTCTCACAATTAGGCAGGAAAAAGTCATGAAGCTAGTTTGAATTAAAAAAAACAAAAAAACATTTTGATGCTTTGTTGGACCCTGGTGGTATCCATGATACTTTGGTGAAATTATGCATGTTAGATGGACAGAAGGCCTTGTATCTATTGTTGCCTGCTTACCTGTACCCAAACGTGTACAGGGTGAGTGAGTTGATGTTAGACCATTACATTTCACTAGATTTGATACGTCCTAATTTTTCCCTTTTCCCTCGACCAGTCTTTCCACCGATTAATTAAAAAAAAGCACACGTTTCATGTGTCTGTTTCCAGGTAGTGTAGACAAGATGGATTCCTCTATAAAGAGTCTTCCAAATTATCTGTTTATAGGGTACATAGCTACTGAGGTTGGTATATATTTCACAAACATGTGCTGTTGTTCTTGAACTACAGTAGCTTTTTAGCAGCTGAATACTTTGTAAATCAAGGAAGCATAGTTCACTGAAGGAAAAACAATATATAATTTATTTACGTAAAACTTAGATAATGCTCAAGATACTGCAATTAAATCAGTAAACAGCATAAGCTTACAGCCCCATTACATTTGAAGCCTGTAGCGACATCGGCACACCCTCAAAGGCTGCAGGCTTGAAATTTGGCTGCATTACGGAGCTATTAAATTGAACCATGCCGCGAGTTACGAGCCGTAGACACCAACCCGTAAACCATTCTTGTGAACGTTGAATGTGCGGCCATGACCATGATCGATTAGTCAAACCCGTAGTTCCTGGTATAGACGGAGTGAATGGCTAATGAGATCGTCATTGTTACGTAACTGAAAAATGGAGGTTAGATTTCAAAGCCTTACGTGTTTCAATTACGAATTTCAATCATACCCCCATTCCAGAAATAATGCAATATTAATAAATCGGTAAATATGATATTCTAGTCCATGCGAGTTCCATTATATGTATTAACACATTGATTGCCGGTATCGAAATAACGCGGAAATTAAACATAAAATAATGTATTTTATATTGCAGATTTGTGAGCTTGAGAATATTGTGATATTAAATTGAATACCTAACATCACTTTCCCTTTAATTGAAAATAAAGTATTGTTTGTATATTTGCATTTACAGTGCTACAGATAGGACTTTAACCCTCTTGCAGGTCCTCTCTAGTACCCATTGGCTCCCTTTGCGGTTTACCGCGTTTTTCGAATGTAACAGTTACGGGCTTGACAGATCAAAAGAATTTGCTGCCGCGGAGTTCAAACTTCAACGTCCCGTAGGGTTTTTCCACCTGTAACCCATTAGCGGGTTGCTTTACGGGGCCAATTTAATAGCCTTATTTCTTGCGGGCTACGTTACGGGCTACGGTTTTACCCGTTGAGGGAATTTAATAGGGTTGACAGTGTAACAAATCTAAAAGTTCATTTATTTATAATTAATCCAAATGGTACTTGACCATGACGTGCTTTAAGTGACATTAATCAATGTAGATAAATGCCATTAAGTCACTCAATAGGATAAATAGTCATATTTAGAATTTATAATTATATTTTGAGATCTAACTGACTTTTTTCACTCTGTAGAAATCTCACCGTATTGCATTTCTTACATCAAACTGAGGATATATACTATACTATGAATGCTGCATTTGTGTATGCCAGACATTGAGCTTGTTTAGTGATGAATTTGCAAATCCTTAAAAGCCCCACCAATATGTAAAGGACTATATACAATAATGGCAACGGTCAAGAGCAGAATATGTTGTTAGCTTTAATGCTTTGCACACCGGTATGTTTTTTCCTTACTTTATAAACAATAGTTTGTAGGAAATCGGGTGAAAATACTGCTCAGTGCCGGAAAACATATTTCTACATTAATATTAGAAACATCACCTGTCTTGTTGATTACAAATAGACCAGCTAAGGTCTTAAGGTCAGTTGACAGCTTTTGACATTTTCCAATTTTTTATATAAAATATAAGTGGACATTTTTTAGTCCTTTCATAGTCAAAGCTGCCATTTTTAATATTACATAATTGGCAGGAGGGTAACAACCCACAAATGTTCACTTCAACAAGCTACAAATGACCATGGCCCTCATTCAATTGCGATTTGGCCAATTGAATAGGGGTCTAAATAAGCACATAGCATATTTATTTTAAATACGTTTTTAGTTAGTGAAAACCTTGTTTTTGGATAGATGCTTACTAACTAAAAACTTCTTTAAAAAAAATATGTTATGTGCTTATTTGGACCCCTATTCAATTGGCTGAATTGCAATTGAATGAGGGCCCATGTGAATATAACCAACCAGTGAAAATAGCTCAAATTAGACAATTGGTAGTAAAACAAAGTCTCTACTGAGCATGGCCAACACATTTTAATGTTAAACTTTTATATCAAAAACACTGCTGAACCTATAAAAAAATTCTAGGAAAAACAATGGTTCTTATTACAATTGCAGAAACTGCCAAATTAGCTTATAACATAATCCTCAAGATAACCTTAAAAGGACTGCACTGTTATAGCATATAATATTATATATATTATTACAGCAAAAATAAATGAATATGGTTCTGATTCAATGGACTTTGTCTGCATGTGCAAACATGAATATCTAAATGATGACAAGCAATAGAGTGAAAATGGTTTCATTATAGAGATAGAGAATATAATGAACTATCCATCATCTGTGGTAACTTACATTATTCTCTTTGCAAAGCTATGTTTGAAGTTAAACTAAGAAAAAGACCTTGAGACTCCCAGAGAACCGATAATAACATCTAATGAGATTCCAGGGCCAAAGCCCAACAGCTGTGGCTATGAACTTATATTACCTTGTTGAAAGAGCCTGCACTCTGGAAGCAATGGATTTATCTTTTTGGTATGAAGCCCACTTGCATACACTGCAGCAATGCAAGGTAGGTGAATCAGAGATGGGATGGCTGTGTACTTTCACTACTTTCAAGTTTAATTGCTCTATCTTTGTGCTCTGTCCAGCTTTTACAGGTAATTACTTTCTTGGAATTTATTAAGCACTAAACCTGGTAAACTCATCTAACAGGGAAAACATATCAGTGCGTTTTAAGACCATAATTTGTCCAACAGTCTTATTATTTTGTATACGTTACTGAAGGATGATATTTGCTAAATAATATTTTAGGAGAAAATAAAATTGAGTAGAAAATTGAAAGAGAATAATTGAGACTATTCTCTCTATATATATATATATCTTCAGACAGTGTTATTATATTGGGGTGAACAAGTGTTATTGTGGGTTAAGTTTATTTTATTTAAGTATTAAGCTTTAAAATCTATGAAAGATTTTATGGACATGACAATTTTCGGATGGTAAATACTGACCTCATTGACTGTAATGTGTCAACATTTTGTGCATATATATAGTTTGAAGCTTACAAATAAGGTCTGTCTGGCTTTATCATTACACAGAGTAGACAGGTGCCTAGGGGATTCTGCTTAGAGGGGGCTCCATGTTCCAGCACTGAAAATGTGTTTATGTATGTTAAAATGTGTTAAGGACGACTTTGGTCATAATTTGTAAGATTTACTCTTTTAAAGAATTACACTTAAAAAAAAACAAAGTTTTAGAATGTAAAAAATAATTTTGTTACCTAATTTATTTATGCTGCTGTGGAATCTGCTATATTCCTTTTAGGAAATCACTTCTCTAGGTGGGAGAGGCTTAGAATATACAGGAAGCTTATGTCTTCAAAATGGGAACATGACATTTTCAGCAGAACCTCTAGGCAAGCTCACTAGTTTAAAAGGACACACCACCACACCTAACATAACATTTGCCAATTGTTTACGTTTTGTTAAGCAATAGACGATATAGAAAAAAGTGACCATGGTAGTACTTTAACTCTCCTAGTTGCTTAGATGAGCCAATCTTGTCTCAGAGTGGCCACTTCTCTCTGGCAAGAATAGCTCAGTATCCCTGGTGTCTAGTGGTAATTGATCCCTCGTACCTAGAGGATTGAAGTAATCGCATAACTCAACCAAGATTCTCCTAACGATGGTCAGCCCTCCCATTGAACCCATCTGTCCGTTTTTGTTTTTTTTGACGGCTGGTTTCTAGTTATAAACATTTGAAGAGGGCATATCTAAGAGCTCTTCCATCCTTTCTGCTCTGGATGAAATAACATTTGCAACTGGTTTATAATCAAAAGCTTCAGTGGATTTAACAAGACTTGCAGAATGACTGTTTTTTTAGTAGTCAGTAGAAAGCCTCTCTGACTTAGAAATTGAAGACTGTACAAAATCTCCAGAACAGTCTATGTTCCTACTAGTCGAAATAAGTTTGAAAGAAGCTCGACCAAGCGATCAAGAAGGGAGCACCTACCAGAAAGTTTATGATACCGAAAAACTCTAGATCTGCATAAGAGTTTTCTTCTTACACCAGGCAGTCCTAAAGGGAAGGAATGATTCAGCATGGAAGATCACACAATTCTTATTCAAAGAGAGGACTGCTCAAGCTAAAAGCTATAAGGGATGGTTACAGGATGGAATTTACAAACACAGTGGGCCAGAGATTCTTCCAACCAAAGCTTTTAACAAATCTAGAAAAAAAAGTTTTCCCACAAAAAAGAACATAACAAGGATGGTATACCAATCTCTTTATAACTTTCAAGGCAAATGGAGATTTGTGCAAAACTATAGACTTAAAGATTTTTAAAAAATAATCTAGATATAAAAAGATGGATTCTTTATTATCAATAAATTAATTGGTGATTCCTGGAGATTGGGCTGTCACAATATATTTCAAAGATGCCTATCATCATGTTCCCCTTGCTGAAGAACTTCACGATATACAAAGTTCTACATAAATAATCTTCATTTTCAGTCGACATGCCTTCCACTCGGCACAACCAATGCTCAAGATCCTAAAATCACTGAAAATGGATCTAGGAAAGATGGGAGTCATTTGATAACATCATAATCCTGAATCAAAATCAGTATCTCCTAGTTCAACACACAAACCTAGCCCTATTTTTTCTTCAAAAACCTGACCGGTTGATAAAGGTCAAGAAGAGTGTCCTCTATCCTTCATGCATATTCCGTTTTCTACAAACTCAGTTTAACACACAGATTAGCAGAGGCATATCTTCCAGCAGACAAGAGACTGATAAGAAAGATAATACTTTTCAGGAAAGGGACACCTCTTCCAGCCTATGAATTAATTAGAATAATTGGGCTCATTGGCCACCTTCTTGATGGTTAGATGGTCAAAGTAACAGTTTATGACAGTTCAGCTCAAACAATCCAATCGCTTCAGGCAGGATTGACTTAAGTCCCTAATAACAACCCAAGACACAGTCTAGTATGGTGAGAAAACTGTCAGAGAAAATAACTCATACATCACTTCTTATCACTCCGAATCTCAGGCATCGCACCAAGAAAAATAGAGTCCTCTTCATTTTCTTATTATTAGAGTTTATTTAGAAAAGATATGACTTAGAAGCGAGGACACCCAAAATGGCTGCCACTTACTCACTTACTGAACTGCTACTGCAGAAATATAACAAGACACAGCCGTTTATATTTGTTTACATAACAAATGAAATAATTCATCCTGCAACATGTTATGACCCACTAACAGCCAATGATATTTTATTTATATATATATATTATCCAATGAGATATAACACATAGTTAAGTATTATCTGTGCATACATCTACTTTATATGATACACTTGTGCGCAGTACATAACACTTTTAAGACCTTGGGAATGACTGATTATTATGTATAAAAATCTGCGTCCTGTCTGTAAATAAAATTGCCAAGTCATGGGTCATGTAGACTTAACTATTTCATAACTTATATCTTATAAAAATGGAAAATACTGGTTTAATGCTTATATCCCAGCCAAATATCACACTAACTGGAAAGAGTTCTAATTATATATATATATATATATATATATATATATATATATATATATATATTGTGACAGATTCACTGCCACTCTCAGGATCCGTGCCTTGTTTTCCAGCAATGGAGTACTCTGGAGCCTTTTGTAAGGTTTAACAGAACTTGCTGTTTATTTGTCAGCATCAAAGAAAATAATCAAAACAGAAAATAAATCCTAACTTCTCTTTGAAGCACTACCTATACTTTTATCTGCAGTTCCCTCACTGCTCTGCTCTGCAATTCATAATATAGTCCAAAACACAGGCCTGCACACTTGCCTGTTTTAGAGTCCACTCCCTTCAGGATCTGCACTCCATCTGCAGAGGAGCTGTATGTCTTTGACCTCTCCGATCACGCTGGACACTCTTCTCAATGTCTCTCAACTGAGATGGCTGTACACTTCCGGGCAGCCAGACTAGCTTTCCAGGTCTCCCTGACCTCTCTCTCGCCACACAGAGCTGTCTCAGGCTTCTTCTTCCCAGGCTCCACACTTCCAAACAATCCCCCAACTGAAGGTAGCAGGCCTTGATTGCAGCCACACCCCTGCCTTTTGAGCAGGTTGTTAACTCTCTCACTCCTGGAGAAAAGACATGAAGAGCTCTCTTCTGACCCCTGGTGGCACTTTACCACAATATATATATATATATATATATATATATATATATATATATATATATATAGATATATGCTAAACATTTAAGCATATTTGTATAATTTTCCGCAACATTCCCCCCTATGACAATTGTCATCAAAATGAAAGAATACAAATATGACGGTATAATTTTAACATAAATTTCACACATATAGCTAAACAATAAAAAGCTAAACTTATTAGGAAGTAGAGGTGAGATATTGAGACTGATATTTAAAGAGATTCTTGGTCTATAAAAATACAAAATAACTAAGTCAGAGGTGCTCGTCAGAGAACAAACTCACCTTAATAGGTAAGCTCTATGGTCATGATAATCCATTCTGAGAGCAACCTCTTTTAGCTCACTTGTGCCCTTCACAGGGAGAAATATCCTGAATATATCAGTCTAGTCTCACTCAAAAGAGTGACCCACCACGAAATACCAGGGAATTCTACCCTGAGCAGGAGAAACAGCAAACCACAGACGCGTTTCAGCCTCTCTGGGCCTCGACAGTGAGGTGCAGCAGAACTCCCACAGTGAGCAAGAGGTCCATGTCTGCAGTCCCCTATCACCCAGATGAGTTTCCTACAACATGGATATATTAGATCTTATCTCACGGAGTCCTTTGCCCCTTTCGCACAGAGTCCTTTGCACCTTTCCTAACAAGAACATTTCAAAATAATACAAAATAATACATAATTATACATAGAACATGTTTAATAAACCGATATGATCCATGGAATAATATAAAAAGTTTTTCAATAATGGAATCCATAGCATGAAGTTTCACAGTCCAGAAATTAAAGTATGTTGAATGAAAGCTTTACAATTTGATTATAAAGCAGAAGCAAGAAAAAATGAAATCTTGATGGTAAAACAATTGATCCAGGAAAACAAGTGAGCACCTGTTTCACCAAATCCATATAACAAGGAAAAAGTTGAATGGGGTGGATGAAAACATCAACAGATGGTGTTATATGTTACCATGATATAGTCCAGATAGTGGTGCCCTAGATATTAAAGTCCAGATATGTAAAATATACAATGGTTAATGCAGAGAAAATGGCCTTACTTAATTATTCAACCAATTACCAATAACTAGGCCATATAACTAATTTCCCTTTATACTTATTGTCTTATGAGGTATTTAGATGATAGATGCAATTTTATAACCAATAAAGTTTGCAGTGATTATTACTAGTCTGGTCAAATCATTTAGGCCATCATGTGCAGATCTTCAAGCAGAAGACAAGGAGTGTGTGGTTTTCTGACAGGTCTTTACATCTTTAATCTTTTGCAGCAGATATACAGTATGTATTAGCGTATTGTAATGTCAATTAACAAGAGTTTTACAGTTGTCCTTCATGATTCTCGTATCCCTCTTCCTCCATGAAATTTCCTGCTAGTTCATTTGACAGGGCGGTCAATCCCTCCAGGGATTTGGCAATTGTCACATCAGGTGCCATATTGTTAGGGATGAAGGTGCAGCAGGCAGTGCCAAACATTTTACAAACACCCCCTTCTTTTTCTAGAAGCATGCCATAGGCCATGCACTTTTGCCACTTCCTCAGACTTGTTTTATCTAGTCGTTCAGTCAAACCTTGTACTGCATCTATTGTATAAGTTACAAATCTTGGACTTCTGAAGGGGTCCCACTCTTTGTTTGGGCTTCATTCTGGGGATACCTTCCTGCTTCCCCAAGGCCCCTCTAATCTGTCTGAACACGGCAGTATGATCACTGGGTTTGAGATGAGTGGCCCTATTGGTTTCACTCCCCTTTGTAGCCAAACTTTGTGTAGTAGACAGGTGCGGGGTTACTCAGGTTAGTAGTTAGTTTCTCAGGAAGGTGCTGATAAAGGGACCCTCTTCCAGTAGTTCAGATGTATCCAGGAGGTCTTTTCTGCATTTTTTTTTACAGGTGTCAGGGTAGTCAACAAAATTTTGTAAGGACCTTCCCATTTGGCTTCCATCCAGTTTTTTCTTTTTGATGATTTTTACAGGTACCCATTCTCTTGATTTTATCAGTGTAGGTTGTTACTGGTGTTCCTGTATAAGGAGTCTCTTAGCAAACTCTGTATCTGTTGTCATCTGCTGTAATCACAATAGGTACTTGGTCGATACTTTCTCTCATCATATATCAGGGCACACTTGTCTTTTCTTTGTCTTTACAGGCACGCAATCGCTGTCATCTTTTTCTGGTGTAGACAAGTGTGACAAAAATCCAAACATACAAGAAACCTCCATACATCTATCCTAAAATTTCCCTAACTGTAACATACATGTAACATATGCATAACTCTATAATAAACAAGGGTTGATATATACTAAAATTAATTAAGTGATAATACAAATCATGCAAAGCTAATAAACATATTAAATACTTGTAAAAGATATAATGAACCATTATTTTGTACTCCTGCAAAAGTAGCAAAAATTATTATTAGGACAGTTTCACTACTACTAATTATGTTTCTATAAGTTATAAGACATTACTTTATTTATCTTTCAACAGTTTGTATATTTAAAAGGAAATTGCTAATTTATTACTGTCAATATACATTTACTAAGAAAGCTCTAAAATATTTTCTTAACTCATAATATAATCCACCTCTTATCATGTTTCTTTCTAGAAATACCTTAAAAACATTTTCATAATTGTTTACTCATTTGCACCATAGCCATCATGTAAGCTGGGGATAGGCCAGGAAGAATAGATGTCACAATATTATAGTTTTTATCCAACATGAATAAACAAAACATAACACATAAAATAATTTCACCTTGTCAAACCTTTATAATAATTAATTCTATTGAACAGGTACTTTTGCACCTAAATATTACAAAAAAATGTACTGCGATACTACTATTATCTCAAAAGAGATACATTGGGTATCTCAAGTTTGTCCTTTGGTAAAAATGAAACCGTTTCATTCTTATCAAAACATTTTCTATATATGACCTTGAATTGGAACTAATAATTTTGTAAGTATTGGATCTTGGCACTGTTTCAGTATGCTTGAAATAATAATAGAACTTCAGTGAATTTAATATAATTTGAACATTATATGCTTTAAACAGTTTTTTACTTGTAATACAACCTTAAAAATCTTTTCTTTGTATTTTTTAATAACCCATTATTTCAGCGTAACCAGCGAGGCCTACTGAAATCAGGATGCAGGTAAAATTTGGGGCCAAAAAGAAAAAACAATAAAAATATGGTATGTGGGACCAATAGAACAGGGAGGGAGAGAGAGAGAGGGAGAGAGAGAGAGAGTGAGAGCAGTTAGCAGAAAGGAGATGCCAAGACATGTGGGAAGGAGGAGATCTAGGCAAATTATACTGTCCATAAAAGGGGAAGGGGGATGAATGCCAGGCAAGATAAAGTAATCATTTGTAAGAGTTTGAACTAATGTTAGAAATAATTCTATGTCATCAAATATAATAACAAGCATATAGTAGAAATATTAATAAAATATATAAAATACGTAAAAATACGGTATGAGGGACCAATAGAACAGGAAGGGAGAGAGAGAGAGGGAAAGAGAGAGAGAGAGTATCACACTAGCTGGAAATAGTGCTGATTGTATATATATATATATACACAAAAAATGTAAGGAGAATTGTATAATTTTCTGCAACAAAAACAAAAAAATCTTTGCAAAGGTCTTCCTTTAAAATTCATTTATTGGACCCAAGTCACACTGATGCAACTGTTTAGGTTGGGGATCAACTTTAGGAAAATTAAACTGTCAAGAATTATGGGCTTATTGGAAGAAAATCATCAACCATCAAATGTTTTAGAGCTGCGTGCCATAAACAAATATTATATTATACATCCTTATAGGATAATCTGTAATGTTTCTGACAGACAACAAAGCTGCAGTTTCCCACAAAAACAAGCAAGGAGGAAGAAGAAGCAAGCAGCTACTAAGAGAACTCTCTCACATCATGAACTGGGCAGAAACCAGTTATTCCAAAATATGAGACATATATTTACAGAACATATTATATATTTATTTTACAGAAAATTGGGAAATACACTTTTTAAGTCATTCTTCGATTTTTCCTGGTGTTGAAATGGAATCCAAAAGCATTTCAGACTATATAGACTATAAAAGAAAAGTAGGGAATTCCATTGAATGCCATCTTTCATAAAACAAACAAGCTGGAAACTATTATTCAAGATAGAGAGGTCCAATAAGTTGAAAATAGGCATTAGCATATATTTCCCATCTGAAAATCAACACAAGGCCCAGGCAATATGCATTATATCAACCTGGGTAAGAAGGCCAAGGTTCCAGCCTATTCTGAATCTGTCAGAAAACTCTCTAATTAATCTAATTCCTCTGTGAGGAATTAGCACTCTTCTGTCACAAGGACCTATCTTTCATTCGACTCGATGGAGTTTAAATGTAATGGCCTGGAGGTTGAAAAGAGATGCTGGAAAACTCGGGACTAACTAAAAGTGATAACTACCTTACTACAAGCATGAAAGATTTGCAATTCCCAGTTTATCTCAAAATATGTGAAAATTGTGGAATGAGCAAACAAGATCAAAGTATAGACATTCCCTTCCCCAAATCTTGAGTTTCTTCAGAATGGTTGATACATGGGTCTACGCTACAACACCAAAAGTATGATAATTAGATTCATGCAGGCGGTCCTATATTTCTGCTTCATGGAATCTTCCTCTGGTGTTAAATGATCTTGTAGATTCACAATGTGTACACCTAGAAAGGTGTTCTGTTTGGAAAAAAACTCTTAATACTGTGTTTTGGGGGCTATAGCTTCAGCCACAAGAGTTGTGAAAGTTCAGGCATTATCTTGCCAAGTACCCTCTACAATTATTGGATCTGGGAATGTTATTCTTATATCTATATTATATTTCAAGATTTCTGTCAAAGGTGGTTACAGAGTTTGATTTAAATCAATACATCTCTGAGCCTTCTCAGAAATGTTCTGAGGGGTTAAAAAATGAATTGGATATAGTCAGGTTCCTGATAATATACAATGATACAACTTTTTCTTGGAGAAGACTACTTCTCATTCCCACAGGACCATCAGTAAGTGGATAATCAATATAATTTCTATGGCATATAAATCCTTCAGATGTGTTTTAGTGTGGTTTTGAAGGTTTTGAGGCAGGATGGTGGTCTAGTGGGATGAGGAAAGGAGTCCTATAGAGTAGGGGCAACCTGTGAAAAGACCTGAAGGCGGGAGTGAGAAGAAGTTATAAGAGAGGATGACAGAAGAAGGTTGTTACCAGAGCGCAGAGGGCAGTTGGAGGATCATTTTGAGATGAAAACAGAGATACTGTATAAGGGGGTGCACCATTGAAGGCTTTATACGTTAGGTTTAAGATTTTAAATTTTACTCTGGAAACTATAGGAAGCAAGTGAAGTGACGGAGAGGTGCTGCAGACACTGAACTTTGAGTTTGGTGAGTCTAGCAGATGCATTCAGTATAGATTGGAGTTGAGTCAGAAGGGTAATGGGGAGGCCAGTAAGGAGAAAGTTGCAGTAGTCAAAGCTAAATATGATGAGAGAGTGAAAAATAATTTTAGCCGTGTCTTGGAGATACTTTTGGAGATATTTTTATGAGAAACTGACAAGATTTAGTTATTCATTGTATGTGTGGAGGGAAAGAGAGCGCATGTACCAGTAGAACACCAAGACAATGGGCCTGAGGGATGGAAGTGATGATGTCATTGTCAACAGTGAGAACTGTTTGAGGAGTGGAGGCTGTGATAGAGGGTGAGAAGACGTTCAGTCTTTGACATATTGAGTTTGAGCTGATGGGTGGACATCCTGAAGGATATGCTAGAGAGGCGGTTGGCAACTTGAGCTAGAAGAGAGAGGGATAGTTCTGGTGCTGAGAGGTAGATTTGAGTGTCATTTGCATATAGATGATACTGAAATCCAAAAGACTTAATTAAGGTACCGAGGGATGATGTATAGATGGAGAAAAGGAGGGGGACCTAGGACTGAACTTTTGCGTTCCCCCAACTGTCAGAGAGCGAGGCGAAAAAGAGGGGCCAGAGAAGGAGACACTAAATGCTTGATTTACTAGGTATCCCTGGGATCCCCTGGCTCATAGAGAGTAATGGTTTTTAAGGGGCAATCTTTGGGGATATCCAGCTCTTAGGGCGTAGCAGGTTTTAAGGGGAATCACAGAGGATACCTAGGTTCATAGAGGGTCGCTGGTCATAGGAGGTTGGGTCATAAACCCCATGCATTCGTTTGTATTATAATTTAATCCCTTCCCTGCCATGGAAAGGCATTTATATAGATGTATAGAGTTAAGGGAGGATGTTAAGGCTAGTATAGTGTAATCAAGTTAGTAGGTACCATTCCTTAGCGTTGCTATGGAGACTACGGAGATTCAAACTTGGAGTCTACTGCCAGCAAGCTGTGAGCACATGATAGAGCTAGAGAGCTCCAGGCAAATCCTCTTGGGTATGAGTAGGTATTACTGGAGTTTGTTTTTTTGCAGGAATCATAGAATAGCTCTGGAAATGTGCTTTTCCAAACTCCCATAGCAGTGAGTCAGATGTCCAAGAGTTCTTACGGTAGCCATAGAATATAAAGCACTATGTCACATTTCTTTTGTTCATGAGATGATTTAGAGTTAATTTTCAATGAGACATGGAACACAATTTTTTTGTGCATTTCAATTAGCATTTTTAATATTACAAAAGTTGTTTACTGCATAACAACCAACTGAGAAAAAATGTATAAGCTTTTTTGAAACGAAAAGGAAATGCACAGAACATATTGTAGTAGGCCTGTGTCATTGGCAGACAAGTAGGACTCCTACGTCTGTATTACTGTTCACTTGCTGACAGGAATCCCCACTCCATCCCAAGATAAGTTAAACATCTATATTAGTTTATTGATCATTTGAAAAAAGAAAACATTTACAGGGTTTCACGCCTACTTGTAATGTCAGCAGCGCGTAGCCAAAGAAATAGGCCACGTTTTGTGAGCTGGCTTGGTGGGTATATAAGGTAACATGTAGGTATTCTGCAAACATATCAACCATCACTGTCATTGGTAAAATGTATTATTCATTTTACTTTGAAAAGGGGATGGTAAACGACTTTCGGGCAAAGGGTGGCAGTATATTTAAAATAGCACAGTTTGTGAACTGTTCGTGTGCTGCTGTGTTTAAAGTGTATCGTGACTGGACAAACGGCACCATTGTGAATAAACAGCATCAAAACTGAACGTCAGCTGCGAAGGTGTTTAAGGGCCAACCGACACGCTACCTCTGGAAGACACTCAATCGATTGGCTTATCTATCCATCCTTGAAAATCAAGTACACCAATACATGTTAACTGTCTTCCCTGGAGCAGATGGGATCTTCCAGCAGGACAATACAACATGTCATACTGCCAGAATTATCCTGGAATAGTTGGAGGAGCAGGACAAAGACTTTCAAGTACATCCCTGGCCTCCAAATTCCCTGGACTTGAAACCTATACAGCACCTGTTGGTCCACCTTGTTTACCATGTTCGCCGTATGGAACCTCCACCAAGCACTCTTCATCAGCTGTCGGAATGCACTGCAGTCTGCATGGCTCCAGATACCCTTGCCAACCTTCCAGCATCTTAATGACTCATAATAATGCGACTTGACTGTGCACAAATACCTTCTTTTAACTTGTTATGTATTGTGCATACATACAAATGCATGTAATGGATTAAACATGCTCTATTAAATATATGATCTCGGACTGTAAAGATCTCTCATGGGCTCTATAATTGTGATAAAGAACCACATTCAAACAGTTTTTTTTTTATTTTTTTTATTGTTCTAAAAAACATAAATATAAGACATTACAAAATACATACAAAATCGATTCATACCCAATATCACTGAGATAGGAGATAGAGGAAACATAGCAGTAAAACCATACCAAACTGAAAATATTCACCTTCTTTTTCTGAGTAGTATAGCTATATATTTGTAATGAAAGTTCCCTCCCTTCTCTCCTTATCTTCTTTTATCATTCTTCTTATTTTTTGTAAAAGATAAAACATACACTGACAATTACATATGCCACATATACATACATTCATTCTTACTCCCAACAATATATCTATATGTTCTTCTCTCCTCCTCTTCTCTCTCCTCCTCCTTATCATTCAACAATGAGGATGAGAGAAAGGAAAGATAAGAGAAATGAGAAAAATGAGAGATACAAAAGGATTCTACATACTCCTATAACCAAAGTCTCTTAGAAATATTTCTTTCCTTTAGCTTTTCTTCATTGCTGCATATATTTTTCCCAGGTATTCCAATTAATTATATTTTTATCTCTAGAGCCATGAGTATAATTAGGCTTCATCAATTCTTTGTTGTAGTTAATTTTATTCAAGACCAAGATGGAATTGTGGGCTTTTTTCAGTATTTCACTAATAAGTGTTTAATAGTTAATAGAATATGTGATATCAACAGGTTATCCTTAGGAAAAAATGTATCTATCTGTAGATGAAATAGAATTACTTCTAGAGAGCACGGACAATCAATTTTCAACATTGTTGTTAAGTGACTACAACATTCTTTCCAGAAATTTGGGATTTTTATACATTCCCCCCACATATGGGCAGATGTGCCAATTTGGCCACAGCCTTTCCAACATAGTGGGGAGGTCAAATGATGAAATGTATTAATTGTGGCCGGAACTAGATACCACTTTTGATTTAGCTTAAAATGTATTTCTTTAAGGGAACTATTTATCGAGGATTTTTAAATTAATCTTAAGGCTCTTATCCAATCATGGTCTTCACAGTTTATCTTAAATTCGTTTTCCCATTCCTTTACCTTCTCAGATTTTATATAATTCAGACCTTTTTTTCCTTATTTTGTTAATCTTTGAAATGAGATGGGTCACATGACCCTTACTTAGAAGAATCTCTAGTTCGTACGGTTTATCTGCATTTACCAAAGGGTAACCCTTACTTTTTACTACTTCTGCCATACCTTTATAATTTAACCAAGATATCTTCTCCATTGAATATTTCTTCTGGAATTCTATGTATTTTAATAGGGAGCCTTGACCGTATAGATCTAAAACGTTTTTAAGTCCGGCTTTCTTTAGATGTTCTATAACTTTGTTATTACATCCGTTCTCCAAGATGTCAATTGGAGCTGATAAGGACGGAAAATAAAATAGTCCTAGTTTATCTTTGTTTTTACCCCAGAATTTTAGCAATGATCTTATTCCTTTTGGTAGATTACCCCATTTATCTTTTCCATCTTTATATTTTTCTAATAATGATCTAATTGAGGAAGAACCCACAAGATCTTCCTCTATCTTCATCCAGCATGTATTCCTATTTTTGATATTCATATTGATTATGTGGGATATAGCGATATTTTTTCTGGTGTTCCAATTCCACCAAGTTCAAAGTTTTTATTAGCTATTATCTTTTTTACTCTCACTTTTTTATTCAAGTAAATGAAACTATCTATTATTTTCTGAATGTTTTTAATAATATGAACTGGTACTATTTCCGGAATACATCTAAATAGGTATGTTAATTTAGGGATTATACTAATTTTAACGGTAGTTATTCGACCTGACCATGAAAGTCTTATATTTCGCCACTCATAGAGTAATAGTCTGATTTCTTTTATTAAGTCTGGTATATTGTCTTCTATTATTTTATCATTATGAAACTTAAATCTTATACCTAGATGTACTCTACTTTTTTGATGCCAATTAAAGGTGTAAATATTCTTTAATTTATATCATCAAAATGTAAACCTCTATGGATTATATCAGACTTTAATTGATTTATTTTGAAATATGAGACTTTCCCAAATTCAGTCAGTAGTTCCATCAGATTATTACATGATTCGACTGGGTCTGTTATAGTAACTAATATCATTGGCGAATAACATAACTTTATATTCTATTAGTCCTATTTTTATCTGATTTTATTGCGGCATCTAGTCCTTGAAGCCAGTGGTTCTAAAAAGAGTAAAAATAATAATGGAGAAAGAGGACATCCTTGGCGAGTCCCATTAGAAATTCTAAATTTCTCTGATTGAAAATTTGGGCCTGTTATATATGCCGATGATTTTTCATATAGGGCTTTAATTGTTTTAGATACAAAGTTGGTCAATCCGACCTTTTTTAACACTGCTTCTAGGAATTCCCAGCAGACCCTGTCAAATGCTTTTTCTGCATCTAGCGACAGGATCAGTGTGGGAACTCCCGTTTTTTTCGCTTGAAATATCAGGTCCACTAGCCTTCTGGTGTTATCTGATGCCTGACGTCCTTGGACAAAACCAGATTGGTCCATATGTATTAGTTTAGGCAGTATTTTATTAAGCCTGTTGGCTATTATTTTTGCATATATTTTTAAATCTATATTTATAAGAGAAATTGGTCTATAACTTGTAATTTCTTCTGGGTTTTTCCCTGGTTTTAATATATTTATGATTTTTGCCTCAACCATTTCTGCTTCTATTCTCCCTGAGTTTTTAATTTCATTAAACATATCTAAAAGACCTATTTTAATTTCCTTCCCAAGGAACTTATAAAATAAATGGTCGAACCCATCGTGTCCTGGGGCTTTGTTAGAATTAGCCTTTTTTATTACTTCATCTGTTTCCTCAATGGTTATATCTTTGTCTAGATAATTACAGTCCTTAGTATCAATAGTAGGGAGAATTGTTTTATCCAAAAATGTATTTTATTTCATCCCTGCTTGGGTGTGACTTATTTTCTATATTATTTAGTGATTTATAATATTCTTTAATGATTTCTCCTATTTTATCTGGGTGAGTATAAATTTTATTATCTGGTCTCTTAAGGCTTAATATCTTTCTTTGATTGGTTTGCTTCTTAAGTTTTTGCGCTAGGTATTTACTTGTTTTATTCACCAATAGGAAGTGGGTCTGTTGGAATCTCCACATCATAGAGTCTGCCTGACTTTGCAAAACCTTATTTATTTGATTATTTAGTTTAGTAATTATAATTGTTCCTTCCTTGCTCAGGCATAGTTTATTTCTTTTTTGTTGATTATTCGGCTCTATGTATAGCACTCTTAATGGTTTACCTCTTTCTTTCCTGATGTTGGCCATTTTAGAGATTATTTGACCTCTTATTACAGATTTATATGCACACCATAGAGTAACATTTGACTTAACCGTATTTGTATTAGTTATAAAGAATTATCTCGTTTCTTTCTTTAAGGATTCTAATATTTCATCTTTCTTAAAAATTATTGGATCAATCCTCTATTTATTTTTTAGGTGAAAGTTGTCTTTTATATCTTCTATAACTAATGATAGAATTGAATGGTCCGACCATGTGGTCAATATTAAATCAATATTCTTTATCGATCTTAGAGTCTTTATATCTGCAAAAAAGTAATCCAATCTTGAATATGATCTATGGCGGTTAGAGAAATGAGAATAGCCTTTTTCATATGGATGGAGTATTCTCCAGCAATCTAGTAAATCATATTCACCCATCTCTTTATTAAATTATTTCGATATCTTACTAATTTGATTTATTGTTTTTTTATTAGACTTTCCTACCCTATCATTAATGGGATCCATTATCATATTGAAATCCCCACCTATAATCATCTTCCCTTTTCTAAATTTTGTTAATTCTTTAACGATCTTTTTTAAAAAGCTAATCTGATTGGTATTTGGAAAATATAGATTGACTATGGTCGTAGGCTTGTCATTAATCTGGCCGCCCCAGATTATGTATCTCCCTAAGGGGTCTATAACTCTGGTCTCCTCTATTATTTTTAACTTGTGGCTAAATAGTATGGATACTCCTCTAGATTTTTTATTAAATGTGGAATCTACTCTAAAATTGTATTTTTTATTACCCATATATTCCAGTACATCTTTATTCCAATGTGTTTCCTGTAAAAGCAGTATATCTGCTTTCATTTTTCTATATTCTTTAAAGACTGTATTCCTTTTAGAAGGGGAATTTAATCCATTTACGTTATGGGTTAATATCTTGATCATTTAAGCTCCAATATTTCTTCTTTCTACTTCCCTTAATTTTATTTTTATTCTATATCTAGTTTTTCCTTTGTTATAGTTGATATTTTTAAACATTGGGGTTTTCTCCCTATGTATTCTTTTTTCATATCCTTTTACCATTTTCCTCTCAACCTACTATTATTTTTGGGAGATCCAAACATACGCTGACTCAAACAACTAACAAACATACTCTGAATTGGACTTAACTTTATGTCCATCTTGGTTTTAGGGCATTTATGCCAATATTGGGAAATGTTAGGAGATAAAACGTCAGAAATTGGTCATGAAGTCATGCTATTCCAATACATAATTATCATACACCGCAAATATATTCTCTACCAATATCAAATATAAATTGTCTTATGTACATAAAAAAATAGAATCATACCAATCTTCATATTACTAAGCTTAAACTCAGCGGAAGAGAGATAATATTGACATTCCATCATCTTAATCATTCTTCTATATAGTTCTATTTAGACTATTTCCTTGTTTCGCTGACTTATTCTTAATCTTGCCATTAAGCTTTGTAGACATAACTTGATTATTTTATAGTAAAAAATCAATATTTAATAACTAAATTTCAAATATTATTATTAAAAGTTCATTCTATATATAAAGGGCCTCATTCAATTGCGATTTGGCCAATTGAATAGGGCTCTATATAAGCACACAGCATATTTTTTTTTACAGAAGTTTTTAGTTAGTGAATTTTTATCCAAAAGCAAGGTCTTCACTAACTAAAAACTTCTGTAAAAAAATATGCTATGTGCTTAAAAAAAGCCCTATTCAGTTGGCCAAAACACAATTGAATGAGGCCCCAAGTGACCTTTGTGAGTCTTATATCCTCTTGCTTTTCTTTTCTCTCTTTTTTCCCCTCATATCTATAAAGTGCTATTGTGCTATTATTATAAATCTTTCTTCCCCTAAAAATGTATTTCCTATTGTGCTTTTATAATATGTGATTCAAAACTAATACTATATTTTCTTAAATTTTATATAACTTCTATTTGTGATCTTTCTAGTGTTTAGAGACTCATATTCCTCTCAAATCTGGAAATATATTGTAATTCCATTATTCTACCAGTGCACTTCGTTATTTATTATTATTCAATAAATCCACTCTATACCAACTTGCATCTTTAAATATTAGGATGCCGTGAAAAAATGTACATATAAATTGTGTCTTTAACTAATTTTTAGTGCAAAATACCAAAAAAAAAATAGGAATTGAAATCAATTTTTTAAAGTCCATTCAGCTTTTTTAAGTGACAGTTTTGGAGTTGTTTCTTTATTTGTTGACAAGTCCATTTCAATATTCCACTTATGTAATAAGGATTGTCCTTCTTTCAATTAATCCACTTTATACCAACTTGCATCTTTCAATATTGCGATGCCGTGAGGAAATTTCCATCTGTATATAATTCCTTCTCTTCTCAAACTAGATGTTATAGATGAGTATTCTTTCCTTTTTATTAATGTCTGTAATGACAAATCTTGGAAAAATTGTAATTTTTCATAGGGAAAATCTAAAGTTTTTTTTTGATAGATAGCTTGTAATATGGGGTCTTTAAATGGTAAAAAATGGATTTTAACAATAACGTCCCTTGATAATGCTTTATTCGAGCCCTTAGGTAGAGAAATTCTATATACCATTTCAATTTTTGAGTCTTCCATGGGAAATTGGGGGATTAGTTTGCTTAACATCTCCTCTACAAATTTCTTCAGCTCTTTATCTGGTATTTTTTCTTCAATTCCTCTTATTCTCAAATTCTTCTTCTTTGATCTGTTCTCCATATAAATGATTTTATTGGTAAGATCTTCTATTCTATTTTCCAGATTTTGTATGGAATTTAAGAGAATATTATTGTCGGATATTAGCTTATCACATTTCAACTCATTTTCATTTATTCTTATGGAGTTTTCTTGAATGTTTTTTGTATTATCCGCCATCTGTTTTGTTAGCTCTGATGTGATTTTCATTTGGAAATCATTTAACAAGTCCTTCATTTTGGTATATGTCAGAAGTTCTTCATGAGATTCTTCTCCCCCTTCTATTAATGACTGTGAGGATAGTCCTGAAGATTTATTTATATTTTGTTCCATTATTGAGGATTCTGCTTGAGGTGTTTCTGGGGGAGTTGATTTGTTTTTTGGGGAGAAAAATTGCAAGTCAGTGGTTTAATTTTTTTCCTTACTTTTAAGCTTAGAAGATGCTGTAGTTTTTCTATTAGCCATTTTGTTCTTCCTTTTTCTCCACCTTATACTTAATATCTTGATTTATCAATGGTCTGTACCTTGGGGTATTTCCCGGGCTTTATATCCCGTCTTGGGTCAGAAAGTTGCTTCCCTTGGCCACTTGTTTCAGATTGTTCCAAACAATGATCTATGATCAGTGATCTTTAAATTGGTCCTTTTCTCATGGATATATCACTTTGGCCTATATACTTGCTCTTCATCCCCTTGTAATTTAACTCTCAAATGATTTTTAGAAGATTAATATTCATTCTTTCATATTATTATATCAATCTTCCTTCCCCCTAGGTGTTCTACTTTATCATGTAAATAGAACTATCTGATATTCTTGGGCTCTATCGCCCGTCTCTCGCTCGGGGGTAATTAGAGACAAATACTCTTCTTCAAAGCTTTATAAATCTTGCTTTCTCACCTTATACATATATGGCATATATTATATTTTATTACTGTATTTTTGTACTCCAGTATACTTCCCCCTATAGGGTTCTTGCCAAACACATAAGAGGGAATAATTTTATGTTCTTTATATTCTTTCCGGCTTTTAGCCTCTGTCTTTATAGGGAAATTATAAATTATAGCTCTTCATGGCAGAAAATAGCTGGGAGTGTGGCTGCTCTTCTAGTGATGGTGTCCAGACTATGTCCTCCGTCTCTGTTTATGGGAGAATTAACTTTTGTCCCATCTTTCAGACAAGGGGATTGCTTTGCATGGCAGGGAGTGACAGAGAGTGACAGAAAGTGTGGCTGCATTTCTAGTAATGGCATCCAGATTATATACTTCTGTTACTGTTTATGGGAGATATATTTCTTATTGCTGTGTCATATATCTCTTGCCTTCATCCCATAAAATATCTTATACATCTTGATTTATACAATTTATATAAGGTCTGTACTTATAATATCGCTGTGGCTTAATGTTTTCCCCAGTCTGTATGTCCCGTTGTAATTATACTGACATACCTTCTTAGCTTCTTTCACAGTCTGGTCCTGCCATCAGCGTTTCAGTCAGAGCCCTCTCGGTGTAAAGTCATCTCTTTTCACCTCTTTTCGCCTCCCCTGGCTTGTGCCAGCCACACTTAGGCTTAAGCTCCGTTCCCCAGGTGGTCGGCAGGCTTTCTTCTGTCTGTGCTGCGTCTTCAGCTTTACAATCAGGTTGCCTCTTTGTGAGGTTCAGACGCAGCCGGCATATAGAGTTTAGTATGTCCGGTAGACGCGTATCCTTGCAGCGCTTCTGTGCATGACTTCCTGACTCTCCTACCACAGGCTCATTTTCGCGTCTGTGAACTGTCCATTTCCGGTACCTTACACATGTCCCCTGCGCATTCAAACAGTTTTGTGCATAGTTGCACAAGGTTTGCTACAATTAAAAAATAGCATCATACTATATTTGTTTTATTTTTCTGAGGCACCATTTCAGGATATATTCTCTCAGTGTTAAGATTAATATAAAGTATATTTGTGTATTCAGAGCCTACACTATGTATGACCATAGAAAAGCATGCTTGAATGTTTTGAGTAATACCTTAAAGGACTACTGCAGTTCAAGAAAAAAAAATGATTCTGAAGTATCTACCAAACTATTAGCAGCTGTATAAACCATGGACACAAAACCTTTTTGAGAAAATAAGAATTTTTGAACACTCTTTATGAGTACAGGAATCCATTTTGTGTTTGTTACATCACATCCTGAGAATGTGTATGTTTGTAGTTATCTCCAGAGGGTGAGGGAGGAGGGAACAAGCAGATGTCCTGAGTCTTTGTTTGATTACTGAACATTAAAATTAACACCTCACCCCCTCACTAACCCCAGAAGCAGGAGGTTGCATCAAAATGTAACCATAGGGTTCCAGAAATGCAAAGCCCTCTCTCACAAATTCCATCAGTGTATCATGGATCTCCAAATCACTGCAGAGTCATCAACATTTATTTTTTTCTACTTAAAAACTATATTTCATATATAAATAAATGTTGATGACTCTGCAGTGATTTATATGTATAAAGTAAATACATAATACACATAGTTCACATTTATATATATATATATATATATATATATATATATACACACACACGCATGGTCCTGTCACATTATTGTGACCACCAGCTAATATCCCAAAACAACCATGCAGCAAGGACAGCAGCTAGATGCTGTGAGGTTGACAAGAGTATCAGGAGCCATGCAGACTGCAGTGCATTAAACAACTGCTGAAGAGTGCGTGGTAGAGGATCCATAAGACGAACATGGTGATCAAGGTGCTCCCACAAGTGCTCCATGGGGTTCAAATGCCAGGGAATTTGGAGGCCAGGGAAGTACTTGGAAGTATTCTTTGTGCTCCTCCAAACACTCCCACACAATTCTGGCCGTATTACATGTTGTATTGTCCTACTGAAAGATCCCATACTCTCTAGGGAAGACAGTCAACATGTATGGATATGTACTCTATCTGCATACATAAACAAATAGGCAGAGAGTGCCTTCCAGATGTATGAGTGGACACAGGCAATGCCAAGAAAACATTCCACAGACCATAATGCTGCCACCACCAGGCAATTGCTTCAGAGCCCCATACACAACAGGGTTCGCTGTACTGTCATTTTAGACACATGCCTGATTGATTTGGATGGTGAGTTGCTAAACTGTAGTATGTCGGTTGGCCCTCAAACACCTTCACAGCCTACATTCATCTCTGACATCAATGGCATGTGGTGCTCGGCAGTTCTGACGCGGTTTATTTGCAATGGTGCCATTTGTCCAGTCACAGTACACTTTAACCACAACAGCACGAACTGTTCACAAATTGCGCAGTTTCAGAAATACTGCCACCCTTGGCCAAAGAGCCAATGATCATCCTCTTTTCAAAGTCGGATAAATTGTACGTTTTACCCATGATATTTTTGCAGAATGCCTTCATGTCACGTTATATACCCACGAACCCAGCTCACCACAGGTGCCAAATTTCATTGGCTACTCACTGCAGACGTCAAAAGTAGGCAGTGGTCATAATAATGTGACTCGACCCTGTGTATTTGATCCCCTGCTGATTTTGAATGTTTGTCCACTGACAAAGAAATGATCAGTCTATAATTGTAATGGTAGGTGTATTTTAACAGTGAGAGAATGACAAAAAAAAAGAAAAAAGCATGTAAAAAAAATTATAAATTGATTTGCAGGTCAATGAGTGAAATAAGTATTTGACCCCTTTGACTTAGTACTTGGTGGCAAAACCCTTGTTGGCAATCACAGAGGTTAGATGTTTTGAGATGTTTGGCAACACCTTCAGCTCCCTCCACAGATTTTCTATGGGATTAAGGTCTGAAAACTGGCTAGGCCACTCCAGGACCTTAATGTGCTTCTTCTTGAGCCACTCCTGTGTTGCATTGGCTGTGTGTTTTGGGTCATTGTCATGCTAGAATACCCATCCATGACCCATTTTCAGTGCCCTGGCTGAGAGTAGGAGGTTCTCACCCAAGATTTGACGGTACATGGTCATCGCCATCGTCCCTTTGATGCAGTGTAGTTGTCCTGTCCCCTTAGCAGAAAAACACCCCCAAAGCATAATGTTTGACGGTGGGGATAGAGTTCTTGGGGTCATAGGCAGCATTCCTCCTCCTCCAGAAACGGCAAGTAGAGTTGATGCCAAAGAGCTCTATTTTGGTCTCATCTGACCACAACACATTCACCCAGTTCTCCCCTGAATCATTTAGATGTTCATTAGCAAACTTCAGACAGGCCTCTACATGTGCTGTCTTGTGCAGGGGGAATCTTGTGGGTGCTGCAGGATTTCAGTCCTTCACTGCGTATTGTGTTACCAATTGTTTTCTTGGTGACTATGGACCCAGCTGCCTTGAGATCATTAACAAGATCCTCCTGTGTAGTTCTGGGCTGATTCCTCACTGTTCTCATGATCATTGAAACTCCACAAGGTGAGATCTTACATGGAGCACCAGACCGAGGGAGACAGACAGTTATTTTGTGTTATTTTGCAAATAATCCCACCAACTGTTGTCACCTTCTCACCAAGCTGCTTGGCGATGGTCTTGTAGCCCATTCCACCCTTGTTTAGGTCTACAATCTTGTCCCTGACATCCTTGGACAGCTCTTTGGTCTTGGCCATGGTAGAGAGTTTGGAATCTGATTGATTGCTTCTGTGGACAAGTGTGAGCTGAGATTAGGAGCGCTCCCTTTAAGAGAGTGCTCCTAATCTCAGCTCGTTACCTGTATAAAAGACACCCGGGAGAAAGAAATCTTGCTGGTTGATAGGGGATCAAATACTTATTTCACTCATTGACCTGCAGATCAATTTATAACTTTTTTGACATGCATTTTTCTTGTTTTGGTTTTGTTATTCTGTGTCTCACTGTTAAAATACACCTACCATTAAAATTATAGACTGATCATTTCTTTGTCAGTGGACAAATATTCAAAATCAGCAGGGGATCAAATACTTTTTTCCCTCACTGTACAACTATATATATATATATATAAATATATATATATATATATATATATATATATATAAATATATATATATATATATATATATATACAGTTGCAAGCAAAAGTATGTGAACCCTTTGGAATGATATGGATTTCTGCACACATTGGTCAAAAAATGTGATCTGATCTTCATCTAAGTCACAACAATAGACAATCACAGTCTGCTTAAACAAATAACACACAAAGTATTAAATGTTGCCATGTTTTTATTCAACACACCATGTAAACATTCACAGTGCAGGTGGAAAAAGTATGTGAACCCTTGGATTTAATAACTGGTTGAACCTCCTTTGGCAGCAATAACTACAACCAAACGTTTCCTGTAGTTGCAGATCAGATGTGCACAACGGTCAGGAGTAATTCTTGACCATTTCTCTTTACAGAACTGTTTCAGTTCAGCAATATTCTTGGGATGTCTGGTGTGAATCGCTTTCTTGAGGTCATGCCACAACATCTCAATCGGGTTGAGGTCAGGACTCTGACTGGGCCACTTCAGAAGGCGTATTTTCTTCTGTTTAACCCATTCTGTTGTTGATTTACTTCTATGCTTTGGGTCGTTGTCCTGTTGTAACACCCATCTTCTGTTGAGCTGGTGGACAGATGGCCTTAAGTTCTCCTGCAAAATGTCTTCATAAACTTGGGAATTCATTTTTCCTTCGATGATAGCAATCCATCCAGGCCCTGACGCAGCAAAGCAGCCCCAAACCATGATGCCCCCACCACCGTACTTCACAGTTGGGATGAGGTTTTGATGTTGGTGTGCTGTGCCTCTTTTTCTCCACACATAGTGTTGTGTGTTTCTTCCAAACAACTCAACTTTAGTTTCATCTGTCCACAGAATATTTTGCCAGTACTGCTGTGGAACATCCAGATGCTCTTGTGCAAACTGTAAACGTGCAGCAATGTTTTGCTTGGATAGCAGTGGCTTCCTCTGTGGTATCCTCCCATTAAATCCATTCTTGTTTAGTGTTTTACATATCGTAGATTCGCTAACAGGGATGTTAGCATATGCCAGAGACTTTTGTAAGTCTTTAGTTGACACTCTAGGATTCTTCTTCACCTCATTGAGCAGTCTGCGCTGTGCTCTTGCAGTCATCTTTACAGGAGGGCCACTCCTAGGGAGAGTAGCAGCAGTGCTGAACTTTCTCCATTTATAGACATTTTATCTTACCGTGGACTGATGAACAGCAAGGCTTTTGGAGATACTTTTATAACCCTTTCCAGCTTTATGCAAGTCAACAATTCTTAATCGTAGGTCTTCTGAGAGCTCTTTTGTGTGAGGCATCATTTACATCCGGCAATGCTTCTTGGGAAAAGCAAACCCAGAACTGGTGTGTGTTTTTTATAGGATAGGGCAGCTGTAACCAACAACTCCAATCTCATCTCATTGATTGGACTCCAGTTGGCTGACACCTTACTCCAATTAGCTTTTGGAGATGTCATTAGTCTAGGGGTTCACATACTTTTTCCACCTGCACTGTGAATGTTTACATGGTGTGTTCAATAAAAACATGGTAACATTTAATTCTTTGTGTGTTATTAGTTTAAGCAGAGTGTGATTGTCTGTTGTGACTTAGATGAAAATCAGATCACATTTTATGACCAATTTGTGCAGAAATCCATATCATTCCAAAGAGTTCACATACTTTTGCTTGCAACTGTATATATATATATATATATATATATATATATATTTATCATTCCACAGGGTTTACATACTTTTGCTTGCAACTGTATATATATATATATATATAAATATTTATTGTGCAGTGGTCCTTTAATGGCTGAGAAGAAAGATAAAATAAGCTTTCAACACATGCAAATGCACAAAATAGAACAAGTTAAGTTCTTCAAAAAAAAGCATATCCTAAATTTGGGACAACAGTAGTCCTTCAAACAAAGTACTAGGAATATGGCTTCATATCTTCTGCACAGTGAAACCCATTTACATCAGGTTATGCCAAGTGTAACAGATGTTTTTTGTATAGCACAATGAGATCTTAATCTCAAGCCTAGCTTAACATTGTGCACCAACCTTTATTTTTCGTTCTAACATTTCCTTACAGATATTTATGTTGTAAAAGCTGTCATTTTATCTGCAGAATTGCTGACCCAACTTCTATGTTTCTGTTGTTGATAGTAAACCAGTGAAGATGAATTATTTTTCTAATGTAACATTGGTAGGTACATATTATGAGGTATACAACACTAAATGAGTTGCAGGCGCATGGTATATGAATTCAATGTTGCCTCTGTGCACCTTAAATTCTATGGATAATCTTAGCACAGATCTCACATCTCCAGGGAAACATGTTGATTTTTGTGAGTGGTGCCAATAAATATTTAATAATAACGGTTTCAGATTTTGCCGTTGTCTGTAGAAGAGAAAAAGTCGCTCTAGTAAAGGTTGTATATCCTGGAGATTTTTCTTACCTTGCAACCACATGAAACATTCCTTTATTTCTTTGGCTGTGGTCGGTATTCCAGAATTTCTTTTAATTATGTTTTTATAAATCTGTGTACGTGGTTGTCTGTGGTCCCTGGTAGCAGCCTTGATTCCTGAATGTCCTCCTTAGTGAATGAAGATGCAGGATCTTGTTGTGTCTGTGCAGATGGAGCTACACCTTTAAAGACTGGCTGTATGTTTTTCAGCATTTGTTATATGTGTGATGGAAAATATAATGGCTTTCTCCTACATTTTCTGCTCCCTCCCTACTCAGAGATTCAATAAGGGTTTATAATGCAGTTCTTTATTCATTGCTACATCCTTATCGCCTCATCCCAGTATTACCACCACTTACATTATATTTTTGTAGAGGTATAAAGTATACCTATAGTGCCTGGTACTTGAATTCACAGATGGTGCCTTACCCCTCTGTTTCTCAACAAGCATATCACCTGTTGTACCTCTGCTGTACAAAGATCGATCCATTGGTTTGTAATAAGTTAATGGTTCTATTGTGGTGCATTTGATACAGATTGTGGTATTGTAAAAATTGTGGGACAGTACAAATAATTAGGATTGCCCCAATGTGTGGAAAGTATGCAAGAGCTTGGTACTGACATTCAGTGGGAAGTTATGTTCAGCTTAATATAAATATATTGCTAGGCATCATTGTTCTCATAGGGATACAACTACAAATTAGAAAATAGTGATGTTGGATAATAAACCTAGAAATGTTATACAACAATCAAGGGGAATATTTTTAATGGTCCAACCCTCCCTGCAGGTTTTTAGGCCATTTTAGGGAGGAACACTGTATTCAAGAATTCTCCATTCATAGCAGCAAAGCTGGTACCCCCTGGTGGTGGAAGTTTGGAATTTCTGACCTATATAAGGTAGCTGATTCTTACTTACTGTCACTACATACTGTTGATAAAGAAAACAAGAAATCTAATTTTTTGGAACAACACTGCTGTACAGTGATAGTGTGAACTAAAACAACCTTCCTATTAATGAACCCTCTCTTTTTAAAAAACAATGATACAGCTTTCTAAGATTATTACCAGACTATTAATTACTGGCTGTCTAAATATATAACCAGAAAAAAAGGTCTGATAACACCAAGATCCTTCAATAAATTGAAACAATTGAGCCTACTCAACTTTCAAGTGTATTTTGGTTATATATATCATAAAAATGGTACTGATGAAACACAAATGGTATACTTGAAAGTGAGGGCCCATTGAATACCTATCTGAATGTAAAAAAAAGTACAATGTTGTGTACATCTGCATGCCAAAACTTAGTTAATAAACTATTTTTGAGATTTTGAGCAGGAAATAGAAGTGTTTGCACTGCACTCTGGGAAAACAGAGTTGGAATATGCAAATAAGCTCACACGTACACACATTTCAAGAGTAAACAACAATGCAGTAGCACATGGATAAAATATAATATCAACCATCAGCATAATATCCATTATGACCCATTTTAAATGAATATTTTGTATAGATAATGTATTATTACACGCATCTGTGAAGACACTGAAGCAAATATACATGTGATGTACAGCATTTTATTGGCAAAACAGGATTTGGACATAAGTTGTGAGGGTCCAGAAGCAATAATAAGGTTGACACAAGTAAAATTAAACTTCCTTTGATTTAGTTATATTATACTGCAAAGCTAATTGCAGTTGCTTTCCAGATACTTTAACTGAATTATGTAGTTTTCTTTAATAAGAAACCATGGCTGGTGCAAATTAGAAAAGCAGATTATTACTGTGTTTCCAACAAGGACAATACATTTTAATGCATTTATCACTTTTATTTCACTATGCAGAAACAAACATTCACCATGTGTTGTGATGCAGCTGACAATGTAATGGAAGAGGTACCTATTAAGTGAATTATCTGTAGAGCTTGGGAACACTATATAGAACACTGTGGGATTTCTGTACAGGTTAAGGCTTGGCTCTCAACTAGGTAATAGATGCAAAGTAGATTCTGAAATGAAACATTTGCCACTTAAAATTCAAAGGAAATCAACAAAACAGTCAACAGGGCTATGCCAAAGAAATCATTGCATGTTTCTTTAAACTAAGGAAAACGGTTGTTGCTTCAAAGGACTGCACAAAATGTATACATCTAATTTTGTGAAGGCTAACTGTACGTCAGCTGGTTCCAGCTCAACAACACAGACAAAAAAATATTGATTTCAAGTTAAAATACTAAAATAATTACTACCCCATATGTTATTAAATTGGATATACAAAGCACACTTTATCAGCATTTAAATAGTTTCACAAGATTAAGGGTTCATTGTTGTTTATCGGTAATAGTAATAAAACCAGATAAAACAAATACAATATTCAAGTTGCTTATTGAATAAAGTGTTATTGGCACGTATATGGTGTGGTAAAACATTATACACAGTACCTATACAGCTTCTAGCATTTTAGGATAATTTCTTCATTTTCTGTAAACAAAGGCTTGCCACCTAACAAATTTTGCTTTGTTTAAAATTCAAGGCATGGATTTTTTATGCATTACATTAAGTTCACTGCTTGGATTATTGTTGTGTGTGAACGTGCAGATATAACTGGAAACTTAGACAAGTAAAATAAAAATGCTGCCTTTTTATAGTTGCTTCATGCAATACTGATTTACTTATGCTGAATTGCATTGCTTGTAATGGGAAGATATGTCTGCCAGTGTCTTTATAAATGGTCAAGCTAAATTCTTCTGGACTGTAGTTTTCCAAGGACAAGAGTCAGTCAGGTTAGGTCTGTCTCTCCGCACAGGATCTGGTTTTCCTAATGGTGTACTTGACTGAGCTTGTTTGCAAGCTACATTATTCCTGTGGGCAAGAAAAAGAAAAGTCATATGTTTGAAGTAGGAAATCAATATTTTACTTGTAGCTTCCTTAAAATAAAGGAAGTTAAAAAAATAATTTTATATTGATAAATACGCTGTTAATAGATATTTTCAGGTACAGAACTAACAAATGATACTTGCATATACTGGCCTGTAAGATACATATTTTATAGGTAAAATGCTACAAATGTTGCATATTATAAGTTGAATGTGTTAACCCACCTTATAAAGAGCACCTAAAAAAAATCTATACATTGGATACGTGGCAGTGGTGTGCTTTATGGATCAATTATAATTAATTGATACCTGTGTTTATGTAGATATTTAATCTCTATATTAATATATTTGAATTATCCATCAATCAATAGAAACTGTTTAACTCATATAAGCGGATATAATCTATATAGAACTACTGAGTAATTAAAGATCAGTTAACAGTACATCTCTATCTGATTCCAATGTATCAACAGAATGATTACCAGCACAGCTCAACTTCTCAAAAACAAAACAGCTTCTCATAACTAATTATGAACTGTCTCTTCCATGATATATGCTGATGCTTTTATTCTCTCTCAAAGTAAGAAAAATAGCAGCCATAGGAGTTGTAAGGCTTTGGATATAGTGATGTTTCTTTAAGGATGATATTGAGCTACCTTTCCAGCATCCCATGAACTATCAGCTCTCTTCTCACTTTCTGCTATCAAATATTTTTTCTGGTAGACATATAAACACATTTTTTGATGTAGAAGTGATCTGTTTCAATGAGCCCAATGAAGATTCGCATAAAATGTGTCCCAATATGAGCTACATATCAGTTCAATGTTAGAAATGAGAGAGAACAAGTTTAAGCAGATCAAAACTTCGCGAGGATCCGCATTTACGGGGACGTTGGGATGCTCCACCACCGCAAATGAGGCCCTCGCAAATGCGGCCCCTCGCAAGTGTGAGCAACGGCTCGCATGCTCACAACTATATATATGTGATTATATATGAAAGGATGAATGATTTTGATTATTTATGTTGATTAGCATTTTCAGCATTGTTAACAGAGAAATATTGTACTGGTTATTTAATTTCAAACATTTGCTGCATATTACATGCTGGTGCATCTCACAGGCCAGCACATATGAACAGCTATCCATGTATCTATCTTTCTATGTATCCATGTATGTATGTATGTATCTCTCTATCCATCTACCTCTCTATCCATGTATCTATCTATCTATCTATCTTTACATTTATCATTACATAAACTAAGTAAATGTAAGTATAGTATACTGTTAGGCATTTTAATGCAAAAATTACAACAGATAAAAGCCACAATGCAGCCGTTCTGTTTCATTCAGCATTCAAAGCAGCCTGCAGTAATGGACAATACAGCCGGGCTTTACACAACAAGGTTAGTATGCATGATGTTTGTGCAGGGAAAGGGAAACAATCACATGTATAAGACCATATACAACTTCTACTACTCATTTTTAGCAAAATTGACTACATACAAGAAGCAACAATTATTTCAATCCAAAAACGGATACAACGGTAAATATTTTGTTTAAACAATGTTAAAAAAAAAAGGCAAACAAAAAACAGATTTAACACACTGGCCATTTTAAGACCTTGATACTGAACAAAGGTAAGATTTAACCATGAAAAAGTGACGGGACAAGATGCATATGAATAGATGGTGTCACATTCTACATCATGTTATGAAAGCATATACTTTAAAGGGACATCATTTATCCAAGTATGGGTTTTCATTTCTCTATGGTAAACACTGTGGCATGCACCCATAACTGAAAAATTCAATCAACCTACATTTTTGTATGTTTTTGTAAAACAATGAGTGCAATAAAGAAAATCTTGATAAAAAATACTGTCATGATAAATTAGTTTGATTATAGCATAAACATTTAAATGTGTGCATTTGTCCCTTTAAAGTGAGTTAAATGGAAAGTATTTCACCTGTCATTCAAAACTAGCAAGTGTGTGGTGTATACTTATCAATTTATGGAGGCCATGATTGCAGCATTCTATGCCTGCCATGCATTTAATTGGACAGAATTGTAATACGTTTGAAGTATTTTACTCTTATTAGACATACAATAAATGTAATTTGTGCATGCAAAATAAGATAGGAATATAGATTAAGCGAAGGGGAGGATGCCCTTTTGCACATGCTTGTCTGCAGCGTGTCCAGGAAAATCATCTGTTCTTCTTACCTGTGGTCAGTCCTCCCCATCTTCAGGTGTGATCTCTGTTTCTTTATGTACCACTACTTTGGTCACTGACATGTCAGGGTGCTGCTCTTTGGCTTCTTTAATTGCCTGAGCCAGCGCCTAACGCAAGGAAAACCACAGAAGGGCGAAAACAAAAAGGAGGTGGAACATGCATGATCAGTGGTAAGGTGGATATTCATGAGAAAAATTACACAATTTACAAATGAGAAAAGACAATTAAACATGAATAAATTAGAAAATTAAATCAATAATTAAGATTTGCAGGCAAGCAAAGAGTAGACTCAACCCATTCCACCTGTCATAACTTGCATGAATTGAAAATAACATTTCTCAGGAAGCTCTCATGGGAATTTCTTGGTGCAAGAAATGGTGTTAAAAGCAACAGTCATTCAATGGTCACATTTTCAATACTAAAGTAATCTCTTAAACATGTTGTACCTATCGGATTTGCCAGGCACACACTGTGTTAATGCTATCTCCACCTATAAATACATATATATTTATACCCTACCTGATCATGGTCGATATCTGCATCCCCTGTGATCACTATCCGCTTTTCAATTCTTGTCTCTGAAATGCCTCCTTTCACAGTCTACACATAGAAAATGTAATCACAAATACAGTGTCACATACATAAAAAATAGTAATGTTTTGTAGAAATAGAACTGTAACATTTTAAACAATTTGCAATGCACATTATTAAATAATTACTAGGATCTTCCATAGTTTCTTTATACAAAATGTTGAACCAGTGGCATATAAAGGGAGTAAAGGGACATTGGGCCCTATTAAAATGTAAAAATCACAATTATTAAAGCCCGTAATGGCCTCTTCTAGCTCCAACAATCGATTTGCGAGCTATAGGGTAAAAATTCCTGTGGTTGTCAAAATCGTAACTCCAACCCATTTAATCCTTTGGTCTTTCAAGCCAGCAAATGTTACAATCGCTAAAATCGCAATTTAATTGCAACAAACCCACAAACCCGCAATTGCCTTCGAACCCGCAAATGGCAAATGTAGCAAAAAATTCTATCAGTACTAGAGAGGATCAGTAAGGGGGTTAAACACCTGTTTGTAACACTATAAAAAGCCAATAAAAACACAATACTAGACTTTAAAATATATTTAAAAAAAATGTTTATGTTTAATTTCCGTATCAATCAACCTCGGGATTCAAGAAATTAATACATATCAGGGCACTAGAACAGCTTTTTCATTTGTTTTTAAATTGCTGGATTGCGAGCCCGATCGGATATCGGACGTCTAAATACTAATTGATTGACGTTTAAACACCATGATTTACTGATGTCATGATGACGGTCTCATTTACTATTGGCTGTTTCTAAATCGTTACTTACAGGCTTACTTAATTGATCATGATCATGCCCTGAAATCCTACGTATGGTTACATGGTTTATGGATTTTGCTTTCGGTCATGTAATTGCAGGCTTGTTCAATTAAATCGCTCTGTAACTGTCGCAATTTTTGTGCTTGGAATTTAATATGGCCCATTGTGTATCAAAGTCAGTGTCCAAATGAGTACAATTGAAATATTACAACATTTTTGTATGACAAATCCATGATCACTAGTGAATAAACTTATACAAAAGTAAAATAAAATAAAAGTGAGCTAAAAGAGGATGCTCTCAGAGTGGATGACCATATGCAAAGAACTATCTATTAAGGATAGATTGTTCTCTGCCTGGGCACCTCTATTGTTGGTATTGCTTATATAAAGATGTAGAAGTAAGATGAGAGATGACAAATGCTTGAAGAACATCTCAAGACATAATCTGAAAAAGACTATTCTTTTTTTCATCCATTTAAAAGGGCACACGTTAAAAGCATGACCAAAGTTGTGTATTGCACAAAAAATATAAAGTAAAACCTGTTTAAACTTGTCTGTATATTTAATTGACAGAGAAGTATGATTCATACATCGATATTACTGCTCAGTGGCAATCCTCCACATCAGGTAAACATTTGAATCAGTTTTTCTGCTTTGAGAGCCTTGTTTGAAAACGCACAGTGGCACATTATCAAATATCTTCGTTCAGATGGAACAAATAAAAAATTGCCTCCAATGTCCCTTTAAGTTTATTTCTACTCAAATGACTCCTCAGGCTCCCACCTGTGTGGGTTTAGTGTTAATTTTCTGAACTTAAAACCATTTACTTTTCAGTTTGTAATGTCTTTTTTAGATTCATGACAAAATAATGGCACTACAGTGCATCTTTAAATTATAATATTGTGTTTAATAAAATGTACTTTACTCAGCGACTGAAGCCAAGAATACAGTCTCAAACAATAGATGAGATAAGGGGTAACATCAACATTCCTCCTTTCTAAACTGTTCCCATCTTCCCCATTTCTTCAAAAATATGTTATTTATGTTTTCTGGATCTATGATAAAAATATCTCTTTCAATTAAGTATGATCTGTCAATATTAATAACTATTTCATTCCATGAAGGAAGATTTCCCTGTTTCCAATACTTGACTATTAATAACTTAATTATTAACAAAATTTGAAAACCAAATATTTTTCACTTTCTTAAAAAGAATCTGGGAAGATGGAACAGGACTAATCCTGGATTTTTATTCAATGGAGTTTTAACAATAAGTGTTATTTTATCCAAACACATAGACCAAAAGTCATCTACCATAGGGCAATCCCACCATAAATGTTTGTGGGTTCCTTGACATGTACATCCCCTCCAACAGTTCCCATTAGATGTTTTCGAGTATATTTTCTGTAGGAAAGTTGGTACTCTGTATCATCTTTGTACCAATTTAAAGTGTGTCGCTCTCAATGTTGTACAAGATACAGCTTTGGCAGTTACAGCCAATGCTTTTAACCAGGCTGAATTATCCCAACACATATCAAAATATTTCCCCCAACTTTCTACATAACAGGATTTCCCAAATGGGAATTTTTTTTCTTAAGAAGTGTACAGTCTGATATGCTAATCTTTTTCTAATTTTTATTGAAACATCTCTTCTCAAAATTGGTAATTGATTTCATACAAATTATGTCAAAATTGGACTTTTTAATAATCTCTTTTAAGATGTTATATTCAAGCCATATAGAACTAGGTATATTAAAGTTGGCGCATAAACCTTCAAAACATTTAAAAACATTTTTATCATATTACATTTTCTGAAATAATTATTTTGAACTATGGAAAAAACTAATTGAATCTCTTTATACATATATACCCAAAATTGCAATTAATTAAATAAGTCAAGCAACTTAATTTAGGAGCACTCAATATGTCAGTCCTCCTGCTTGAATGTTTATTATGATTATGATGGTAGAGAAAAACCTTTACACATCAAGTCTGATCATTATACAGCATATTTAAATGTATCACATACTATTTAGTCCTCAAAATCTTGCTTTCTTTACTGTATTACCAAGCAGGATATCTGCAGGTGTGTTGTTAATAATACATAGGGCCTTATTCTTTTGAGCAATTGTAAGTTACAGTAGCCCGTAAGGGAGGCCGTAAGTTAATTTTCTATTCAATTGGCGTCTTTTTGCTAGCAGCAAATGGGCTACGTGTTAGGGGCTTGAAATCCTTCAGTTGTTACACCCCATTTAAGCCTTTGATCTTTCTCATAGGCAAGAGTTACAATAGCAAATCGCTATTCAGTTGCTACAATTCCTCAAGCCCGCAAATGTTTTCACACCCGTAAACGGCAAACGTAGAAGAAAATCCTACGAGTACTAGAGAGGACCCGCAAAGGAGTTAAAGACATATCTGTAGCACTGTATAAGCAAATAAAAAATCAATACTGAACTGTAAATGACGGGGAAATCGATGAAAGATATTATAATTAAGTGCACAACCGTCTCAAGCTCGCAAATCGGCAACCAAAAATCATTTTATTTTATGTTTCATTTTGGGGTTATAGCGGTCTCAGGAATCAATGAGTTAATACATGTCAGGCCACCCACATGGACTAGAACAGTATCGCCATTCATTTTTATTATTTTGTGTTTTGCGAGTCTGATCACATATCGGGCCTCCAAATGCTAATTAATTGACATGAAACCTCCATGTTTTACTGCCCTATGATGACGGCCTCATTTTCTATTAGCTGTTTCAAAATGGGTAGTTAAGGCATTGCTTAATTGATCATGTTCCTGCCCTGAAATGCTACGTACAAGTGAATGGTTTATGGTTTTGGCTTTCAGAACTTGCGGGCTTGTTTGATTGAATAGCACCAGAATTGTAACAGAGTTCAAGCCCGCAGCAAGCCCACAGACATATGGCCTGCATACCGCCAGATGTGGGCTTCAAATATAAGTTTCATGTGGAGGAAGTGACATTTCATGTCCCGCTGAAGAATTGTAAGAAATATTCTGTATTAATATTGTATCAATTAATATTGTATAGAGTAAATATTCTAGAGATATACTGATTTCCGTATTGAAGAATGGGCCTTTTTTATCCACAATGTATAATTCTAGTACAACAAATTCTGTTCAAATCTGCTTTTCCTTACCGAAGTAGCAATAGCAGTGCAAACAAATGATGACAGTACTCACTTTGGTGATATGTGTAGTAGTTGTAGTGCCAAGAGTTTCTGAAGTAATGGTCTGAGCGCTCATCAATACTCCTGGATCTGTGTCCGGACGAGAAACCTACCAGAAAGATAAAATAAAAACACAGATTGGTTGACATGCAAAGTGGAACTTTAATAACTGGAATTTTGAAAATACACCATGGGGAAAGCATACCATGGAGGAGTAAATTGAAACTGACTGTATAACAGGGGTGTGTTTCTGCCTAGGCCCAGGAGCCATTGTAGTGCAAGACAATGAAACAGGTTTGTATATGCATAGAAATGTCTATATGTAGGGATATGTATGCCTGTAAGTGTACTTGACATACCACACACATACAGTATAAATATACACATAAACATATATAAACTTTAGATATATAAAAGGAAAAAGAAGAGCTGCAAGTAGGGTGTGGGGAGTGCACATATCTGAATGGCCCAGGGCAGCATAAAACCTAAATACAGCCATGTGTACACCCTTTCAGGAGCACTACCCATTTTAGGAGTAGGAAGCCGTTCTAAAAATGTGGACTGTAGGAAATGAGCCTAAATAATATATGTTTCCTGATAGCAGTAGTGAAGTATATACACATATTGAAATAGTATGTTTCTGAGGAAGTGAACAAATGTCCATGAGGTGGCAGTGTAAACACCATGTTATAACATTATTTTCTCCCAAATATTTTTTTATGATGATAATATAGCATGCAAGCATTATTCTGGCTTTGTATTAAAATAAAACTGTGAAAGTCAATACCAAAGAATTGTTGAATCCATACTAATGCCGTACAATATAAAAATAAAGGAACAGACTAGTCACATTGAATTTACTAAATTTAATACAATAAGCTATTATTATCTTTACAGTTTATTTATAAAGTACCAATATTTTCCACTTATGGTGGTGAATTAACCAATAGAGTGAAAAGCCATTAATGCTGTAGATTAAAAATATTTTATACATGTTCTCTTACCTCTGAGGATTCATAAGTAATTGTTTTTGTTTCTGTGTGTACTACTGGCACCTCCTTGGTAGAAATATCAGGCTTTTCTCCTTCTGCAATAGTGCCAAAAGTGATGATCTCTGTCTTCACAACAGGTGACTGCATTTGAAAAAGTAAGAACATAGTATAGAGTAAGAATAAAGTAAAAGTGGCTCAACAAGTGCTAAAGCTCCGCACAAAAAAGTATCTTGTGATTACTGTATTAAGTACAAAGGTGAAAAAGATACTATATATCATATTTACAAAGTGGGGAAAAGCTTAAAGATATCACACTGGGAATATCAAATCAATGATGTTATGAAAGTCTATAATGCACAGACAGATAGTTCACTGCTTGTCTTATAAGCAATGTTTTGCTAGATTCTGCGGTATCAGTATTAGAAAACTACTAGAAATGGTAGACACATTTTGCTGACGGTGTATAGTGTGTGTTCATGCATAGTCAATAACACCTGCTTTCTAGGTTCTAGTGTATTGTTTATTTATGCATTTTTGTTAATTTTATTATTTTTTGTCCATATACTTTTGTAATCCCAGTTGTTCCATGGATAAGTTGTACTATGTTTATGGATCACATTTTGAAGACATCTAGTATGCTTCATAATTATATGTATAATAAATATTATATATATATATATATATATATATATATATATATATAGGTATTTTACAGATTAGTCAAATACTATATTATTAATAACCAATTATAAACCCATAATTCCACTAGTTCAGGGCAAATGAAACTTAGATTCAAGCTACGAAACTTTATACTGGATGACTACTTTGTCATAATACCACTATTATGTAACCCCACAAGTTACCATTTTTACAAATACAATTAGCATGCTAGTTCTAACAATTAGAGGAACTTTGTTTTATGGAATTATATTTTTTCCATTTATAGAAATATTTTATTGCCATGCTGAAGTCATATTACAAAATCTGCCAAAATATAAAGCAAACGCATAGCACACTGAAAGCTTTGAAGGTGCAGCAGCTTTTCATTAAAAATGAATAAGAACATAACTATTAATAATACACTTTCCATTTTGCAGTAACATACATAACTAGAATTTCTGAATTTTGTATATTACGATATAACTAGAGTATTAATTCAATTTTAAACATAGGCAATTTTTAAGAAGAGTACACTTTCTGGGACAATCATTTGGAGTAACTTCCCTTCTAGCTCATCTTGACATTGGTAAGCTGACCAGAAAGCTCCATTGAATTTAATTCATATATGTCCCCTTAAGAGGATACATTTGGCTCAGTACAATGAAGTTAAATTATAAAATGGAGGTTCTGTGTTTCTACCAAGAACACAATTTGCATGCTCTTTGTGGTAGTCTGAGGACCAAAGCAGGAGACATTTTCAAACCATCAAGTGTAATAGAAAAAAATATTGTCCAATTCTTTTTAAATAAAAAAAAGTAACTATGATTTCTGCAAGGAATATATTCAAGATTGTAAACAAGTTCTTAAATTATTTACAAGTAGTTGAAGCATCCATGTACTGCTTCCTTTATTAAAAGTCTCTAAACTGAGGCCTAAATTGAAAAAAACTACAAGTTTAAATCGAATCCACACAAAAAAATCCATCAAGGAGAAACCACTTCTCTAGTGAAAGTGTTTTCTTTTAAATACCCTTATGGGATATCAAAACCATGCCCAATAATGGTTTTGCCTATTGCCTATATTATAGTATTGAAAAACAAATTTGAGCAATATGAGACATTTTAACTTCTCTAAAAAAAGAAAAACAAGCTAAACATCAAAATCACTAGCTGTTACAATTATATCACTTTCTAATTAAAACACCAGTAGCAAATACTAGTATTGAAGTCAGTGAAGTGGATGTACACCTTCTATGTTGCATGGGAAACTGTACCAGACAAAATGAGAAACAAACTGCAAATTCTGACTGATGCATGCTATGGAAGTGGATTGCATGGTATTTTGTATTGCAAATAGTATGCATTGCATTGTAGCATCAAATAAGAATAATGGTAATAAATGCAACAAATTAGGGAGTATTAACCAGTTACCTCCTCAAGAGGCTTGCCATCCAAAGACTCGTGAATCTTTGTGCCATGCTGCTCATCCTGTGCATAGCAAGCAGAAGCATCAGCAGCCCCATCTTCGTCAGTATCAGCCTCCGCATTCCCTTTTAAGCTAGAAGCAATGATTGTGATTGCCTGAGCGTCAGCATCCAACTGCACTGCAGCCAGCTCTGAAGCATCCCTGTTTGCATGCATATTCCCCATTTCACTCTCCTCCACATTGACTATCCCTTGCACCACCTTCTCTTTCGTCTTCCATTCTCTCTCTTCTCTTGCTGTGCCAGTTTCAATGGATTCCCACTCTGTCTTTGTCTCTGTTTTCTGCAGATAAAATGGAGCATTGCTTAACAACAAGTATTCAACAGGTAATACATAGATTATATATTTAACTATCACTCTTCCAATTAAAAGATATTTTTCAATTTAACATTTTTGCAGAGTAGATAGAATTACCTACTCCTGAATACCTGGATTGGTGCTGCATTACAGAAGTGTTACAAATACATAAATAAAGATCATTTATTCTGTCACTTTTGTAGGTCTAAAATAGTTGAGATTTAATTAAAAGTTGGCTTGATAAGGGTCTTTGTGACTGAAATATTGTTGCTTTTTTTAATATCAATGATTTTTTATTAACCAAAATAATGACTAGATCTGTCAATGGTTGTCCAAGACCACCTATGGCTATAATCGTTTAGTTGGAGTTTCCCAAATTTTATATAAATTAATTCACAAATTATATACAAATAGTCTAGTGACTAACATAAAGGAGAATATATTTATGCTTTTAAAACATTTAATTAATTGTAAATTTATAAATTACACATGGAAAACTTTTTAATAAATTAGAATAGTGATTAAATATCAAAATTCTAAATATTATTTCTACTTTTCTGCTTGTGAGTAATAGAATTATGGAGTCTGTATTAAAATAAGGAAAAAACTGGTCAAATATTTATTTTAATCCTGAAGTACCCTATGCACAATCTTATCCTACATATTCAGTATACATATATTTCTAGATTTTAGCTTGCATTGATTGTGGTCCATTGATGTATGTTTGTTCTGCCACATTCATTTTTTCAGTTTTATGTAATAGCACAAAAAAATAAAAGCATTATAACACTCAGAGACATATCCAATCAGCAGCCACCTGAGCCCAGTTTTGTGAAGTAGTTGTAACCTCTCCTATGAACTCAGATGGCTTTCTTGTAGATTCTAATAAACTGTAGATATCTGAGCCGTCCATGGTTTTTTCACCAGAGGACTGTTTGGTCTAAATAGACAAAGAAATGAAATGTCATATTGAGAAGACAGAGAGAGACAAATGAAAACTAAGAAGTGAGAGCGGTAGATTGAGAGAAGGGAGAGAACAGACAAAAAAAGGTGTTCAATACAAAACATAGATATTAGTTGAAGTACAGTACAAGACATGAAAAAAGAGAGACAGAAGCCATGAAGGTTAAGGACATGGCGAAACTAAAGAAAATAAAACTAGCATATCCGAGATGCCTGTAGGAAGTGCTGGAAAGCAGAGGGCCCTATTCAACAACCTAGAATAAAAGAAAAATTACTTTGGGACAGGGCAGAAAAATACATATGTAATATTTTTCTGCAGGAAAATACAGGAATAAAAACAAGTGACATACAGTGTGGTCCTCATTGAACTGATTAAGTGTTTAGAGTATGTATTATTAAATAGAGATGAGCCCTCATTGTTGCTTGAATTGGAATGACATATTATTGGAGATTCATGAGTATAACATATTGCAGCTCCACAAGATTTATTTTCCCACACACTTACAAATATAGACATTTATATTATAGTTAAGTGGATGTATTGACACATGTCTCCTGGTAGCATATATATTTTTGGAGCATAATTGCTGACAAAGCATAGCTCTTTATTGTCAATGCTCTTGACCATGCCATTTGCTATCTCAAGGTAGCATATTTCATGTATACATTATGTCAATATGAACTCCTTGGAAACCAATATATTCATGTGATTAGGAAAATTAAGATCAACCCATTTTTGATAAAATTCAATGAGGACAGAACTGTATGCTTTCCTAGGCCTTGTTAAAATTTCACTACCAATAGGACAGTGGCCAATCTTGCCAGAGCAACATTTTGCAGCACCAATGCTAGTTCCAACATGTCCCTTTTGGTGAGCTATACTCAATGCTGCTCGCAGTTCTTTATTTCTGTAACAATTCTGTTATACTGCATTTTGGATTCTGACAACCTACATCTTCTCCAAAGCACAGAGAATTGCAAATTGACTTTTCATTGGACCAGTGACACTTTGTTGAATAGGGCCCATGGTTGTTAGATCTGGGAGTTTGCTGGCTGAAGCACAAGTGTATTGATACTGCAAGCTGCTAGAATAATATAATACAGTCACATCACGTTTTCAGTCATAAACAGATTTAAGCATTAAAATGCCCGCTTTGGTTGCAGTGCTAATAATAAAAATGAATTAAAAAATAAATCTAAGTTGGCTGCCAACATAAAGCCAAGCAGCAAGTGAACAAAAGGTATTGTGAAGCAGGGGAATGTCTGCAATTCATGCTTTTGATCTGTAAATTGTGACATAAAGTTTATGCCACTTGTTACCACCACTTTGGATGCTGCCGATTCAGTAACATAGTGAGCAGTGGCAATGGTAAACGGTTGATCTCTTGTGTATCTCCACTCAGATAGCTTCTTATCTTTCCAAATCGGCGCGTCTGTTTTAATAATTTCATAATCAGGAAATCCACCCGTTTTGTCAGTTTTCACACTTTCAATTAACTTTGTCTCTATTTCGAATTCTTGGACTTTCTTCAGGCTCTCGTCTATTGGACTAGCCAGCTGAGAGTCTGATTCTTTTATGGTTGCCAAGGACTCTGAGACTTTTCTTATTATCGTTGGTCCCTCCGAGACTATCCTCCCCTTATCGTCACTAATAGACTCCAGGATTTCATACTCTCCAGTTACTGGAATTATTTTGACAGTTTCAGAAATGTCTTTTTCCAGCTTCTGGATTGCTTCAAGAGATGTTGGCTGCAATACCTTTTCCCCTTCTTTAGCCTTACTCGTCATTGTTAGAACTCTACCAGATACTGTGTCATAAGACTTTCCTAACGTGTACATTTTCTGGCGACTTTCCTCTTCTCTTGCTCTAATTTCCATTTTTATGGCATCCAGACTCTGACCTCCGATGGGACTGGTTTTAAGTTTTGCAGCTGGTATGTCACTGCTCACAGTTGTCACTTTGTAAGTCACAAAGCTTTTTGGTTCACCATCAACTACCTTAGTGGGTACCTTGTCTATAATAACCCAATCCTCAGTGCCCTATATGTGAGATATAAAAGCTAAATTAGAATACCTATATACTTTTTTTTTATATTTTATGAACATCCATTATTTCTGAGTCTTACTATAATACATAATATATCAAAATTGAGCCAAAGTATGTGTTAGATAAATACGTCAAAGCTTACAGTAAGGACTCTGCTAAGCTATGAGCTAATCCTCTGTAATATATTTTAGTTACAATTTATGTAAATGTGACATAATTTTACACATTCACTTAATAAATAGAATATCTGTTTTGCATTTGATGTAGAGGATTTGAGCTAGATTAAATGAATAAAGAATAACCTCTGGGGATGACGGGATAGTTTTCTGCATAATGATTTGATGAGAAGTAGCCACAGGGCTGGTGGCTCTTGCTTCCCGAAGTTTCTTCACTATGTCCCCTGGCTAATGGAAGAAAAACCAGTAAGAATCTAGCAATGAGAAGCATCATACTTGAATTGTATATGTATCAATGCATTTATGGTTGTAGATCTGAGCAGGATAATCAGTGCTGCACACCTCTTTAATCTTGGAATCTCATCCAAAAACATTCTACAAATTTGGTGAGCTCTGTGTGTGTGAGATTATATATATATATATATATATATATATATATACACATATATATAGTGTAATGATTTACCATACCATGAGAATATAGCATTCACTCTATATTCACTTCTTTCAAGAATGACTAATTGTTTTGGCACACTATATTCCTTCCATTTACTTTACAATTGGTTACTTACCTTATTACTTAACCTAAAAACAATAAAGGTGCAGAAATATTAAACTGCAGAAACATATTAGGTAAATACACACACAGACAGACATATAAAAGGCAGTGTACTAAAGAACCTCTGAGGAAAATAAATATTTTGACATTACCTATCTACTAATTTGCTTTGCGTTGTGTGCATGACTTTAACGCTTGTTAATGAATGAGCTGTAAGAATTGGACATATACAGCCTTATTAAATTGCGATTCTGTAAATTTAAAAGGTCTCTGTTTAAGCACACAGCATATTTTTTTACAGAAGTTTTTAGTTAGTGAACTTCTATCCACAAGCAAGGTCTTCACTAACTAAAAACGTCTGTAAAAAAAATATGCTGTGTGCTTAAATAGAGCCCTTTTAAATTTACCAAATTGCAATTTAATAAGGCTGATAACTTGGTTGCACATTGATGCAGGGAATTTATTAAGGAAATGTGCAAATCCTACATCTATTCCATGCATAAATGCTAGCACATATCAGAACCTACAGTTTATATAATAGATGGACCATGTTAGTAAATTGCCTCTATATGCTGTAAAGAACATATAATAATTATAAATTCCAGTATGGTTTACCTGAGTTTCTAACATTGAATAGCTTGTCCTCTCCAAAGCAATAAGTTTTTCTGATTTTTCTCTCTCTTCTTTGGTCTGTTCAACAAAAAAAAAACAGAATACACTACTTAGGGAATTAAAAATTCAGTACACATTATCTCTGCCATCATTTGTACCATTCTCTTGTACGAACGGGAAAAGGAACATTAATTATTGAGCTCATTAACTGTGAGGTCGTCATATTTCTGTGTACTAATTATTAAACCGCAGAAAAGTATGTCAGTATGTAAACCTTCGGAAACATTGATTATTCAAGCAACAATGCACACTGCACTGCTCTGTAATGCTTAGTATTAAAATATATATATATATATTATTTTTATTTTTAAGGCTGTAATTGGACATTAACGCACCCCACAAAAGAATTACTTTTATGAACCTAACATTTCTCTAGAATAGTGTTGTTAGATTTGTGCAATAAAGACAAAAGTCCAAATAGTACTCGATGCACCAAATAGTACAAAGCTTTCAGCGCCACATTGATATCTACTGAATGTGCAAGTTATTGAAGTAGACATAATTGTTACTGACTGACTAGATCGAAGCAACCTGCTTCATCCGGCTGTAAAAGCTTTCTAAATAGATTTGGATCTATTAATTAATTAGAAAAAAAAACAAAACATATTTGCAAGAACTAACCCAAAACACAAAGACAATCAATAGTTCCTATACACTTTTCAATTACATGAAGACATACAGTACATAAAAGTCTCACTGAATCTATACATTTTCTTTTATACTCTATTATTTTAGTATTAGAACTCTAAAAAATGCTCCGTCTTGTACTACATGTAGTGTATGCATGTAAGTATTTGTACTGTAAATGTATTTTATGTTGTATATGTATTTTGTATATGTAAATTATAAAATAAAAATTAAAACAATACATTTTTTTTAAATAACTTAAAAAATGCAACGTAATTTTAAGTCTGTCACTTACTACAGTATTAAGTCTTAAGTTCTCTATTTTAGACTAAACACAAATAAATAGATACATGTTTTCATTTAAGAAAAAAAGATACATTTTGAAAATGTAGATGATTTACCAAAACACGTTTCATTACACCTATAAGATACAAACAAGAATTAAAACATTAATATATATGTATATGCAGGGTTACATGTTTTTTTGTGCATGTTTGTTTGTAACTTAGTGATGGACATAGGCTGGAGAGCTGGGGAGTACTGTTTTCTGCATCAGTAAGGTTTGTGGTCTAAAGTAGTGGCTTTTAACATTTTTGGTTTTGGAGACCAGCTTGTTACTTTGTAATGCTCATGGATGCATCATTTAAAATCCCAAACATTTTGGACAGGGTGATACTATATGTGGCAACTGGTTTTGAATAAAGTATATTTAACTACATAATATTTTATCTTTTAAAAATATCTGAGCTTTGGCCTCATGAGCATATCTTCCAGTGAACAGTTTGGCTTAATTGACTGTAGTATTGACTGATTGGATCTTCTTGTAGTCCAAGGGTCTCTAAGCAGTTATCTCCAACACCACAATTCATAGGTGTCAATTCTATGACACTCCTTCTTTATGGTCTAGCTCTCACATCCATATGTTACTATTGGGTATAGTAAAAGTAATAGTACAATATTGTGGAAAATATATTTTTCTTTGATAATAGGGCAGCAAGGCTTTTCCATATGTTGACATGCCTTAATTGCTTTTAAAGCATTTGCACTCATTTCCTGCGAACTGTCCTCTTTTGCTCACGAATTACGTGTCTCTAGTAGGAATTCCCACAAAGCTAATATCGAAGTTCTTACAAGCAACTTTACTGAACTATCACATGGCTCACGCAAAAAAACAAAAACATCTGTTAGATTTATTTAACTTACACCAAGAGGGTTTTGCACATATCTCTTTAGCTCTGATGTGGGCTCACAACCTGCCTTATGTATACTCTATGTCCACGCAACGTTACCTAACGTGAACACACTACACTAGCCTTAACATCTTCCAAAACCCCTATTTATCGTATCCCTATTCCTATTGACAGGAAAGGGCTTAAATAATAATATAAAAAAAAAATAATGCCGGGAGTTAATAACTCAGAATAAGGGAAAATAGGGCCCGCAATTGGTTGAAAGACACAAAATCTCTGCATTCGGATTGGTTGAAATCTTAAATAATCAGAAAAGGGTTGATAGCCTTCTCTGACTGATTACTGAGTAACCAGAGGCTAAAATATGACTGACATATATTTTAGCCAATCAGAAGCCTAGAAAAATGCGGCAGGTAATCTGAGTTTAGAGGGGTTTTTTTTTGGGGGGGGGGGGGGGGGGGTTTATGAGCTGCTTTTTTTACTGCACTGACCTGCTTGTTTCGAAGATTGAAGAGAGGAATGAAGGTCTTCAAGCAAGACAGAAGAGGACTGATTTCTATAATCAAAATGGATGTGCATGCATATTCAGGGCTGAAGGTAATGTATAATTTAACCAATTTTCCTCCATAGGTAATGTAATACTGTTTTTTATTATTATGTATTTGTTATTATTATTATTTTAGTAGAAATGTATTTAGTCATTTTAATTTTATGTAATTATATTTTATTTTAAAGAGACATGGAATGTTAATTAATGTTTAATGCAATTAAAAGAACATATTTTAAACACTACAAAAGTTTCTTTTTTATGTAGTTAAACAAATTGTAAATTAATAGGAAATGCATCTGTGTGACTCTAGATATCACCAACAGACACTTATGATATATACTGCTATATTACTGCACATTGCCTGGTGGGGATAACCCCCCAAAGAAAGTTATACATTTAAAGCAGTATATTCTGCTCCAGCAACTTTATTTTGTAATCTGTTTAACATTAACAAATGAAACAAAGACAAAAATCCCTTTAATGATGCCTCTTTTGGTAATATTTTTTTTTCTTGTAGTCTTTTTTTCCTACTTTAGTGTAGGTAGTTTGGGGAGGGTTAGTCTCAGGAACTGTGGAGGTCCTTATGGGTTTAGCTGGTGCTGTGGGAAGTTGAGTTTACACATAGGGTTTAGGCTCACTTTGAACGCCTCCAAACTTTCTCATTTTAGATCACATTTATCATTCACAATTTCCTTATGTAACATTGAAATAAAACATACAGTAAATGAAAACAATTAAAGTCTATATAAATGCAGCTTTTATTATCTCTATTAGTCGGCAGTAATCCACTATTTTTCCCAAGCCCTAAAAAATGTTCGTCTGGGTTTAGTTAACAGAAATAATGTTTTCCATATCACTTCTCCAATTAATGTTGGTTTCCTCACATTTTAATTTTAATATTTGCTTACTTTTGAGTTCATGTTTGTAAATTGCCATGTTCTGATTTTAGAGCATATTCACCCAACATAAGCCTCATGGGGTCCAGGTCCAGGCCACATATTCAGGATATCTTCTTTGAGTACAGTTGGATCGACTAGCTGTTGCATGACTGATTTATTTCCCTGTACTGACAAACTTATATCCTGAAAATGTGACCTGGCTCAAGCACAATTACAGAGGGATTTTGTGAAACGTTGCCTAGATTCATCAAATTTGGCACATATCTAGCCATCAGGATGATCTGAATAGAGCCTGCTATTTATTAGTGCATGAGACATATGACAAGACATATTTATGGGCATACCTAAAACCACAAGTTAAAGGCATTGTTTGTGAAATATATATATTGCATAGAATATAAGGGGTGTAACAAACAAAATAAGTGATAATTCAGTGAATATGATCTAGTTATTATCCCTCTGCAAGTGGTAAAGATGCTAATATGGTGAATTGTGTGCAAGGATTTAAGTTATGTTTCTCTAAAAGCTAAAATAAAGACATAAAGTGTGAGTCAGGGATACGTGCCATAGAAAGAAATGGGAAGAGGTGATTTGTAGGTCATGAACATAGTAACTGGGGGCATAATGTTGAGCATATGAAGAGGAGAGCTGAGATATAAAGGTTTGCTCTATAAGAAGGAGTTCTCTCTCCTATATCGTATTATATTGGAATATTGGAGTAAAAAATAGTTGGCATGGAAAAAACTTGTCGACTTTTTTAAAATAGTTTCTTAACATTCACAAGACAGGTGCTATTAGCAAACAACATAGTCCACTTCCCTATAAAGAATAACTGTGAGGCTAACTGACTCTAGCTACAGGAGATGGAGCTCCAGGCTTTTAAATATGAATGTTGAAGACTTCAGTAAGCCACAGAGGTATCTGCCTGGCATGCTGTGGTCTATAAGGTCAGACTCGACTGATTGACTAAACAACAAAAGGGGGTCAAAGCTCTGGAAGTTAAAGGCTAAGGCTACATCTTTCTGCTCCAGTTTCCTAAGTGCCAAGAAGGGACTTTAGTACATTGAAAACAAGCTAGGCTTTTAAATCATGGGCTTCCAGAAAATAGCTCTCATCTATCTCTGTGTTGCTGTGCACACATAGTAAGAAAACACAAAAGTATTGCAATACCTCTTCAGGCACAAGTGGTTCAATCATAGGAGCCTCTTCCTGTCGTACAGCAAGTCGAACTGGGGACGTAGAAAGGCGTTTCTCCCATTCACTATCTGCTGTACCATCGGTTGCTGTTTCCAAGAATGTCCTTTTCAGCTCACTTATATTAGTCTGATGTTTCATCATCTCTTCTTGATTCCTGTCAAATTCCTAAAATTAAAAACATTAATAATTATTAGGATTCACAACTGGATTTAAACTTAAAATGTCATGGACCGCTGACACTGCAAGACTATATAATAATAAAATGGGATTGATAAAGCATACTTTTGGCTTTTATTTCTTTGGACAGTGTTTCTGTGCTTTATAAATTGGTCTCAAAATTTCCTCTCAGTGACTGTCATTTCCAGTGTGATTTCAGCGACTCCTATGAGCTCAGTTTAAAGTCAAGCACAACCTTTGCTCTTATAAGGTTTAGTTCTTCAGTCCTCTAAACTACATGCTAATTAATATAGCACGCTTTATTGATACTTAATATGCTGAAATGCTGATATCACTACATTTCCTCAGCCACATTCAAACCTACTTGTGACATAGCAAGACAGCCAACTTCTGGTAGACATGAAGATTCACATCGGATGAATCAGAAACCTATCAGCTCCATCTGATTGGATAACAGCTTTCTGATCACATATAAAAATATCCAAGCAGACTTCCCACACAGATTCAATTGCTTCCAACAAAATATAAATTATTTAAAAGACATAATTTGTGTATTTGTATCAGCAACACATTATGATAGTTTGCAAAAACAACCTTAACTCATTGGTATGTATTTGAGATATCTAAGATTCAAAGTAGCTAAGCCTACCAATGAAGAGTTGGTGTTCTCACAGAAAATTACAGTTAGTATAAAAACACTTAAAAAAGAGGTGTTAAAACTTTAGTTTGTGAATATTCTGAATATTCAGACAGTCCTATACAAAGGTATCTCCTAATACAACCAACTTTAAAAAAGCACATAACCATATTTCTAGCCAATAGAAGTGAATGCTTTTTTAATCACAAATTATATATTGTACATGTTCTAACAATGTCACCTGTCAGTCTTCCTTTAACTCCTTAGTTGCAAGAATAGCAAGTACCATACATTGTTTGCCTGCATTGCTTGCCATTCCAGCAAAGAAAGGAGAGGAAAAGAAACTCAGGTTAGTTAGTATGGTCACCCACCAGCACTGGGAGGTAGCTGCCAGATTGTTCAGAGTCATAAAAACATTCTTGTGAAAAGTGAAAATTCAAGGGAAAACACAAATACTTGTGATGTGAGGTTGTACAGTGAGTAGGAAGGAAAAAAAAATGAACGGTTAAGTCTGTAGATTAAAGTATAACATTATAAAATCTATTTTCTTTCTATGGGGAACAACAACACAGTAAAATAAAATTGTAAAAATCCACTCAGTTAACTGGGAGGTAGGAATATCCAGTCCATGCATGTCTAGAGAATTAATACTAAAAACCCAACACACAAGGGCATGCAGTGGTATGTACCAATACCAACCTCTAACATAAGATTACTATGTTTGACATAAACATTTTCACCCTTTATTCGCTTAATGAGACTATTCTGTAAAAAGTGAAAAGAAGGAAGAGTAAGATACACACAAAATGTTGACAAATGTGACTGATGATCTTTGCAATGATTTGCTCTATAGCCAGCAGAGTACACAACAACACAGCCGGGGAGCACTGAACCCAAATATATTTTTCCTTCAGTACCTGGGTTTTTGCATCTGTGTCTTCTTCTTGATCCGACTGGCAGCATAATAAAAGACAGGATAAAAAAGTATTTCTTGTTTAATTGGATGTTTAACTACCTCCACACAGCTGTTTAAAGCTTTGCAGAGCTTCAAAATACTGACTTTTTACCATTACATTTAAGACAGGCATTAATGGATACCCACTTTTGACAATAAATATGCAACTATTGCAAGTTCATAATGGCATATAATGGGCAACAAAAAACGTGAATCTTATTTATATATGAAAGCATGAAGAGCATCTTTTCACAGTTTTTTAATTTGTGGTAAAGAGATACAGAATATTTTACTGACGAGATATGGACAACACATTCATCAGTGATAACTAGTCTAGCGGAAAGCAGTTGTGTAACTTACTTTTTCCTGGCAATATGATATATGCCCTATTGTACCTTTTAGCTAAATCTAATATTATAAAAGTCATCTTGAAAATAATCTTAGTCCTTAACAGGTATGGCAAATGTTAAGCTTCTTTTTACAAAATAACATTTTACATGAGTTATAAAATAATTAGCCAAACTTGAACTAAACTATGGCTCTTTGTTCTTTACTCATTCCCATAACCGAAATACATGGTAAAGTACTTATGTCAATGCATCTAAATTTAGCAAATATAGCCAGATAATGAAACTTGAATAGACATGAACTTCATATTAAAAACAAAAACATTGTGCACGACTTAATGCTGCAATTTTACAAACCTCTGTGGCAGTGGTTTCACCATCAGCAGCAGTATCCGTCTGTTCACTGTCAGTCTATTTTATTATACAAGGTACAGGTTCCAAAATGCAAGCATGGACAAAGAATAAATCCAAGTTGTCAAAAAAGTCTGATTGTTTTAAACTTAAACACCAAAACCTTTTTAATTAGTTTAGAGCAAAAAATAGCAAAAAAAAAATGTAAAGCACAACAAAACAAACAGAACAGATTCTGAGGAATACTCAAGGCATACACATTCTTTTGTGAAATCAACATTTATGTTATCGAAAATGGAAATTGGTATGCAAAAACTTGATACATATGACTAAATTTTCTCTCTTCATTTTATTGTTAAATAAATAAGTGTACACATATCTGGCAAACCTATATAATATAATCATATATTCCCCATGTGCTCTGTTCTTTGATAATTTATATTTTCATTTTGGTATATAATCTTATGAAAAAACTACTATAACAGCCACCTGACTTTCAGCTCCTCATTTGTGATTTGAACTTTCTCTGTTTGTCCAGTTTGTCTGCATTATAAAAAAAATACGTATTTGTGTATATGTGTGTGTCATATCAATATTCTAAATACAATTAATGCAACATTACATGTACTGTTGCATTAGCACAAAAAATATACAGTATCATAGACTAACAAATATAAGGAATTGTTCTCACTAGGTTTATTTAATTATGTTTGTTTTTTTACACTTAAAATTTACATTTACTTTTAACAAGCTAACAAACTAACAGTCTGCCAGCTTCTGGAAATGTGGCAAAGTGTAAATAATCCTTTTACATAATAATACCTGCACTGTTTATTATTATTATTATAAATTATTAAATACATGTTAATAATTAAAAAGGAGAAATTATCCACCCTGGGTAATTCACCGGACAAGATGACATTGAGAAACAAATATAGTAATATAATTTCTAATTTTTCATCATAACCATTTTATTATTTATAATAATAAAACTACAAGTACTACAATTTAAAAAGAACTTTTACATATATCTTTGCAATATGAAAAACATGTATTCTAAAGCACCGTCCTTGTGGCTGTGACCATAATGTTGTCCCAACCGGTGGATCTGCAAGATAAGTATGATATATGGCTGCATGCATTGGAACATACAGTTAGAAAGAAGGTGGTTCCAGAAGCTGACAAGTTATTGTATGTTGAAGTGTAAATCTTATATTAAAACTAATAAATTATAGCATCCCCAAGGACTAACAGTGAAAAGCTGTAAAAATACTTTAATTATGACACATTAAAATGCACTTAAAAATTAAAAAAATATTAAAAAACTGATGATGTCTTCAACTGGAGGTCTAATGGTATAACTCAGTTGTAGCGCTAATGAAAAGAGCATTTGATCCCTGATGAAGTTGACAAAAAATGCTTTTGAGGCAGAGATGGACTTTAATACTTTATCTAAAATGCCAAAAAACTATTATAAAGTGTAATAATAGTTTTTAATAGAACAAATATTAAGTTATAGATGCCACTAGCACTTCATCACTAATTCAGGGCATTAAGGCACTTTATACAAGAGTTTACTGTCCTCCTGTTACTGGGTAACTCCCGAAACATTCAAATATTACCATTAGTCTTCTAGTATGAGACATCATAATTTTTTTTTATTTTGTAAGTGTATTTTTACAGCCTTACCCTATGCTAGTCCTTGGGGACACTCTAATTGCTCCTTTCTCATGTACCAAGAGGATGTGCTATACCCATATACGACTGAAAAGTACCGGAAAATTATAAAAATACCAAGATCCAAGAATAATTTTCTGTAACCATTTGGAATCAGCAGGTAAGTTAAGTGCCCCTGTTTACTATTTATCTTGATTTTAGGATTTCATTAAAATTTTATATTTAGGTATATACTCCTTTGTAGCTCCCTATATTGGTGTCTAATAATTAAACCTGGTTAGAACATTTATTGAAGATAAAAAATGATCAAAGAGTATCTTTAAATCTAGAGATGTTATTGTCATTATATATTTTTATTGAGGAACTTGGTGCAAAATAATGGTATCACACGAGCCAAGATGTCTAGTGGGTGTGCCATGCCTTACTTAGAATAGAATAAAAGGATGCATTATAAATAGCGAAATGTGCAGACGTAGCATAGCATTACCTGTAAAAGTACATTTTGCACCTTATTACTCCCTATAGACAAGACACATCAGTGAGACATGCAGGCTAACATTTATTTGAATAAGAGCAAAATCTTTTCAAAGTTTTCCTTTACACACCAATGTCATATTCTTATGCATGACCTAATTATGCCATAACAACTGGTAGTACATGGTCCTGGCTAATTAGTACTGTGTGTGTAGCCAATGTGATGCGGACATGTCAGACTGTGAGACACAGTAATGCACATGCATCATGTACAACACAATGAATTGTAAGGATTAGGCACAAAATCTTTGTAAACGTACAAACCTTCAATTATACCCTAGACATTGATGTTCCGTTGATAGATTTTATTTGAGGTGAAAATAAATAATATTGTGGAAGTTTTTTTAGCAAGTTCATTATCATTTCATAAATTACAAATAACATGTTTACACTGCTATTACACTTTTAGAGAGTGTGTGGCATTATCAAATTAGGTTGGCCAATTTTCTAAATTGAAATACAACTTTTTGGACTTGTTTTTGTAACCAGTGTATTTTTTTCAGGAAGAGTATTTCTTATTCCATGCATAATAATTAATTCGTAATAGGGTATTGACTAATTAATATTTAGTCTCAATCTTAGGCATACAACATTTGTAATCTTTTTCTTCTTTATTCCCCTTGCAATTATATATTTTGCTTTCTATATTTGGATATTTGGACATTGAATTTACTGAGGTATTATACATAGTCGCCATCTTCTTATATACTTTCTCGTAATGGTTAAAAAAGACTACCAGTTAGCAAGGTGTCTGACATACTACTGCAATGATAGCTAACATGAGTCTAGTATATTACAATAAATTACAGCTGGAGGATCTAGTGTATTTTTTCCAAAGTTAAATAATTATTGTAAATGCGAAATATATATTAATAAACAGAGAAAAACTGGTGATATAAAGGAAGTGATTAAACGAAAAATACATTTTTAAGTAATATTAAATGTGTGTTTTAGAAAAATTTTAGAAGGCTTTGAGATAAATAAATAGAAATCTTTTAAGTGGATAGTTTTATCAAAAATATCCCCCTTTGAACAATATTAACAACTATTTCTAAATATTCTCTATTTTTAAAGTCCTATCAATAAAAAAACGTATTTTGCTTCATTATAAAATAAATTACACGTTAGCACTACCAAAAATGTTATAAATTAATAATAATAATTAATGTAACATTATTTTGTAAGTTACTGCACAATTCATTATAAACATAATGGATAGCATATTAACATAAAAATACTATTTGATCACTACTCATTCATTGTAACAAACATGGTACATGAATAAATGAGTCAAAATGTCTAACTTTTTAAGGAATTCCTATATCTGTTATTACTCTATAATGAGTGATGGACACATGGTCCAGGTGAGACTTCTTGCAAGCTTCAATTTGCCAGTCTTGAACTTGTAGTGAATATAGGCAACTGATTTAAAGGTGCTTTCACTATTGATTTAATACTTTGGTATTTCTGAATTGTGTGTGGTGTCTCAGCATACTTACCTTCTTTGTTAATTATTTTAATTAACAAAATATATTTTAAAATAGGACAAGTGACATTTATAAATGCATGTATTACAGTCTTCTCTAGGTAAAAAAAACTCCAAAAACAGAGCAAACATACATTTTTATTGTTTATTTAAAAGAGAATTAAAGGACCACTGCGGTCATAAATCTAAAATACCCTCTATTGAAGAACTACATTTATAGGCAAAAATGTTTTACAATGTAAAATAGCCTCTTGCTTATTTGCCATTGATGTAATTATGCACCTGAGGAATTTACCCTTTAGTATCCATGGGCCACTTTCCTAAAGTGGGAGGAGACTACAACTGCACAAAGGAAGTTCAATCTGCACAACTGGAATGCGGCAGAAACTATTACCAATGCTATCATTAGTACTAATGCAAATGCAAAGCTGTGGTGACAAACCTTGCCAGAAGCAGGCTCAGTAAAGAAAATTGAAGCCTACAGTAAAGAATATTTGTATATAAAAGTGAACCTAGTTCATTTCGGAGGCCGCATCTTCCAGGATGTAGGCCGTATGTCTGCGGGCCTGCAGCGGGCCCACAGTGTGCTAGACCTGCCCTGTTATTCAACTGATCAAGCGCAGAAGTTACGGGCCGAAAGCCAAAAACGTAAACAGGGAAATCGTAAATAGCATTTCAGGGCAGGAACATGATCAGATAATAAGCAATGCCATAACTCCTGAGTAAGAAACAGGCAATAGAAATGGAGCCCGTCATCATTAAGTCAGTAAAACAAGGAGGTGACATGTCAGTCGACTAGAGATTCGGGGTCCGATATGCGATCGGCCCGCAAACCCGCAATCTCAAAAATAATAAAAAATGAATGAAGGCAATGTGATAGTCCATGTGGGTGGCCTGATATGTATTAACTCATTGATTCCCGAGATCGATCTAATCCCGAAATTAAACTGAAAAATAAATGATTTTTGATTTCCGATTTGCGGGCTTGAGACTGTTGTGCAAATAATGCTAATGTCTTTCATCCCTTTACCCGTATTTTGACGTACAGTATTGATTTTTTATTTGCATTTAAAGTGCTCCGGACATGTCCTTAAACTCTACTTTTGCCATTTGCGGCTTGCTTAGCGAGGGGGAATCAGAGAAATTGAATAGCGATTTGCGATTTTAGCGATCAGAACTCTTCCGGCCGTGAAAGATTAAAGGCTTGGACGGCCTTTAACTTGCGATGTTAACCATGGCAAGGAATCGGAGGCCGAAGCCCGTAACCCAGTCTGAGCACGCAAAAAGTCGCCAATTGAATAGCAAAATAACTTACGGCCTCCATTACAGGAGCCAGGATCTCCCGATACCTCAACTGAATGAGGCCCTATGTGTATTTGCTTTACCTTCTAAAACATTTTGCCCATTATCAAGTTTAATTATACAAAATACCAAAATGATTGTGTAATGTTTTTTGGGTACTAAATATAAAGAAATCATATTTCTAAGAATAAACAGCAAATGTATATATTGCAGGACTTTTAGCATACATATTGAATTTTTGTATGTATTTGTCGTATAGCTCATAAATTTCATGTTACTAAAAATGGTTTTGAAAAAAAAAAAAGTTTTTCGTGGTACATGACTAATTACTTTGATGCAGTGTTTTAATGGTTGATTAAGTTGATAGACAGTATAAACATCTATGTGTCAAGCATATCAACTTCATGCACCAAACATCTGTCTAAGGAATTGTTCAGGTTTTATTTTTCCAAGTAAATAAATTAAAATGTTAATGTGTTAAATATTTCCCCATTTTAAAAAAGCTATACCTTTAAAACTTTCTTAGAAAAACGTGGCAAACATCTGGCTATCAATTTCCTGTTTCTTTAGAAGAGCCAAAGATTTTTTTTACAATAAGACTAAATATAAAATATTAATATATCAATTAATTCAATTAGAAAAATAACACCAAAACAATCACCATGATAGGCTTAAGCACATGCTAAATACATCTTTTCCGCTAAACATTTGCTTTGGCATTAAAGCAAATAACTTTTCACTATAGTCCTACTTCTTGATCTACCAAACAAAAAGGAAGTTTCAAATAAATTCTTCTTTGTAGAAAAAAATATAAATGATTACAATGGTCATAATTTTTTCCTGAAAAAGAGACCAATATATATACCGGAACTTATCAAGTTCAGGTTTAATCTGCAACTGGGATTCAGCATGTGCCACTGGGGTACCCAACTTAGAACTAAGTGGGACATACCATCAATATTTATTTTCCAGCACTGAATGCTGACGTGGTGAGACTTTGTGAAGATGTTGAATTGGTAAGGTATGGTCTGTAAATATATGCAGATGGTGGGGGGGATTCTGGGAGTTCTGAGGCAAGGGGAAGTGTATATTGGTAGAATGAAAAGCACAGAACTGTTGTGGCAAAGGTTAGGAAAAGCTTAGAAGCAGGAGATCTGTAGAATAATTGAAGCAGGCAATACAGGCAGCTGAATGCAAGCAGCGTTTATCGTAATGTATGGTAAGCCAATGTTTTGGTTGGCAGTCAAAAGCTAGGATGTATCCAGGCTTAATATAGAAGAATAACTCTTGAAAGCAACTATTTTTTTTATACCTACAGATGCTATAATTTTGAATCAATCTCGCAAATATGATATCAAAATGAAATGGTGTAAAAATGGAAGGATTGTAACACTTCCCTTTATCTTGCTCCTTTTCTAACTACCAGTAAACACACACTTTATACTATGAAACTTACAACCATTACTTAGGGAGAAGACTGTATTATTATATGGTAGAAATGTGCAGTAACCACTGGAAGAACTTAAAAAAGAAATGCTTTTCTGCCTTTAAACTAAACTTTGATTAAAGTATTCTGAAGGGCTTTAAACAGAGTAAGGTTCAGAGGTAATGAATGCACCAAAACTTTGGAAACTGAAGATATAAAGTTAAATTGTATTGCTACAAGCTGATATCAAAAACATATAAAAATGTTGTGCCTAATGTAATGGCCTATGGACAAACTTGGAAATATTAGCAAGCAAACATAAATGAGGCTCTGAAAGTTGGACCAGTATGGTAGCATTCTAGCACTGTATAGGACTAAAGCGCTGAACACAAAAAAAAAGAAGATGTGTTCTATGCCGAGGTACACACCTCATCATCTGAGCTGTCACTCAGGTCATTGTCAAGTGAGGCACTCAAGGAGACCGCCTTGGGCTCCAGGTAGCAGAGGCACATAGCCAAAGGAAAAGAGAGCGTGAGGGCATATGGCACGGAGAAAGAGGCGGAGAGCAAAAAGAAAAAGATGAAGAGGAAACAGGGAACAAGAGATGGAGATCGTATTGGAAGATAATGCTGTAAACTACCAGGCAGGAAGCTGGTTTCACAAATGTTAGGGAATGAGAGGTAGCCATCATCATCAAGAAGAGAAGGAAATGAATCTGGAAGATGCAAGGAGAAGGAAAACAGTGTCCCGCTTTTACTAGCTTTTTGCTTATAGCTCATAGCAATCTCTTGATCATCTTGGTATAACTTGTCTTTTCGGTCTGTGTCCCATTCGGGCTCATTAGACATTTGAGTTGTGTCTTTGCACAACTCACTTTTTACTGATTTCCAAACATTCTCCTTACATCTTCTACGCAGCTTTGTGGAAGATGTTGTGGGACTAGAATGTGAGTATGGTGTGGAATGTGATGAGTGAGTATCAACACAAGATGGCTGACGACAGAGAGCAGCAAACAAGGTGTAAGATTAAAAAGGACAAAAAGAAAACTGCAATTAGTCAAATGATATATTCTGCATAGGTAATAAAAAATGCATAACAATTTCATTCCTTATTGAAGATGACACTTGCAGTAGGATTACATACTGCATACTAGACCAGCAGTAAAGGACTCATTTTGCAAAATTAGCAGTGCATTGCTCATGCAAATATATTCTGAATATACTAAAATGCATCTTTATGAACATACTAAAAACTAAAGTATTTAGAGGCATGCACTCACTACATGCTTAAACAGGTATGCTAATGAAAGGACCAAAACAGTAAATACATATTATATTGTTATTGTAACAAAGCTCGGTTTATTCTGCTGTATATAGAGCAGTACTTTTAACTGTAAATATACCAAAACTATACAACAGGTAGACAGCGTAAAGAATAGATTTGCATGCATACCCAGTTAAGACCCATGTCACAAAAATAATTATTTATTGTTTTTTAACATTATTATTATTGTTATTATTTTTTTAATTAATTAATTAATTAATTAATGCAAAATGCTACTGCATGGAAAGTACTGTAAAACAATTCTGAGTAGCGGTGTGACTTTAATGTAAAGCCATTAAATGTTGGAAATATACTGTACATTTCAGAACATAAAATTGTAATAGTTTAAGCCAATGGATATCAAGCCAGTTGGTGATCTACTCTTTAAGGGTCACTGTTAATGTCAAATGTCCATCTTTCTTAACTCTCAAGTCATAAATATAAGGAAACACAACATTAAAATTTATTGTGATTAAAAAAGTGACATCTTTTGTGGGAAAGCTTGAAAACGTTTTTTCCTCACCCCTTTAATTTGCACCACATTTTACAAATTGTTTACCTTTAATAGATGAGTATAGCTTACTTTGAGTGTGCTGCACTATGCATCTATAAAGCAGCAGAAGGGAATTCATAGTACACTCTGCCACTAACACTTAGATAAGAAGATGAGGGAAGACTAGCTATTTTCTATCTAATATTTCTTAGAAAAGCTCAACTTTTTGACTACAATAAACAGAAATGTTGTTTATACTGATCTTCATCACTTAAGAATTATGCGCTTGCTTACATGGCTCCTGTAGGATCTTTAATGAGAGAAGGAGCTATTAAATAACTCCAACAGGCTATTTCAAGTAAGAACTAACTGATATGTAGCCAGAGGGGTTGTCACGTAAGGGTCCTTATGATGCAAGTGTGAGGTTGCAAGTCAGAGCTCAGAAACACAATAATTCCCATTGCAACACCAGTAAAGTTAAAGAACATTAGTAAATATTGCAATATTTTGTCAGTTTAGCTACATGTTTCCCACATTGATTTGGATTAATATTCTTGCACATGAACAGTTCAGACACATATTATATGTTAATTTAAATGGTAGAGGATACACACGGAGGGGTGGGTGACAGGGGATATGCATTAACTCCTGTGCATTAATCAGGTGTGACCTAGCATTAATGTTTAAATGTGTGAGCAGGTATTTATAATTGACATTGTGACTGGGAGCCATGTAATCAAGCCCTCTGAAAGCTGGACCAAATAGGAAAACTAGTCTGATAGTGTAACAATTCAAAAAATGTGGTATATAGATGTGCAGGACAAGTACAAACATTTAAAACATTTACATTTAACATTTTGCCTAATCTGAAACCAATTATATTATATCCTGTTTTTAAAAGGATATGAAAAATCAGGAGCGCTTAGTCAGAAATGTCAGTGCATATAGACATGTTTTGTGCACATACACACAATATTCCGTAACACTGCACTGGCAACATGACGCAGCCTGAGGTCCCATAAGGGATACTCTAAGCCTGATAGCATACTTTAATTATTTCAACAGCAGAATAGTTAGTTCTGCTTGTGTTTTTTTATGGCAAGTCCCAATAAATAGATACATCTTGGATCACATTGCAGTTTATGTTTAATATTATTTGGAATAGGTTAATTCCTGGGGTGTGCAGGTTGGCTTAATTACTTATTTGCAGATCAGGATCAATATAGATCCAAATCCAACCACAGATTATACCTCAAAGTAGATGAATGGTCAGGGATACGAGTTTAAAATTTTTTATTTTTAATTTAGCCCAAACAGCTGCATTTTATCTAAGCCTTGTGCAAACATTTGTAGATTATTTATATAAATATATGTCAACATAATGCCATTTTAGATATTACATTTCTTCTTTGTGATGTAATTATCAATGTATTACTACTCATGCTAGGGCACATTTATGTTAAACCAAAACCTTGCTATTAATATAATAATACTAGCTACTTGCCCGTCAACAATGACGGGTTTCAAACTGTAAGGCTAGCAATGCTGTTTGCCACACAATGTGAGGCCTTTGCTCTTCTGAGCACCTTCGAAGGGGCTCAGCGCAGGGCTCGCGATGAGAGCCTTCAGTGCTCATTGCGAGCCTCTCCCCCATGTACTTGAATGTTCCTGCTTTGCACTGATCACCTTTGGTGCTCATGGCGAGCCCCGCGCTGAGCGCCTTCAGCACTCATCGCGGGGCTTGCGATGAGTGCCTTTGGCACTTATTGCAAGCCTCTCCCGCTCGCTGTGCTCATCGCGAGCCCCGAGATCAGCGGATTTGGCGCTGATCTTGTAGCTCACAATGAGTAAGTTTGGCGCTCATTGCAAGCCTTTCCACCTGTCTAATGTACTGGCCGCCCATTGCAGGTTTCGTTAATCTGCAAGTTTTGTGCTTGGGAATGCCATGTGTCTCTTTCCACAATCTCCCCCTGTCCCTTCCCTGTGTGTTTCTCTTCTGAGTGTCAGCTGAATGTTTGACCTACGGGCTGCAAGCAGCTCGCCTCACTTTGCGAGGCTGGCAAAGTGTGACCAACATCGTAATCGTTCCCAACACTGACAACTATATATGTGATGCTGCCTAGCCCAAAAATGAGTTACAGGGGCGAAACATCAGATACTAGTTTTTGTTATGAGTTGATTTGAGGGAAGATATCTGCAAATTGCTGTTCTGATGAAATTCGATTAATTCCTCCCTCCTCCCATCCGTCCCTTGACTGCTGTGCCTTTTCTCTTGTACTAATGTAAATCAGTCACAATTACTATTTCTGTAACTTAGCATTTCATAATGTATTCATGACTGATTAGATTTTGAGATGGCTACTCTCCGTAATCTTGTGATTTAAATGGTTGGATGCTCTAAAGTTTTGAGCATTGTTACAGTTTCTTTCCAATTAAGCAGTGGAAGATATTTTACACATTGTCAATTGAAATATGGTTTGATTGGATTTAAAGACTTCACAAGGAATAAATAGCCTGAAATATCCAAGGATATTAATCTTACCAATAAAATACAGAGAAGAGATATCTAAAGTGTTTTTCTTGTACTAATTAAACCATTTTCTGGGGGGGAAATTACTTGTGGTAGAGATTTTCCTTTGAAGCAACTTCAACATCAGATGCTGAATCTAAGAAAATACCAAAATAGACAATATGCATTAAAGTTTTATATGCATATTTAGTTTATTCTGATAGATTTATTGGAAATTTATATTAAGATACACACAAATATTGGGACAATGTTCATAAAGCCTTTTTTCGTTTTTATTCTTTTCATCTAGTTTTTAAAAACTACACTGATAGCCATTGTCATTTTTTAATAATATTTCTGCAACAACATTCTTGAAATAAAAACTTTGGGAACAAAAATACCTTTGTATCATGACGAATTGTAGTAACAGTTGTTATAATTTCCACTTTCTTCCTCTTCTCTTCCTCCTCATCTCTCTCCTCCTCTGCCTTCTTCTCCGGTGTTACAGTTGTTATCAAGTTGGTTTGAGAGATGCCCTTTGCTGTGATGTATGGGCCGGTACCCACCTCTGTGGCAGACACAGAATCCTTCATGTACATGTCATGGTTTTCATTCACTGATGCTAAAAGCAAATATGATATTTGAAAAAAATAACTGAGGATGGAATGGACTATTAAAAACAAAAAAGGGCTGACAAAGAAATGCATAATTTGAATTACTGATGACAGGTAACTCATTTAGAATGTGTAAAACAAATTTGACATCTAACTTGATGAACTAAAGGTTGAAGTGGGGTGAGGTGCTTCAATACAGAAAAATCATATTATATGACGATTTTCTTCCCACGGGTACTTTGCCTCACTGAGGCTATAGAAAAGCCCATATATTCAATGATAAATAATAATATATGGCTACTTTCACCATGAATTCTAAGGCATAGTCATCAAGCACTGCAAGATTATCATCATAATAGAAGCCAAAACTTACATTTTTGAATCAAAATGTTTTGTTTTGTGTTATATTTAAATTATTTTGGAGGTCTTGACCATAAATAGAATTTATGATTATTACTAAAATTTATGTGACAACATATAGTGAACATTGTCATGTATTGAGTGTGAAAAAAATGCTTTTTTTTTTTAGAATAAACAAAACAGAATATATTAAATCAAAAAGGCTAGCACCTAAAGAGTATCATGACTACAATTGTGCTTGCTTTTTTCTCAAGACTGCAGCTCCTCCCATATCCTAATGGTTTTGCCTCCAACAAAGACGTGCTAGAGGACTTATCCTAGAGGCAGCATCATTTGTGGAGCTTGTGTGAATGAGAAGAGCCTGGCTGCAATTTTTTTTCATGTATTATACCTTAACATAGGAGCTATAGCGGCTTTGCTGTAAATGAGACGGGGCAGCTACTAGTCTATGCTCTGCCTCCACTATTTCAAATATATGGAAAGAAGGTTTGTTGTTCACCAACATGACCGGTTGTCCGGACGGGCACAAAATCACACTACTACCGATCCTACCTTAATCACTGCCACCACTTCAAACTTCTAGTGCATCCAGGCAAAATAAGTCCTTTCCCTTTTCACATTCGCAAAATCTATTTGATGCAATTCCGCCGCCAACCGACAGATGGCGCTGCCGATTTTTATATAAGAAGAGGTCTGAGCTATGCGAGGAGCGCCCGAGGCCCTGGGTGGGACGAGTGCCTGCGCCGAACATAGCGATGGCCTCGCTGTCGACGCAGCGCTGTTGAGTTGTGCCACGTCGAAAGAAAAGAATAGTTCTTTGCCTTACATCAAACATGACAGCGCCCGAAAATTTACAGCGCCGAAAATTGACAGTGCCCTCTGCCGGATTGCTCCTGTAACTGCAGCTGTCAGTGCTGCCGAAGAAATGCGACGGTGAAGAGGGATAGATCCGAAAAATATATTATACAAAAAATGCATGTAAAAATGTCTCAAAAATCTGCTACAAACATCTCAAAGGGGTTAAACAGAATAGCAGTAATTATAGACTTGTTTTGTGGGAGTTATATTTTCTTAGGTACAGTGTATTTGTAAGAATCTAGTAAATAAAATGGCGAAAATTGTATGTTATGGTGCTAATTATTGTAGAGCATGTTATTGAAACACTACTTGCACAGCCTTGTTACAATGAAGAAATAGGAGGAGCACAGGGTCACTTTGTATGGGCAGAAATCTGACAGGGTTGCTAAGCAACCACATCCTATGCACATTCATAGAGAGATGCCCAAATGAAAGCATGACAACAATGACTTAGCAGCAAGGAAGGTGTCACCACTGGCATACATGATTTGCTTCTCTTATATTTTACAGCAACTTCAAGAACTGAAATTGTATCTAAAGAGATTCACATCTGTTCAGCATCAATGACAAAAGTAACCTTTATAAAGGCAGAAGATGCATCTTGTTTGAAAATCAATAGTCGGAAGAAAACAACATGCACAGAAATCTGTATCCAAAGTGAAAATACATTTAACATCACATAATAGACTTGGCATACGAAAAGTCTCTAAGACTTCTGAAAACTATACAGAAAGCATACAATATAAATTAAAATCTGAATTTTTTATGATGTCAACAATATTCTCCAGTATGGCAATAATATGTGTTGAACAGTAAAAAAAAATCTAAACTAATAATTTTACTTTGCGTAAAAATACATTTATTCTCTTAAAATGTTTGTTACAACTCATTATATTTAGGGGAAATGAATAAAAGATATGTATACATGTACATTTTGCACTTTCCTTTTTTTCTCTCTCGATATATATATATATTGTTTTTGTTTAGTTGTTCAGTCGTATCCTACTCTCCTTGACCCTATGGACTGCAGCACACCGGGGACATCTGTCATCCACTGCCCCTCTGAGTACCCTTAAGCTCATGTTTATTACTTGACCTCTTCTATCCATCTCTGCCTCTGTCATCCCTCTCTTTGTGTACCTTCAATCTTTCCCAGCATAAGAGTCTTCTCTAGTAAATCCTGTCTTCTCATAATATGGCCAAAATATTTGAGCTTTAGCCTCATGATCATACCTTTCAGTGAACAGTTTAATTTTCTGTAGTACTGATTTTTTACTGCATTCCTCACACTGAATTGCTGTCTGAACTTCTCTTCGCCCAGTTTGTAGGCCATGGTTGCCATCTTGGTGGCTCCTCCATGACAGCAGAGTGCTATGGAGCGGCCGGCAATTGAGGGGCAGCACTGAGTCATGAAGAGATAAGGTGTGCATGGGGTCTGTAGGGAAGGAGTTATATTTTCTTTGATAGATCTGGCAGGAGGGACTGCTCCTGCTCAGTCTCGTCCTCTTGATGCTTTTTCTTTTGCAGGTTCCAGAAGGTGAACGAAGGTGCGGGGTACAGATTCAGATCATCATCATGTTGGGCTCGGATCTTCGTGTGATCCAAGGAGCTCAGATCACAGCAAGACATGGGAGTACCACTGCAATAAATGCTTGGTGATATTCCACTGTGAATGCTAGTTTTCTGTATTGCCCAGAGAGATGAGAAAATCTAGTAGAGCAGGCATAACACCCTAAATAATTGGTCAGAAAGAGAGGAAGCACCAACTGTACTAATCAAAGAAATGTGGCTAAATGGATTGAATTACAAAATTTAGTGGAAATGTATTACCATGACAAAGCTCAATCAAGGCAAAATGTGGACTTGTTTAATGATTAAACTATGTCTCACTTCAGAAACATTTTGAAATGAAGGCAGAAGCAAGTTTGTCTTTATAGGTTTCTAGTAAAACTCCCTACATCAGAGTCATCGGCAGGGTTCAGTGGTGTTAAGAAACAGAAAAGAGAAAGATCTCCTGTGCAAGTGCATGATGTTTTGTTGGAAGAGGACTCCCTTCGCCTCCCCCTACATCGACACCATCCCCTCATCAATAGGCCCTTTAGTTTTTCCTCGTTTTCAGCCATCAGACCAGTATCATATGGGTATCTAGGTTGCAAATATTTATCCCAGCAATATGAATACTGCCTTTGGATTCTTCTAGTCCAGCCTTACACATGATGTACTCAGCATATAAATTGAATGAATAAGGTAACAATATACAACCTTGTTGCACTCCTTTTCTGATCTTGAACCATTCAGTTGTTCCATGTTTGGTTCTGACCGTGGCTTCTTGGTCCATATATAGATTCCTCAGGAGATGGTCTTGTAAGTTCATCTCTTTGAGAACTTGCCATATTTTGATATGATTCACACAGTCAACGACTTTAGGATATTCTATGAAGCAGAAGTAAATGTTTTTCTACAGCTCTCTCTCTGCTTTCTCTATTATCCAGCAGATATTGACAATTTGATTTCCTTTGCCTCTGCGAAACCCGGCTTGCACATCTGGTAGTTCTCAGTCCGTATACTGTTGGAGTTGAGCTTGCGGGATCTTAAGCATTACCTTGCTGGCATGTGAAATTACTGCAACTGTTTGATAATTAGAGCACTCTATGGCACTGCCTTTTTGGGATTGGTAATTAGACAGACTTTTTCCAGCCTACTGACCACTGTTGAGTTTTGCTGGCATAATGCAAGCAACACTTCCAGAGCATCATCTTCTAGAATTTTGATCAATTGACTTCTGTAGCCTTGTTATCAGCAAGACTTCCTAGGGTCAATCTCACATCACTCTATAAGATGTTTGGCTCCAGCTCATTGGACAAACTATTGAGGTTAAGTTCCTTCCTGGTCTTATGTGTGTCCCTGTCACAATTTTGCTTACTTTACTTTGTATGGTGGTGGGCTTCTATCATTCTGCCATAAATTAAATTAATCTATCTATCTATCTATCTATCTATCGAGACATATTTTTTGATGACAGTATATTTTCTATATGTAACTTATTTAGCTTTAGAGATAATTTTACTTAGGAGCTTGCAGAATTAACAACAAAGTATCACATTTTTGGAAACATAAGTTAGTACAGACACCATTTCATTATCCAGTTAACAGTGATGTTGTGTCTTCTAAAAATGCTAAGACGCTGTGACACATAAAATTTTATTTTCCTTACCCCCATCTAAACTTCGGGACATTGTATACCGCTTGCTGGAAGAGCGTTCAAAATAGGGTGCAGGACGGTCAATTAATGCACTGGCTCTTCTTGTTTGAGCTTGTGTCCTTCCACTGTAGCGAAACTTGGAACCCAAGGTGAGGAATTTTTTTGGAGGTGCCTCTGGTAAAAGCAATCTGTAAAATAATATTAAATGTTTATACAAAACAAAGATTAACAACTTTCGCAATAAGTTCTCAACATGTTTTCTGAAAAAAATATTATAGAATGGTAAATGTGTAAGTTATTGAATAAAGGAATACAAAATGCAATATATACATTACAATTTCAATGATAATATGTCCAAATAGAAAGGCAGCAAAAATACATCAGTAAGCCTAGCCCCTATCAAACACATTATATATATATATATATATATATATATATATATATATATATACAGTGCCCTATTTAACACGATTTGGAATGTGATTGCTTAATTCTGAACACAGCTACATCCCCAGTTATAAGAGGGTGTGCAGACTTATGCAACCACATTATTTTTCTTTTTTTTTTTTTCTTCCCTCTACCTAAAAGATTTCAGTTTGTTTTTCAATTGAGTTGTACAGTTTATAGGTCACATTAAAGGTGGAAAAAGTTCTGAAATGATTTATCTTTGTCTCATTTTGTGTGTAGACGTTTTATATCCACTGTATATATATATAAGAATAGCAAAATGTGTAAAATAAAATATTTCTTGCCCAAAGTGAAAGAAATCCCTGAACAATCAGCACTAAAACGGTTACTCTTAAAATGAAATATAATCTGTTATTCAGACAACAATACATGATGGATGTAAGTGCACTGTAATCATGTATTAACAAACCACAACAGTAACCTGTTATTATACATTATCTAATAATAAAACTTACCTAAAAAAGGTGTGATGTTCCACGCACACTTTCCATAAACGCTTAGCAGCCCGATGGTTTGGTAATTTAAACCCAATGGTGCTTTCAAACTGTTCAAACTATATCAAAATAAATATTAAATAGTAAAATTACATGTAAAATTATGATCTCATTACACACACATATTTTGTCCCTGTTTCAAGTGTTCGGTACTCTGACTATTCAAATCAAATAATGCAAGCAAAGAAAGTAGCAAACATATAGCATTAATTAAGGGAATTGTGTAAATATACACACATTTATTTACACACAAATATCTGTATGATATATGTGCAATCTTCACTGCTCATTAGGATAAATGAAGACTCTAAAATATCCTGTCTGTGCATTCTAACTGAATGTTTGACTTGTTCTCAAATTTCAGGGAAAAAAAACATACCATAAACCCAGATGCTATGTAATGATTTTAGAGGCTCGAGTTTAGTTTTTACGTTGAAAGAGATTGAGTTCCTAATTACCCCCTATGAGAACACATTTACCAGCATGTAATGTATGTGAGTGCCACTTAATGTGGACTTGGAAGGTTATTTGGTAATTATAGCAATTTTTCACAATAGGACTTTCAGCTAAAGTCTAAATGCATCTCTAACTTTGCTATAATGTGGTGCTTGAATTGGTTAGAGGTTCTACAGGGGGTTTCCAAGATTCCTACCTTTTGCAGATATTGGCCATTGCATTCTAAAATAATTTATCTGGTGGTCTGAAGGTTTACTCATACTGGCTATAACCAATAGTTTGGAACTTTAAATGTGAAGTGTACACAAATGGTGATCAGAAAACTACTTTTATCAGAATAAACTGGGGTTAAGAGAATAGGAAGCTAGTTCAAACTAGCTATATTTAATAGCTTTTCAAATAAAAAGTGTCAGAGCAGACGTAATCTAAATTGCAGGTCTAGGTCGGATGGAATAGCAATAAAGACATTTCTCAAGGCCCCACTATCAGGCAGGAAACAATAATACAGCAATAGCTGGAAAACATGAAAGCTGGCCAATGAGTTCTTAATTTGCAATATAATACTTCCTACCCACTCAGACATAAAGCTCTTTGTTATATGTATAAATCACTATTTCCCTTGTCAGATCAATGAAGTACCATTTATTTTTGAATTCTTATGAAACCCCAGCATAACTGGCCTGCATTAGAATGAAACACACATAAAAACATATCTTATCGCCCTTTTCTTGCCTCTTTTCCATCACTCCTTGCCTTATTACTCACTAAGTCAGTGGTCAAATCATGTTCTGGCGCCATAGTTTGTAAGTATGCATAGCTCGCCAGGGCTAGGCATATGGAATAAATAATCTCCATTATAAATAAACACTGTGGTTTCTTAGCCTTCTGCAGAAAAAGTCAGAATGCTTATAAAATTGGTACGTTTTACTAGCTAGCAAGGCAGTCAAGACGGTTGTCAGAGCTGATTGAGACCACAATCCAGTCCCCATTATGCACATAATCACTAAGGAATAAAACAAATAATCTTTAATACGAAAATGCAGATAACCTTGCAAACAGAAAGGACAATTATGAGCAACTAATGAGTTTACTAGAACTTGTATCAGCAGGAGAATGTTGTATAGATTTGTTAGATTAAAAAATCACCCACTCACCTCTCCTGGTCGAATCTTGATGTAAAAATTGTTCCTTTTGTATGAAATTTTCAGAACCTTTGGCCAGGCAAATCTGTTTATCCGTAATCTGTCACGATATATCAAAAGTCCACTGGCACACACTCCCAGCATAATTTCAACTCCCTCAGAATCCTGTAAAATTATATTTATTCATTTTTTTACTTTACGTAATACATTTTATAGATTGTGGCTATGTTCGTGAACTAGAGCTTTCTTTAAAACATTTAACATTTCAATGTAATGCATCCAAATGGAAAACTCTTATTCTACTAAATGTCTCCCCCCCCCCCACACAGACACAAAGTACAATTTATCAAGTGACAGCATAAACATTATTTGCAGAATTGCCTCATGGCATCAGCAATCTTTTCCAATTTTCCAAATATCCTCAGCTTTCAAAAATAAGCAGTCACAAAATGTCACATTTACAGAAAGTAAAAGCTTTTCGCCATCAATGATCAGATTTTCTTTTCTCTGAAGCGTCATTCAATGCATTAGTCTGAATGACCGAAAATTGCATCATAAAGAACGATATGCATCTAATTAATCATTAATGATTCATTATTATTATTTGTTTGCTATTATAATAGCAGCAGAAATGTTCTGTCAATGTCTTTCATGATCTATCCCTGGTTAAAAATATTTCACAAAATGTTGTTTCACTAACTGTTTGATAAAGTTATCTAAATAAACACTTCTCGTTTTATCACATTGAGCTCCACATTTTCATAACATACTAGCAAAATTATAAAACAGATGATAATATATTTGGTAAAACAGGAAGTCTGTGCAAATGAATGTGGACTAAGTTGGCCAACTTTTTAAGATTTGGTCCTGTCCTTGCTCTGACAAAGTGTCCCTGAAAATATTTTGGAAATAATGGCAACTATAACACCACTGAGAAATACCTTTCATGTAGGCTCATGATTGGCATTCAATGTCTTGCTATCACACCAAAACAATGAATGGCCTCAAACCAATCTAAATTATTGTATTGTTCCTTACTAATTCAAATTGTTATCTAGTTAAAAACAATTAAATGGTACAGTCAACTACGGTACTTCTTAGTGCACTGTATGTATATACATATATATATATATAAAATATAAGTCAAGATAATTAAATAAAGTGAAAAAATACATACACATTCTTTATAATTTATAATTTTGTTGACATATTTCTGAATATTATTCAATTTATGTGTGAATAATTTATGCTACTGTGGAGAGATGTCTGGAAGAAATCCTGTTTTAATATTTATAGACAAAGAATGCCCATTTCCATATAATGCCATTAAGATTATTTTGGAAAACAGAACTTTCATATCCCCTTGACATATAATCAATACATTAGTAGCAAGATTAAGAAAAGTAGTATTGACTTTGGGGATGGGGTATACAAATCTGGATGGCAAAGGGAGGCCTTTAAACCTAAATATGCTTATTGGCCCAACACTTATACGTGATTAATCTACAGCAGTGCAAATATAGAAGTATTATATTACACATTTTAAGACATTTAAAATACATTAGGTATAATGTTTGTGTATTAGATGCTGAATTTTCTAAAATAACTGCTGTTCCTCTGGTAAAGCAATAACTGTTATTGTGGAGAATATATTACAGTCAGGCTAATAGGAAAACCTCTGAATGGCAGTAAAATTTAATCTTTTAAAGACTTCATTCCTTGCCTTATTAAACTAACTTGAGATTCCTGTCATCTGCTTAGTTCACTCAATTCTGAATGAGTCAACTGAAAAGTAAAGTAGCAGAAAAATGGATAATATGGAAACCAACTATTAGAGCAGATGTCTGAAAGTAGATTGGAACATCTTATCATTTATTTATTTCAAAATTAGATCTGTAAATTGTTTTTATCTTACCCAAAGAGCCAAATTAAAATATTTATAACATCTATGGCCAAAAGTTTTAAGTAAGAAGCACAAGGGAGTAATCCTATTCTGTGCAAGAATACATATATTAAGGGTTCTCTGTACTGAGCAATACATTTAAGATCAATATATTTAACTAACAAACCTTACAGATAAGATTAATAAATATGGAACAATAAAATATTAAAGCCTGGAAAGCCTATAAAGTAATACTGCTACACAAATATGGGGCTCGGTTACATGGCTCTTGTAGGAAACATTTAGACTCAATATCTCACGTAAGCCTAAACAGAGCAAATAAATGTTGCCCGAACCAAATGTTTATAAGTAATCCATTGAGAATGATCAGTATCTGTGATATTTTCTCAGTTTTTTTTGTGAGTTTTGGTGTGAAGTGTGATTACTGGGCTTCCCTAATCCTACTTATTCTGGTATATCCCTGCAGGCACCTGCATTGAGCATGAACCCTCAGTGTAAGCTCAACCTCCTGCAGCACCAGCTAAACCCCTACCTAGAGCGGTTATATGATAAGTAACAGCTCATTTAAAGGAATATGGAAAGTTTCTGGACTTAACTAAGAATATAATATACCTATGTATCTTTACAATGAGCCATGGTATAGTCCAGGAACCTCTCAACACCTTGTGCTTTGGGTTGGGGGTACATTAACCAATTCTTAACCACATGTCCCTATTTAGAATATACCCCATGGAGGTTTCTATGGGGTTCTACCTATAATTTAAACTTAGCCCCATTACATTGTGGGTCCGTATGGACCCCCAAGTTATACTAACTGAAAACCCTATTTTACTAATGTAATTTTATTTCATGTATTTTTGTTTTGGCAAGTAGCCTTTTCTATTTTTTTTGTATTATTTATTTTAGTATAGTTGGGTCATAAGTGTTTGGGACTATGAGGGTTCTTATGGATACCACTGAGGGTGGAGAGGAACATGGAGATTTGTAAGGACCCCTATGGTAGGGGTTAGTATACCATGTTGGTCCATAAGTATCGCTAAATTATTAATTGTAGGTGAAAGGTTAGTATAGCATGGGGATCCATTGAGAGCCCCATGGTATAGGATTAATTTTAGATGCCATGAGGGCCCAAAAGGACCCACCTGGACTCTCGTGGCAGAGGGTTCATTTTATATTCCATGAGGGTTCATAATGACCCTCATGGTAATCGATTAGTATACCACTGCGGTAAATGGAGACACACCATGTTATTAGGATCAGTTTAGATGCCATAAGGTTCTATAAGGACCCCAGTAGTTATACATAGAGGTGCCATAGGGACCCTCATGGGGTATATTATATATAGATACATGGGATTAAGGACGGGTTAGTGTCCAATGCCAAAGTACAAGGGGGTAGGGACATGAGGGGTCCAATGCCCCTGGAGTTTTGGGTGGTCCCAGGGGATACTCTGGCTCATAGTGGCTAGTAGTGCATAGGAGGGGGAGGGGATCACAAACTCCCCACAATACTTTTATTTATTTACCATTCCATGGGAAGGGTTTTATATAGCTAGTTGGATAGATAACATTAGTGTAATCTATACACATTAGTTAGTGGGTAGAATTGCATAGGGTTGCTATGGAGACTACTGTGCTTCAGACTCAGAGTCTCCTATGGGAATATATAAGGCATGGTGTATGTATATGTTTGAGCAAGATAATTGAGGGAAAACCCTCCTAGGCAAGAATGAGAACATTTTATGTGACATTACACATTATAGCTCAGCCCTGAAGATGTTCTTACATGAGCCATGTAAATCAAGCTCACGGTTTAGTCATACCCATTTATTTAACCACTAATTCTAAAGACCTGACATTTCAATTAGTTCGACATTGTGGGACAGATCAAAAACTTGGGTGGATAACGGAAATGTCATATTGATAAGACATTTTTAAACTTAGGTGTACAAATGATTTTTCTCCAACGAAAATAAATTGCTCAGTGGCTTTCTCTAGTCCTGGTTCTACGGATTTGTCAAAGAAAAATTCTTCATCAAAATGCACTCAATTTGCTCCAATTGTTAGGAGAAGGGAGGAGAAGAAATGAGAGGAAAAGAAAAAAAGGAGAGTATCTAAAAACATTTATGGCCAATATGCTCATGCCAAAAAGAGAGGGAGAAACTTAAAAAAGAAGGAAAGTATGTTAATAGTTATTATCTGGGTACATGCAAACTAGCCCAATAAACTAAAATACATATTCGTGCAGAGGCAAAAATTGCAATGTTAAAATTATAAAGCACTCGATTAAAATCAGAGTTATCTCTGGCGTGTTAAGCTGCACCACCTCCTTGTTTGTTTATATGTTCCTTGAGGAAGTTCTCAACCTAAGCCATTATCAATGTATATGGGTCTCCTGTCAAGTTTCACAAGGCTGTGAAAACTGGTACAATTCAATACCTTAGCATGGTGTAGATCTACTCCGTACATAGACAATTTTTTGGCATTTTCCAAGAAGTGCATTTCAGCTTCAGCAGGTGTCATCCCCCTGCAGACAGAAAAAAAAAAACACAATAGCATAATATTCTTAAAAAAAGGCTTAACTGGGTTATTTCAACTTGCAAACACAGAATGCTCTGAAATGAGATGAAGCTAGCATTTACCATTCAACATTTTTTTTGAGGAAATATAAATGAAATCTAAATTTGTCAATCATGCTAAAACATATGAAATGCTCAAAAGTGTTTGTCCCACAAAATTGCAGTGATAATAGCTTTTTTTGAAGACACACATCATGTGCACCTCTTGCCGAGTATAAACAAAGGTTGCTCTATAGAACATTGGTGGACAATGATAGCTTTTTGTTCAATTTTCTGTCAAATGGCTTTAAAATGCAGGAACGAAAATAACATGCTGGAAAAGGTGGCAAGATCGAGAAGAAAACATTATCAAAAAAGGAAACATTGAAAGCAAGACTAAGGTAACAACAGCACTAAAATGAAAATGAAGTAAAATTAGAGGATCACATATATAATTACCTAAAATCATTAAAATAAAAGATACCCCTGAAACCACCACAATAAATATAAGTGTATTTGCATTAAAGCTGTGTAATACAGCATGCATAACCTTAAAGGAAGCCATGTTTGATAATGGCTATGGATTGAAGAGCGAGGCATTTGTGGGAATATTTGCATGTCCCAGATCAAACTCCCAGAATGCAGTGTAATTCTGAGCTGGAAGCAGGTTTTTAAACTTGTTTTAGACATGCAAATGTGAACACAGATGTACTATTTATTTACTGTACTACTTTACGGTGGAGGGCTTCTATCGCTCTTTTGCCCACCATATTATAAATTATTGCTGCGGTGAACTACCTACTCATAAAGTCCACAACACAATGTGAGATCCTGCTCCATGCTGATGATAGCCAGTAAGCTTGAAACAGCTGTACATGGATAGGATACTCAGCTTGTGTTTAATCCAACCTTGGCTTTGCATTAAAGCTGTGTAATACAGCATGCATAAGCTTAAAGGAAGCCTTTTTGATAATGGCTATGGATTGAAGAGCGAGGCATTTGTGGGCACATTTGCATGTCCCAGCTCAGCTTCCCAGAATGCAGTGTAATAACTGATTTTCTCAGAATTATGAGCTGGAAGCAGGTTTTTAATTTAAACTTGTTTTAGACATTCAAATGTGAACACCGATGTACTATTTATTTATTTTACATATATATATATATATATATATATATATATATATATATATATATATATATATATATGTATATATATATAAATATATATATATATATATATATATATATATATAATGAAAGAGAAAACTTGTTTTGCTTATTTATTTTTCCAATATATGTGAACCCCGGGAAACTTCTCACATGTAGAGATGTGAAGATTACACCTTGGGCAGATTATTGGGAACAATACAATAAAAGAAGTCAGTGTAAAATAAAATTATTTATACTCAGGTTCATTATGACAAAAATATAATATATGTAGAAAATATACATTTATGGACAATCATTATAAAAAATATGATAAACTATCTATAAATCCTATGAAACAGACATTGAACACACATTATAAAAGTAGTTTTTGATTTAACAAATAGCAAAAACCATTTTAACTTAATTCAAACAAACAGGAAATGCAGTGAGTTGACTAAAAGAGGGCAAGGCCACCAAAATCAGTTAAAAATCGTACTACATTTTTGAACTCTGGTATCTTCACTTGAAAAAAAAAGAACACATCTGACACATTGCAACACCTCCTTTCTAATGCAAAAATAAAGAACAAAAAAATCCATGTCCTTTTAATGTCTTTAGTTATTAATATTTTCATTTTTGTACATTTAGACTATTTTTAATCTCTTTCAATTACATTACATGGATTGTTTTTTTCTTTACTAAGTATGTGTACTGAGCAGCATCTATAAGTCTATATTATTACCTTGTAGCCATGTTGCTCAAGACGTTGTTGCCATAGTTACCGAAATTGGGCAACAATAGCAAATTATGCATTTGTATTCAGTAATGCGTGTCTCTCTTTGGCCATTCAAACAGTGGAAGGCATGCTAAAGTTATTTATGTGCGGGACTGCAAAAGCTGTAATTTATGTTAACAATTAATCTGCAGATCAGAGGAGATCTAAAAAGGTTGAACTTGATGGACTAAAAGTATTTTTTCAACCTCAATTTCTATGTACAGTGCGTGTGCATGGGGGGGTATTTGATCCCCTGCTGATCGTTTGTCCACTGACAAGGAAATTATCAGTCTATAATTTTAATGGTAGTTGTATTTTAACAGTGAGAGACAAAATAACAAAAAACAAAACATAAAAAAAGCATGTCAAAAAAGTTATAAATTGATTTGCAGGTCAATGAGGGAAATTAGTATTTGATCCCCTATCAACCAGCAATATTTCTGGCTCCCAGGTGTCTTTTATACAGGTAACGAGCTGAGATTCGGAGCACTCTCTTGAAGAGAGTGCTCCTAACCTCAGCTTGTTACCTGTATAAAAGACACCTCTCCACAAATGCAATCAATCATATTCCAAACTCTCCACCATGGCCAAAACCAAAGGGCTGACCAAGGATGTCGGGGACAAGATTGTAGACCTATACCAGGATGGAATCGGCTACAAGACGAGCACCAAGCAGCTTGGTGAGAAGGTGACAACAGTTGGTGCAATTATTCACAAATGGAAGAAAAACAAAATAACTGCCAGTCTCCCCCGGTCTGGTGCTCCATGCAAGATCTCACCTCGTGGATTTTCAATAATCATGAGAATGGTGAGGAAACAGCCCAGAACTACACGGGAGGATCTTGTTAATGATCTCAAAGCAGATGGGACCATAGTCACCAAGAAAACAATTGGTAGCACACTATGCCGTGAAGGACTGAAATCCTGCAGCACCTGCAAGGTCCCCTTGCTCAAGAAAGCACATGTACAGGGCCGTCTGAAAATCTGAATGATTCAGAGGAGAACTGGGTGAAAGTGTTGTGGTCAGATGAGAAAAAAATCGAGCTGTTTGGCATCAACTCAACTTGCTGCGTTTGGAGGAGGAGGAATGCTGCCTATAACCCCAAGAACACCATCCCTACCGTCAAACATGGAGGTGGAAACATTATGCTTTTGGGACAGGACAACTGCACCACATCAAAGGTACAATGGACGGGGCTATGTACCGTCAAATCTTGGGTGAAAACCTCCTTCCCTCAGCCAGGGCATTGAAAATGGGTTGTGGATGGGTATTCCAGCATGACAATGACCCAAAACACACAGCCAAGACAAAAAAAGGAGTGGCTCAAGAAGAAGCACATTAGGGTTAATCTCGTAGAAAATCTGTGGAGGGAGCTGAAGGTTCGAGTTGCCAAACATCAGCCTTAAAAAACGTCATGACTTGGAGGGGACCTACAAAGAGGAGTGGGACAAAATCCCTCCTGAGATGTGTGCAAACCTGGTGGCCAACTACAAGAAACGTCTGACCACTGTGATTGTCAACAAGGGTTTTCCCTCATTGACCTGCAAATCAATTTATTACTTTTTTGACATGCGTTTTTCTTGTTTTTTTGGTTTGTTCTTCTGTCCCTCATTGTTAAAATACACCTACCATTAAAATTATAAACTCATCAGCAGGAGATCAAATACCTTTTTCCCCCACTGTAACTACGTTGAAAGCTTGTACTAATATAGAGCCCTTTTCTATTAGAAGCTTGCAAATGCCTCTAACCTACAAGTCTTGCTGCAAGTGTTTTTTTCTCTAAATGTTCAAAACGCAAACTCGCAATTTACTTCCTTAAGCCTAAACTCGTAAACAACGTCTTTTAAGTAGGATTTCAGGGGCATGATCATATGAACTGACAATATTTAAGCAAGCCGTAATTTACTTCTTAGACGCAGCCAATAGTAAATGAGTCCGTCATCATGGCGTTAGTAAAACCTGGAAGTTACACTTAATCTACAATTGGAGTCTCCAGTGCAGATCAGATTCGCAATCAAGCACTCTATAAAATGCTTTAGATTGTCTGTTCTAGTCCATTTGGGTTTCATGATATGTTTTAACCCCTGAGTCCCAAGATCAATATTATTCAGAAATAACATTTAAAAAAATATTTTTTAATTGCATATTTGTGGGCTTGAGACTGTTGTGCAATTAATTCTAATGTATTTCAATGCCTTCTCTTGCTTTTAAAGTACAGTATTGTATGTTTAATTGCTGCTACAGTTCTAATAAGTGTTTAAAAAAGTACTTGCGAGTACTATTTAGTACTCGTAATATTTTTGACAGAAACTTGCTACTTTTTTCAGTTCCGGGTTAGACTTTATTTGCGAGTTAGCTCTATGGGTCTAATAGAATATTGATTTTGTGTAACTAATTATTCAGAGTTCATAATATTCAAACTGTGCTGAAACCAATGGAGTTCTTAGGCCAAAATTTGCATACTTGGATGACATATAGTGATTGTGGGCAGGGAATTCGAAATCGGAATGCGAGTAGCTAATAGAATATGTGGAAATATTAAGAGTGATTTTAAGTGTGTATAATTGTACGAGTTGGGCAATAGAATAGGGCCCATATTGAATTCCTGTTTGCTTAGAATATTGAGAATACACAAAAAAAGGAACAGGAACCATTTGCAATTCTTCTACATATTTTTGCAAGTGAATAAACATAATTCATCACATCAAAGGTATTTTTGAAGCATCCCATGGTCTGATCTGATATAATGTGCACCATTAATCTTGCAACAGCTATCAATGAAAACAGCAATTTAACCAATCTTTAAAATTATCTTCAATAGCTATTTTAATGAGCCGTATTGTTACTACTCAATTATGACATAACCAAAACCGGACCTTGCGTATTACATACACGCCAGGCAGGTCCGGAGTGAGAACTGCTGTACACCCCTCCCACTGGTCTGTCACAGGCTCTGTCCTCTTAAGGTGGATTACTACAGTTACCACCATATATATCAACAATGATATACAAGCAAAAAAGAGATTGTTATACAGACCTTGGGGTGGGAGGTAGTAGATCAGAATGGGGGACCTGGAGGGGGTAGTAGATCAAAATGGGGGAATTGGGGGGTGGGAGATCAGAAAGGGGGACCTGGGGGGTGGGGGGTAGGAGATCAGAATGGGGGCTCTGAGTGGGGGTAGGAGATTAGAATGGGGGACCTTGGGGGGGGGGGTTTAGGAGATCATTCTGATCTCCTACCCCACCCCCAGGTCCCCCATTCTGATCTCATACCTCCCACCCCCAGGTCTGTATAAAACTCTTTCTGCTTGTATATCATTGTTGATATATACGATGGTAACTATACTAATCCACATTAAGGGGACAGAGCCTGTGACAGACCAGAGGGAGGGGTGTACAGCAGTTCTCACTCTGGACCTGCCTGGCGTGTATGTAACACGCAAGGTCCCCAAAATCATTGCAGTGCTATAAATTAAAGCACACATTTGATTTAAAAGGTCTTTCTCACACTTTATATACATTTATTTTAAATAGAATGTAAAATATGCCCCTAATTATAGTATAAACATGGTTTAATTTTTTTTTTTTTTCATGCAATAATAAATGTCAGGTTGTGTCCATATTTACAAATTTTCCTCCCCTGGCCAGGGGAGATGCACCTACTACTGTGTATAAATGTAACTGTGTCAGCTCTACTGTGTCCACATAATCCCAGATAAAAATGCAAATCTAAAGATAACTTCAAGGTCAATGAACATAACATTTGATTTTTATAAAACAAGTTGATAATAGCTTTTCTCATGTTTTAAAAAAAAAGGATATTTTTCAACTATATTAAGCATGTTCATTAATATAAACTGTTTTTCATACAGGCTGAATGAGTAAAAAAAGCATATTTATACACAGTTTGTTTTAGTGAAAAATGAACCACACCTTAGTACAGCTTGCCCATATATTGACTGACAAATCGATGACCCGAGTAATTTAAAGGACCACAGTGGTCATTTGTTTCTATATGTTTTTTTAACTAAACAGGATGATTCGCTCAATGTTAATAAAAAAAAAAAATGTTGCAGCTTTTTTAATGAAATGTTTCTTTGATGTGGGTAATACATTTTTTGTTCTTGCCTTCTACTTCTTGAGGTGGCTGTGTCCTTATAAACTTGTAAGCCAATTGTGCAGACATAAACTTTCTGTACATTCACCGTCTCTTTTGGAGAAGTGATCTCCTAAAATCAATGTGGCACATTCAACAGCAACGTATAAATGTATAAAACGTAATAAATTGGAGGTTGTGCTATTTTTTGTACATTCTAAAAACATATTTTTAAGTGCAATTCTTCAGAACAGTAAATGTTATATATATGACAAAAGTGGTACCTTAAGACTGTAAGAGGTAAACTTGAGGCTAAAAGTAATTATATTTGACCTTCAAATCAATTGGTCTATTGCAGTAAAGATAACCCAGGTGCCTAAAGAAAGGATTTCCCGTTTATAACTGACAAAGCAAATGAAGGGAGTTCATAAAAAGTGAAATCCAATTACATTTTTGAATAAGAAAACTAGAAAATGTTGGGGTTTTTGGTTGTCTTTCTCTGATTCATTGCAAAAAAACCATAAAGGAGATGATTTTTTAAATAGAAAACACGATAGGTGTATGGCATTTCATGTTGTACCGCAGAAGACACTTCTTTCAAATCCAATATACCTATAAGATATGCATGTATATTTAGTCTATATATGGATGTGGTAGATTACACAGACTATGGTTGGTGACAGAGCCCATTAGGATCAAATGGAGCGCTGACAGAACAGGAATGTAACTTCCTATAGTAGTAAAAACAAATGGAGTATAACTTCAAACAGTGGTACGGATGGTCCTCACTGTGTGAGCTGCTTAGAGAAAAGCATGTGAGAAACTTCATTCTTCAGACCTAATCTGTCCAAAATTCTCTTGTTTCTCTCGTCCCAATCGCAGACAAAATTTGCAAGTACTGCAGAGTGATTCTCTGAGGCTTTAATAGAAGATTTTTAATAACATTACTCTATACAATAATCACTAAAGCAAAAAGAACTACTTTGCAACCCTTGCAAAAACATGGTGAATTCTGTCCTCAGTCTCTCCATCTAACTTTCACCTCTCCCACTGACTTTCAAATATGTGCTCTTAAATTCATCTACAGACCATGCACTCACTATAGTAATATGTCCAATCTCATGCATGCTGACTCTCATGCTCGTAGCCATACACATAACAAATATTTACACACACAAACAACATAGCTTACACTCAGGCACTTGAATGCTCACTCACCCATGCACTAACTCACACTAGGTCACACTCTTTTTTCAAACTGCCTGATCCTAAGTTGTCAGTAATGTCCAGTTTTCAATTATTTTCCATTTTTATTTTTTATTTTCATCACAAACGATGTAGCTTAGATAGACAATCCTCCCTCTAATTACAATAGCACCACAGGACTAATGCAGAGTAGCCATAAAGCCAAAACATCTAAGAGGAAAATGGGGCGGAAACTGGAATTACCCTGACTGATAACTCAAAGCTTGGTGAAAGACAAACAGAACACTTTTCTGAGGTTTAAAAAAAATAACAAATAAGTAAATGTAAATTTAATTGCAACATTTTAATATAATTTACACCCTACTACATGCACATGAATTAGTTTTTTGCTGTAGGCATAAGGAATTAAATACCGTATTTATCAGGGTATAACACGCACTTTTTCTCTCTGAAAATAGGGGGCAATTGATAGGTGCGTTTTATACGCCGATATTCCCTCCCCCCTCCTCATCCTCAACCTCCCTCCTCACTCTAAACCCCCTCTGCATTCTAACCCCCCCTCCTCAACCTAAAACCCCCTCCTTAACCTAAACCCCCCTAAATACCCCCCCCCCCCCCACTTACCTGCTTCTGCTCCGGCCTCCGCTCCTTGACCCGGTGACGTCACATGCGCGCCAGCGCGCCACGTCATTAGCATATACCAGGTGCCATCACCCGGTATAAGCTAATGATGTGGCGCGCTGGCGCACATGTGACGTCACCGGGTCAAGGAGCGGAGCGGAGGCCGGAGCAGAAGCAGGTAAGTGAGGGGGAGGTATTAAGGGGGGTTTAGGTTGAGGTGGAGGGGAGTTTAGGTTGAGGAGAGGGGGGTTTAGGTTGAGGAGGGGGGGTTTAGAATGAAGAGGGGGGGTTAGAATGCGGAAGGAGGTTTAGAATGAGGAGGGAGGTTGAGAAGGGGGGTTGAGGGTGAGGAGAGGGGTTGAGGATAGGGGGGTTGAGGTTAAGGAGGGGGGTTGAGGATAGGGGGGTTGAGGAGGGAGGATGAGGATGGGGGGTTGAGGAGGGGGGTTTAGGGGGTTTGAGGATGGGGGGGTTGAGGAGGGGGTTTAAGGAGGGAGGTTGAGGATGGGGGGTTGAGGAGGGAGGATGAGGAGGGAGGTTGAGGAGGGGGTTGAGGATGAGGAGGGGGTTGAGGATGAGGAGGGGGTTGAGGATGAGGGTTGAGGATGAGGAGGGGGGTTGAGGATGAGGAGGGAGGTTGAGGAGGGGGGTTGAGGAAGGAAGATGAGGATGGGGGTGGAGGAGGGGGTTGAGGATGGGGGGTTTGAGGAAAGGGTTGAGGAGGGAGGATGAGGAGGGAGGTTGAGGAGGGGGTTGAGGATGAGGAGGGAGGTTGAGGATTTTGCTTTATACGCCGGTGCGTGTTATATGCCGATAAATACGGTAAAAAATGTGTTACCATTTGGAGGTACAGATTTGGCAGTTTAGCAAAACCACTTGGTCCCTAGTGAGTTTCATATTGAGACTTGTGGCTCCAAGATAAGATGTCTAAACAGGGTCCACGCGTGAGTCAAAAATGTATCAACAAATTTTTGTAATTTCCCTTCATGTACATCTGACAGTGCCCCTTTACAAAGTTACTTTGCATATATGCAATCCTCATGTGATTTGGCACATTTTTCTTAGACCCAAAAGAATATAATATTCACTGTTTTTGTAACCTGATAAGACTTTACACTCTTACTGAGACCTGCAATGCCTTATACAGCTTTACAAAGGGAATTTCTTTGGCAAACAAAACAGGTGTTATTTTTAGCTGATTAGAGACTTAACGTTCTTTGACTTTTAATCTCCAAGCTAATTAGAATGCTTAGCGTTATCTTTGTGAATATTACTTCACAGTGAAATAAATGTGTTTTAGTATACTCGAAAAATAAAAGGGAGCTTGTGTAAATTTGAAATAACCTTTCAATAAAATAAACAACCACCTTGGGAATGGATTCCCTAAATTGTGAAGTATAGGGAGTGTGAGACTTGATGTATCACTTTATTTAGTTTTATTATATTAATGATGTCCACAAACAAAAGTGTGCCCCTTCAAAAGAACATCTTATTAATAGCAAATAGTCTATGAGACAGTAATGAGTTATACTACATATCATAAAAAGAATGTATATTTCCTAAAGTTTATGCACCATTTACTCATTTGTATTATAATGGAAGCCAAATTTGAATTAAGTTAATGTTTAGCACATATGGATGAATTACTTTTCATTACAAATTATAAATGAGTTATTATTTGGGGAAATAGGCACTTAACTCTTATATCGAGTTTTTTTAAAGCAAGGGTTACTGTCACTTGTTACAGAATAAAGGGAGGTTGCTGATACATTCCCCAATGTCATCAGGCACTGGATTATCCATACTCATTGATATTTAAGTGGATCTGGACAATGGTCTGTTTCCTGAAAGCACTCTGAAGCAACTTTAATACTGACAGGAGCACCTGTTCTGGTAGTTATCGTGGTATTTATCAACTGTTCCTGTCTGGCAGGGGTTCTGTCTTCACCAACTACTCTGCTACTACTAGTTCCAGCATTCACCTCCACCTGTTTGGTAGTTCCTGTCTTCAGTTCACAGCCTGCTCCTGAGGACCTCTGTTCCTGGTCTATGCTGCTGCATAACAGTCTGCTACATTGCTAGCCTGTTCATGAGGACCTCTGCCATTGCTGTAATAGTCATTTGCTGCATTGCCAGTCTGCTTCTAAGACAGTCTGTCTCTTAGCTGACTGCTACAGAGCTTATCTGTGCTTCTGCTGTTTGTTCCAGCACATGCAGTGATCTGAGTATAGGGTTTTGCCTATCCTATTTATAGTTTTTGTTCATTAAATGCATAAAGCAACCTCACCCCTGTCGGGTCCAAATTTCAGTTCAAAATACCTGGCTCCTGACAAATACACCCTATATCAGTAAGGGTTGCTTCTCTTAAATCAACAAAATAGATCTGAAGAATAACTTTGAATATATTTCTATGTTCTTATAGTGTACTGTAGAAAATGCATGTAGGTTCTTTTTACACAATCTTTCTGTACCCAGTAACATACTGTACATAAATGTAACCTCATACACACACATTGTTTTTTATGCCTCCAGCAAGCTTTAAATCCTCCTTCAGTGTGTGAATTACTTCATCATCACTAGAAGGAAGTGAGCGGACACCAGGTGAAGCAAACATAGCTATGTAGGGTCAAACAAGAATTAGAAACACAGCTCTCTTTCAGTGTCCTTCTGTAACAAAAAATCTAAATTGGTTTGGTTTGTGTAGGGGGTTTACATACTGTCGGAGGGTCATACATCATACCTGTAATACTAATCCACAAGTGTGTTACTATAAACACATTAGGCCCATAAACTCAATAGAGAAAATAATACAATGCTTCTTAAAACATTCAGTAAAATGTTATTATGCACAATAACATCCAGTGTACTGTAATTGTTTGTCCTATTGTCACAAAGTACTCTATTTCCAGTTTTAAACTATAGCCCTCAGTTGGCACCCTATGGCTCTAGGGCCAAATGTGGCTCAGTGCAAATCATTATGTGGCTCTTTTGTCATCCCCAAATGTGGGATAGAAAGCAATGTAGCTTGAACAAGAAAGGGCATTATTTCAACAGTATAATAATCAAGAAGTCCACTTATTGTCCCAATTGTCTATTGGTTTAAACCAGTGTAAGTTTGCTTAGTTTTACATGTAGTCTCTACAACTCAAGTTGTGCGTGCAAATTATAGAGTTTTCTGAAATACAAGCTTTAGGTTTTTTCTTCAAAAGTGAACACTTGGACATTGAAGTGGAAAACTTAGATCAATCTTACCTGTAACTTTTATGCAATTCAACTACTTTGTCTTCCAGTTCTTTTGTCTGGTTTGGTGCAAGGCGGAATTCACTAACATAATCACTTCCATACTCCTCAGGATCGTAATCTCCAAGTTCTGACTGCACGGTGTAGGAACCCAACAGAGCAAGAGTAACAAAGGAACATGGCAGACGCCCACATACAATGTCATCTCGCAGCTGTAAGCAGAGGTAATATCTGTGTGGAGCAAAATATATTTTTACTTTTATTATATAGAATAAGTCAGTCTTTAAAATGTACATGCTACTTACATTTATTAAGTGTTTTAAGTGACAAATACAAAGATTTGCATTGTTGAGATGTTTTTTGTTTTTTAAATATTTTCTAAGCTTTAGGCCAAATAATACATTTTCACAAATGTATTCTTTACTTTTTATATACTATTCAAGACAGCATCCAGTAAATATAGGACTTTAGTGGTATTTAACACTTTTAAGTATACAAAATATGGAAATATGGAAAAAAAACAATCATTGGAATTGATTACTAAATGATGACCCTTATTTAGAGAGCTTAAATAGCAAGCTTATTCACTTAATTTCACATGCAATAATTTCCAGTGAAACAGGAATCTAAAATCCTAAACTTAATAAATGTTAACTGTAATTTAAGTTGAAAATACTACTGCAACCTTACACTTTTGACCATTTCTGTATGGTCTAAATATGAGAAATGCATGAAGATGTAATCCTAGAATGTTGATACAAAAATAATATATATTTTTTTTTAGATAAATAGTATTTTGAACAAGCATGCATCACTAAAACTGTACTGAATCTGTTAATATTTTTTCAAATCAATATCATCTTGAATGTAATGTTTTCAAAAGTAACATATGTAAATCACATGTAATTAATATACACTATACGTAATTATTGCCTTATCCAAGCTGCTTCTTTTAGCGGATTTCTCAGTGTAGCTAAACAGCTCGCCATTCATGTCCCTTTCTAACTGTTGATGAACTGACACAACTATGTAAGAATGGTTAATGAATTAGAGACTATTTCTTTAAATTTTCTAAAATGTTTAAAAGAGTCATTTCAAATATAAGCACACATTGGACTATTGTGGTCCTATTGATATCCCTATTTAATACAAAATGTACGTCTAAGAATTTAAAAAATATGACTGCCACATATTTCATAATTTGGATACAATGACAAGGTTTTCCAATGAAGATTTAAATACCACAGGATTCTGAAAATCGGCACCGGAAACTGACCTCTATAGAAATGGAGACAATGATTTAAATACCTGGTAATATCTTCTGAGAGTTGAGAAGGATCAGGTGGATAGAATTTCACATTAAAGGAAAAATGCCATGCACCATCTGAGAAAAGAAATACATAAAGATAACTAAAAAACTGCAGGCAATGTGCAACATTATATTATAACATCTTTATAGCAATTATATGCATTGTGTCAAACAAAACATGTACCAATTTCTGTATCTGTTATATAAAGAGATGGATGTCTGCAGTTTAAGTAGATTTCGGCAAGGGATAGATAATTTGAGACACAGCAGGCCATAAACCCGCTTTCATTAGGACTGCAGAAGGAACACACTGTAAGATGCAAGGTCATTACACTGCACAGAAAAGCTGTAAAATTCACATCTGAGTGAAAATAAAAGTGATGGGTGAGAAATCTGCTGGGGAGGATGCAGAGTGTGTGAGACTTGCAGACAGATTTCAGCTAAAAATAAAAGGATAATATGTCATAGAACGGCAGTGTAATTATAGCTGCCCCAGAGCAGGGAGCTAGGAAAGGAACAATACGGTGTTGTGAGCTGCCTAGAATGATTTCACATTATTTGTCGCCTATGGAACCCGCAATATGTTACTCTGCAGCTAATGCATCCCATTTGTCAAAATAAAGGTTAAGAAAATGGATTTGTGTAAACATGGGGGGATGCAATTGTTTGTGAATGGGAAGAAGTCACACAGGAATGTTTGTAAATGACAAGAAAAACCTTTTAGTCATAAATCTGTCAGCTTTGTTTTTTGAGCTCAGTGAACCGCATGGAATTGGAAAGGTACCCTGAGATGTTGCATTTAAGAACCGTACAGAAGATTATAGGGGATTATTTGATGTCAGTTGATGCCTAGCCAACAACTTAATACATTAATCTAAAACACCACTCTGCAGTCAAATGTCAAAGGAATCAAGAACAAAATATGTAGTTCACCAAGGAATTGAAGTTATTATAACCAACTTATACATATATATTCGGCAGAGCTGTACAGATCTTGACAGTAGTTACTAAATCCAATGTCATAGAATCAAACTAATACCAATTCTATTTTGAGAGCCATACAAGATATTAAGAGGAAGAAAATATGATGCTATATCATTCAGTCCAAAAACACAACACCTATTATACACTAGGAAATTGCAAAAATGGCAAGAGTATAATTGTAAGCCTGGCAATGCTGTTTGCTACACAATGCGAGGTTATGGGCCCTCTGGGCCCCTTTGGCGTTCAGTTCATCGCCAGCCCCGGGCAAGCCTCTTCCCCCATGTACTACCTTGGGTTAAGAGTTACTGCCTTTGGTTAAGTCTTATGGGCTTGAGGGTAAATGTTACTGCTTTGTATTAAGTGTTACTGGAAAACAGTAACACTTACACTAACAACGCCAGGCACGCAGGACTTTGAAAGTAAAACCAACGCAGGTGCTCAGATTAGCAAAAGCTTCACATTGAGTGGCAAACAGCATTGCCAGCCTTACAATTTTTTCCACGTCATTTTTAACGGGCAATATCCTAGTTTATATATTAATATCTTGAAAGAGTTTGTGGGTGTCCATTACCAATCTACACACAATATAATTTTGAGTTATCATATAATGTGACAATTAATGTATGCTTCACCTACACATAAGCATTATAATTTTGGGGCCAGTTCAAGGAGTATTCTAGTTCTTAATAATAATTAAAACTGAGATTTTTTACTTTAACAGCAATAAGAACTACATAGTATTTTTTTTCTTCTTACATTGGAGATGTGTATTGTCTGCAGCAAAATAACTGTTGTATAGTATCAATCAGGCACATTAAGCTTGTAACCCTGGGGTGTGACGTACAGCCAGACCCCCCCCCCCCCCACACACACACACACACACACACTTTCCTTAACTGTAGTAACCTGCCTTTTCTATAATTTTCACAGAAGTGAAATCTCATTTTCCAAACATGTGACAACCAACCTTTATATTCTGCTAAATAAGAGACCATTTAAATTACACTTCTAGCTACCTTAAAGTAGCAATCTTGCTGTGGTCTTTTGGTATACATAATTTCTTCATTCTGGAAATCTCAGTTTGTGTGTATGAATACAATGTGTATCCAGAGAGTGACCAAATTAAAGGCAAGATGAAGGCTTGAGTTTGGGCAGGTAACATCTGGTGGCAATAACTTAGACCTAGGTACTCAATTTTATAAAGTCAAAGTCTAGTTGTGAAAATGTTATCCAGGTATAAAATTCATAATTTTAATGGATGTATATATTGTTATATAATAGAATTCAAAAGGGCAGACTTAAGTGTGCATACTGGATACAATTTAATAGTTTCTTTAAGGCTATGGAAGCATCACTAGGGGTAAATAGTCAAAGATATGAGTCAAAGGAAGTCTGCATAATCATGCACAGATTTATTATTTTTAATGTTAAACAATATTTCTTACAAAAGCAATACTCAAATGTAACACGGTCCTCAAAATCCTGTCTGGTCTAGCTATACTGTGCTTAAAAACAGTGTAAACAGCCAATTTAAATATTAACAACACAGGAAAACGTACTTTTATTCAAAATTCAATTGTACTTAATATTTGCTTTTTGGTGTGTATCACAAAACGTATTCACAAACTAATAGTAGGTTTATATAGTGAGTGATTCATGAACATACTACAAAAGCCAAATATTTGCCAACCTAAGACTATTCATCACATTTTATAAAAACGTATAAATCTGTTCTTGAAATGCTGCCCTACACAAAAATATTTTTTCTGAGTGGCAACAAAATCATATCTGTGTTGATAAAGTGTTCTGGTAACATTCCCACATGCTGAGAATTCCTCTCTGAAAAGAAGAGCATGCTGTGATTCAGTGCAATGCTGAAAAGGCAGAAATGTTTAGTATCATCTTTACAAAGTGGTGTGAGAGCTCGAAAAACCTTTAGAACTTAAATACCTTCTGATCAGTTCCAGCACTCCATTTATTACCAAGGAAAAAGTAAAATAAAAATAAAATAGCTTTTATTACCTTGCACTATTATTTGGTCATCAGTGGAAACATATGGTTAAGTAACTTTTGCTTATGCTTTGTTAGTGCTCTGTAATTCCAACCATTATATGCGACAGAAGCTGAAAAATGAGGTAACTTTAGAAACTTACTTCTGGTTTGCTTCTTGATTTCTTTAGCAGGATCCAACCAATTCTACAGGAATGTAAAAAAACAAATACAAATGAATACAAAGAAAGAAATAAAATAAATATATTGTGAAATATTCAAAATGTATTAAATGTTATTACATTGATGGTGTTTAATTATAAAATTGTCTAACTAAATAACCTTATTCATTATTTTCTCCTTTACTACCAAAAGACTGAAAGCTGATGCAGCACACATCTTGGAAAAAAGATATATAAAAGGAAGTGAGATTCTTGAAAGTTCTCAAAGTTAAATGATTTTTTTTCTTATTCAGAAATGTAATTGTTTTTGTGGTGCTTGTCCTGTTTTAGCCAATCAGATCTACAAACTATAGTATGCTTTCTGCATTTCCGGTTGGTTTCAATGAAGTTTAAACAGCTTTTACTTGATTTTTCTGGCAAAAAAACAACAACTTTAGTAATGGTTAAAACATGCTCTTTTAAATGCCTAAAAACAGTTATGTTCAATGTCCCTTTAATTGGTTTGTGCTTTTAAAACAATTTTACTCAACGAAAATACCAATATGTTTCATACATATGCAAATGTAATTAGTGACAAGGTACACACTCCATCTGAATAAATACCTAATGCCAACATGAATACTGGAGTGCCTTACCGTGGCTATAGCAACAAAGGCTAGTCTATAATTTTGTAGCAATTATGTATGCACCTGCCAGCTACAACAGCTTGCCCTGGACTATATTCTCTCCTGATACCTCAGATAACACAAAGGGTTCACGCCAAGCCTACAAATCACTTGATCATCATCAAAGTGCCAAGGGACTGGTAGTACTTCAAAGGTATGATCTTCTGCTGAGTATATATGCCTGAAACATTGAATGCAATAATTCTGTAGAAAAGTACACAAGCATGCTCTATGCATACAGCGTAATGTCTGTTTTAAATTACACACAATATCATTTTAATTCAAATTGGACAACTGTCTAATTTTTTAATATTACTTACTTTAACACTACAACTTTAAAATGTTGTGATTTGAGACCTGTCAAAGACTTGTGCCATCTCCATCATTATGCAAAACTCACACATGAGAAGAAATATGGATAACAATTTAAAAAACTTTAACATTATATGTGGAAAAATATTTTACCCTCCAAAGATCACCATTGATGTTTTGCATCCTCTATGAAGCTTATAGGAATATGAGTATGTTTGGAGCTGTAAATACCTTATGAAAGCAATTGACATGTGTATGAAACTCGGATCCAGCTAGACTACTGAGGAGCCACACAAACCTTTCTTAGCAGCCAAGAAATTATATATGTACATAGAAATATGTAGAAATACTGTAAAAATTAGGAGCCAAAAATAAAATTTGCTAAGCCCTCTTTATGATAAATTTTTCATAAGCAATTCACTAAGTTCCCTTATCTATAGACATCCTTTCAGTTTTGTTATGACTATTTGTTGTTACTATTAAAGTAATAGGAAAGAGCCATTGGAGCAAATCAATTAACAAATGATAAAATGGGATTCAAATTTACATTAAAAATTTCAATAGACCAATTTATACATATATGTATAAACTCCTGCTCACCAAATGTGCATTACTGCTTATAGCATAGTGGTTGAAGTGTGGATAATGTCTCTTCAATCGCACATGGTCCATTTCCTCCCTCCATGATGAGCATATCACTATAAAACACTTCCCCTCCAAGTCTATGCTTTATTTCAACTCCATCTCTCTTTCACAGAAGATTTGTATAGATGCGCGAATGTCTGTACATATTTGTATAACTCAATAGTAATTGTTGTAGTGTTATATTCACTTTAGATTGTAAGTTTGCGTGTTTTCAATCTGTTAGATGATTTAGGGAAAGCACTATGGTCACTGGATTCTAAGCTCAAAGACAGGGCCCTCCATTTTTCGTAATGTGTTAACATTGTTTTTGCCTTGTACTTAACCCCTGTATAGCGCAACGGAATATGTTGGCACTTTACAAATAAAGGATATTAATAATAGTTTTGATTAATAGTCATCATATAAATATTGATAAATGTAATTTCTCAAGTTTAATTAAACACTCTATCCTACAACATGATATTATTCATAACCGACTGTGGGTAGCATTAACTAGAAAATGGAATGGTTATTACCCTAAACAGGCAGCATTGGTAAGTGACTTGTGCCGCATAATTACATTGTCACTTTAGATAACATGAGTGACAGTACATTATTGGTCTTCCTTCACTTCCACTATCAAAAGGCAAATTAAGAATTATCAAACTAATGTTCGGCTGACAGCAGTCACACACGATGTAATAATATCGCTCTATCAAATAGCTTACCTACATTACAGGACTAAATAGTTGACGGCTTTGCCTATATATTAGTTAATAAAATCTATCTATCTATCTTCAAATAAAGGAAATAATATATATATATATATATATATATATATATATATATATATATATATATTTCCACCTATATAAAAGCTGCCTTAATACAAGCTTATATGTATTATACCCCTAAGTTGTAAATAGAGCCTGTGAAATAAACTAGACATTTTTCACAGTGCATGACAGAAGTGGTACGAGTGGGTCCCTCTGCAATTAGAATTGCTATGTTAGTATTTTCAAAGGTTATTGCTTAGCAGTTAAAGCACATCTGAAGTCTCATATTTGTAATATGCTCATTCAAAGAACTAGAATACAAAATTACTATTTTAAATTTATTAACAATGTTATGCAATGATGCTGTGCAGAGAGCTGCCATTGCAGAGTTTATCTGCTTTGCTAGTGTGAAAAGGATCTAGCATCCCTTATTTTTTATTCAGTTTAGAACTGAATAGGAATTATATTTGATTATATTAGGGATTATATTGAATATCCAGGTTACCTTTAGATTGTAAGTTTTAAATCCTGTTAGGTGCTTTAGGGAAAACACTGTTTACGCTTGATTTTAAGATCAAAGACAGGACCCTCTATTCTTCTGCAATGCACTTAGCTTAGCCCCTGTATAGTACTATGGAATATATTGGTATATAAATTATAATAATAAATAGTAATCCAGGTTCCCTTCCCAGGTGATAAATCAGAGTATCAAAAATTACCTCCCTCACTATACAAATACTACATGAATGCCTGTATTTATGTATTTTTCTATAACCATTGTGTCCATTAAGGCAGGTTCTTGAAAGAACATACTGCTAATATGGGACTTCAGAGGTCCGTTAATTTATTTTGGTGATAAAGATCACCACTTTCAATGTCACTACAAATTGTGTCCTCCAAAACCAGGTTTGTACTGATATTCCATCAAGTGGAATATTTTTGTGTATAATACTGTAATTGTAATAATGCAGAGTTCATACCTTTTGATTTTCAGAGTCTCTGTATGTTAATCCAAAATAGTCTTTTTCCAAGAGGTTTAAATGTTCACACACTTTGTCAAAGAGGACTTGCCCTCTCGAGCGCTTCTGAAACAAAACAAATTATGGTTTACTTAGGAGTAGTGAATAAAGAACTGTACAAGCCATATCCTAGATTTATAACATAAGTGAAATATGTAAAACAACAATGAGCATTTATTTCTAGAGAACTAATTTGCAGTTATTTATATCCCAAAAAATGTCTCCAGAAAAAAATATGATCACCACTACTTAGTTTCCATTTGATGCTTCTTTCTTGTGATTATGAATATGGTTAAGTCTAGCCATATAAATAATATGTAACCGGCATGTGGCATATGGACTTTATGCATATAAATTATATTTTCAGGTCAATAGGAAGTTCATGGCAGACCTCTTGTGTCTTAGGAAATGCTAGATATTTACAAGATTTGAACATCTTTATTCATCATTCTCTGATACAATAAAGTACAATAAGAGATAGAGACAGAGAGAGAGATACATCCCTTTATTGTCTCAACATGATTCCTAAGACAACATTGGCTGGTGGTGTTCATAACATAGGTAATACTGATTTTTTATACATTTCTTATTTGAGAAGCCACACCTCTAGCTACAAATAGCAGGTTCGTAAAGTGTAATGTATTGATCGGGGCCTACACATTTAACCTTTTCACAATAAAATGAATTACTGTCTGTGACAGCTGCTGACATTTAGCAATGGTTTTTAGACATTAAATAAGAACATTTGTATCCACTCTGTCAGATTTTTGTTTTACCTTTCAAGAAAAGGAGCTGTCATTACCTTACCTAAGGGTTTATATACCTGCTGGCACTATCAGTGCTGTGGTGCCGGTGAAAAAAGAACAATGTCAATATGCCTAGTAACATTTGTTGTATATGCATAGAAAATAAATATGTTACAGAACAATAGAAAGCCCATTTTGACTACAATAACACATTCTATGAATTTAGCAAAGAATTTTGTGTTTCTTGAGTTTCCAGTTACTGATTAGGAAAGAGTATGCTCCCAATATTTATATCATTTTACTATACATATTACATGTACTTATTTTTACTATAGAATCATTAATATACTTTAAAAAAATAGCAGTATTTTTAGGATTGTGTAGAATAGCATTCTTAAAGAAGCATTTTTATAAATAATCAATTCAAATTATTCTTATATTGACGCTCAGGCTTCCTAAGGGTCCCCATACATTTATTTGCTGTTGAAAAGCATTTTCCACTTCAACCACACTTAGGCCCTCATTCAATTGCAATTTGGCCAATTGAATAGGGCTCTAAATAAGCACATAACATATTTTTTTAAAATAAGTTTTTAGTTAGTAAACATCTACCCAAAAGCAAGCTTTTCACTAACTCAAAACTTCTTCAAAAAAATATGCTATGTGCTTATTTAGAGCCCTATTCAATAGGCCAAATCGCAATTGAATGAGGCCCTTAGAGTCTTCTTCTACTCCAGAGTCTTCTTCTACCCCACACTTCTCCTGGCTATATATTCCTGCTCCCCCCATGAAATAATTTGTCTCTGCTTCACAGTGAATGTTACCATGTTTGTGTGTGTTTGCGTCATTCAGTTGTGCCCGACTCTCCATTACCTCATGGATCGCAATACACCATGCTGATCCATTTGGTATTCATGACAGAGATACTGGATTGGGTTGCCAGTTCCTTCTCCAGTGGGCACAGCATCCAGCTCCTGGTATTCCTAGATGGTCTTCCATCCAAGTACTGACCAGACCCAACCCTGTATATCTTCAGGGTGGTGTGACCTCTTGGTTCCCTGACTGGAACCAAACCCAGGGAACTCTTACCATGTTTACTTATCCATTAAAAAGAGTAAAAGGTATGGTGTGGCCCTTTGAATGGCCTGTGACACATATATGGCCCCTCAAATTAAACAGGTTATCCTTGCATATATTTAATAAAGTGAGATGTTTGCAATTCTTGGATTGTTCTAGGGAGCCTAATTTTACGTTTAATCATGTAAAAGGACCACTGTAATGTCCTACCAAAAGGGGGAAGTTATTTTAACTCTGCATTCATTGTTAATAAAATTCCTATTTAGTAATTTCTAATATTAAATTAAACATTTTGATTATCTACCATCAGTTTAGTGTTTGTTTCCTCCTGGATAGGTTATTTAAGGGCCACCTCCAATGTTTGCTATTGCAATGGTGTAGATAGCACCAGCCACTCTGTCCTTTGACAGTACATTTATTATAGAATATTGCTTTTTAAATAATTAAATATTAATTTTATTGATGATCAATGCCTGATTAAAACATCTACTTCATGTTGTTAGGCCGCTACAGTGGACCTTGAATGAATTGTTTTACAGAATAACACAGGACTTAGGAAGTTATCCCAAGATGCCCTAGGAAGTCTGATAACAGGGCTGCAGGAGTTAACTGTATCCTATCTGATGTTGTGAAAGTGTTTCTTGCATTATTCCAAAAAATGTGGAAAACCAAGAGTGACCGGTGGACTGGAATAGGTCAGTCTACATGCCGATCCCCCCAAAAAAGGCAGTGCTAAAGAGTGCTCCACCTATGGAATGATTGCACTAATTCAAGATGAGAGTAATGTGATGCTTAAGATCCTTCAAGCTCGGCTCCAACAATATATGGACGAGAACTATTAGATGTGCCAGCTGAGTTTCTCAGAGGTACAAATTGTGAATATCCACTGAATAATAGGGAAAGCAAGAGAGTTCTGTGAAAACATGTATTTCTGCTTCATGGACTATTGTACAACTTGATTGTTTGGATTACAACAAAATTTGGCAAGTTCTAAAAGAGATGGGGTGCCAGACCATCTTGTCACCCTACTGAGGAAGCCACGGTCAGAACTGAACGTGGAACAATCAAATGGTTTATTTATTTAACTTATACACGGAATACATCATGCATAAGGCTGGGCTGGACAAACTCAAAGCCAAAATTAATATTGCTGGGAGAAATATCAACAATCTCAGATACGCTGACGATACTACTCTGATAGCTGAAAGTGAGGAACTAAAAGGCTATTAATGAGGGAGATAGAGGAGAGTGCAACAGTTGACCTGCTTAAAAAGAGGATCATAGCAAACAGCAATCTCAGTTCCTGACAAATAGATGGGGAATAAATGGAGGCAGTGACAGGTTGGTCCCTGCGGCCATGAAAGACGTTTGATTCTGTGGAAGAAAACTATTCTTGACAAGTTTTTAAACAGTAAAGATAGTACACTATCAACAAATATCTGCATAGTTTGTACTAAAGTATTCCCAGTAGTAACATACATATGTAACAGTTGGACCATAAAGAAGCGCCAAAGAATTTACATCTTTGAATTGTGGTGCTGGAGGCATCAAGAAAATCCAATCAATACTAGAGGAAACCAAGTCAAACTGTCCACTGGAAAGTTTAAACATGAGGCTAAAGCTTGAATATTTTGGCCATATCATGAGAAGACATGATTCACTAGAGAAGACGCTGATGCCAGGAAACATTGAGGGCAAATGAAGATGGCGATGGCAGAGATGGATATATTGAAGCAATGATCATGAGCTTGCATCTTTTACATGCAATTTCACCTGTGCCAATAGACACAGATGTTAACTGTGCATGCATGACCCCTACTCTGTGATGTATAAAAGGGTGGACAGAGGTTGTTTATATAATGTTACATCATGCATTATCAAGCATTAGTGCACAGTGGACCTAATTAAAATACCTGAGATTTAGTAAATCACATGTAGACCTACATAATGCTAGTGCATGACATGCTGCTGCAAAGTGCAGATTAACAAGGTTTCTCTTAGTAAATTCCTTCCAATGTGTTTAACATGTTTAGTATAGGTTTTAACTTGACAAAGAATTGCAACTCTCAAAAGCACTTTAAACTGAATTTCCAATAAAAAGGTATAACTACATACTGCAATTCTCTTGATATTATGCATTTGTAAGGTCTGAGTTATGTGTCTTCTCCTATCTACATGTATATACATCCCACACACAATCACTGGTCTATTTTTCGACTTTTTCGATTGTGATACATTTTTCTTGTTTCAAATCATTTGTTGGCATGCAAGTAACAACTTTAGATTCTTCATGCAACACAATAAAAATAATAATAATAAACATTTCTGCAAAACATAAATGCAAATGAAACTAGTACCAATTTGGAAATGTAGGTAATGTTCTTTCGTGAAGGTGTTGTGTGTGATTTGTACATGTTACTCTAGTATGGATAAAAAATACAGTACAGCTTCAGAGGTTCACTATGACCAAAACCTTTTCCACTTTTAATAGCAGTACAATTTCAATCATAATTTCAAGTAACTAATCCGTTTTTTTATCCCATAGTTTAATTTATAATTTTAGAATTCACTATGAGCTAATGTAGTGTTCTGATATCAATAGCAATTTTTCCAAGATAAGGGTGAATCTTATAAATAAACAGACAGAGCTTCCCTTAATCAAGATATTCGATTGGTATCTTGGGAAAGGTGATTTTGCCAAGCACAGAGTTTGTGCTGTAATCTCGCCCCAGCCTTAATTGGATGATGCAGCTACATTGAACTGCATAGCCGTTTGCTGAGTAAAGAACAGGTTAAAATCCGTACTTGCAGTGCGTGCTGCTATAGGCTAGTATGTTTTGGTGATGAAATCAGGATTTCAGTCTGCTGCACATAAATCTGTAAGTACACTGACATTTTCAATATAATACATATTTTTCTGCTAATCAGTGGCTGCTTAAGAAAGATGTAAAACCCAGAAAACTTCTATATAGTTTTAAGTGTCATGTAAGTACTTGAGGAACTTGGCCTGAAGCATTTAGGTTGGTTAAGCTATGTGCTATGTGTGCGTCCTATATGGAATTATATGTTAAAATTGTTCAGAGATGGCTCCTGGTTCCTAAAATCACATATTATAATTGTCAAACTGCGATTCGTCGTCATGCTTGCGACAAAACGCAGTTTGACAATGATCCGATCGCAAAGAGGCACAGAGGGAGAGTGGGGAAGAGGCGCAGAGGGACAGAGGGAGAGTGGGGAAGAGGCACAGAGGGGGAAGAGGCACAGAGGGAGAGGGTGGAAGAGACACAGAGGGGGGGAGACACAGAGGGAGAGGGGGGAAGAGACAGAGGGAGAGGGGGGAAGAGACAGAGGGAGAGGGGGGAAAAGACACGGGGGGAGAGACACAGAGGGTGAGGGGTAAGAGACACAGAGGGAGAGATCGAGGAAAGACACAGAGAGGGGGGGAGAGGCACAGAGAGAGGGGGGAAGAGACAGAGGGAGGGGGAAGAGACACAGTGGGAGGGGGGAAGAGACACAGAGGGAGGGGGGAAGAGACACAGAGGGAGGAGGGGAAGAGACACAGAGGGAGGGGGGAAGAGACACAGAGGGAGGGGGGAAGAGACACAGAGGGAGGGGGAAAGAGACACAGGGGAGGGGGAAAGAGACATGGGAGGGAGAGGTGGGAAAGAGACACAGGGGTGGGAGAGGAGGGGGAAGAGACACAGGGGAGGTAGAGGAGGGGGGAAGAGACACAGGGGAGGTAGAGGAGGGGGGGAAGAGACACAGGGGAGTGAGAGGAGGGGGAAAGACACACAGGAGTGAGAGAAGGGGGAAGAAACACAGGGGAGGGAGAACAGGGGGAAAATACACATGGGGGAAGAGACACGAGGAAGGGGGAAAGAGACACAGGCCAGGGGGGAAGAGGCACAGAGGGAGAGGGGGGAAGAGGCACAGAGGGAGAGGGGGAAGAGACACAGAAGGGGGAGAGATACAGAGGGTGAGGGGGGAAGAGACACAGAGGGAAAGGGATGAAGAGGTACAGAGAGAGGGGGGAAAGAGGCACAGAGGGAAAGGGGTGAAGAGGTACAGAGAGAGGGGGGAAAGAGGCACAGAGGGGGGAGACACAGAGGAAGGGGTGGAGAGACACTGGGAGGGAGAGACACAGAGAGAGGCGGGGGAAGAGGCACAGAGGGAAAGGGGTGGAAGACACAGAGTGGGGAGAGACACAGAGGGTGAGAGTGGAAGAGACACAGAGGGAGAGGGGGGAAGAGAGAAAGGGAGGAAGAGGCACAGAAAGAGGGGCCGGGAAGAGACACAGGGGAGGGAGAGGAGGGGGGGGGAGAGACACAGGTGAGTGAGAGGAGGGGGAAGAGACACAGGGGAGCTAGAGGAGGGGGAAGAGACACAGGGGAGGGAGTGCAGGGGGGGGAATACACAAGGGGGGCAAATGTAGACACGAGGAAGGGGGAACAGACACAGGAGGAGGGGGAAAGAGACACAGAAGGGAAAGGGACACAGGGGAGGAGTTTAGAGACACGGGAGGGAGAGGGAGGTAAAAACACAGGGGGGCAGGAGATACAAGGGAGGTAGAGGAGGCGGAAGGAGACACAAGGGAGGGAGAGGAGGGGGGAAATAAGACACGAGGGAGGAAGTAGACAGGGGGAGAGACTCGCAATGAGCTCCAAAGGGGCTCATTGCAAGGCCTGTGATGAGCGCCAAAGGCGCTCATCGCAAGGCCAGTAAAGTAGAGGGGAAGAGGCTCCCATTGTGTGGCAAACAGCATTGCCAGGCTTCACGATAGTAACTAATAAAAAAGAAAATTAAAAAAATTAAAGGAAGACAGCAACTTATTTTTTAGAATTTGGTAAGTAAAGGAGAGCTTCTCTACTCTCCAAATATTCCTGTGTGATCTTATAATTTAGTGATTTGAAGATGTGATTGTACTTTTAACACCAACCGAGAGGCTCGCAATAAGGGTGGAAGGCGCTCATTGCGAGCCACGCGATAAGCGCCAAAAGGGCTCAGCGCGAGGCTCGCAATGAGCGCCAAAGGATCTCAGATGACAAAACACTTACTGTCTGTGGCAAACAGCATTACCTGCCTTACAATTTTATTGCCCCGTCATTTTTGACGGGCAAGTCGCTAGTTATTAATAAATATGATCCCAAAAATCAAATTAAGTGTTGGAAGCGATGTGGCTTACGGGGTACAACCCTGCATGTCTGGTGGGATTGTGAAAGAGTCTTTTAAAAATCAATGTTGTTTACAGATCTCAAAAATTATTGGGAAAGATTTCCCTTGTAGCTCACAGTTGATTGTATGGCATTGGGAAATTAGTTTGCCGTTCACACAACACAAATTTATCTTGTCTGATATTCTATTGATTGTAAAATGGATTTTCGTAAAATACTGTTAACTTAACCAGTTTCCTTCATGGATTGAAATAGAAAATATTATAGGAAGAAATAGAGAATACGCAAAGGAATTGTTTATAGGAGGTATAAAGAAAAAGGGTTTATTCTCTAATTGCCATTTTTGGGATCTGTATGCAAACAAAAAAACTTAGGTTTCCTCCCTGTACTAGATTTCCTAAAGCAACTCCCATATTGAGAAATGTATGATATTTTGATTTTATCCTGCTGTAATGTTTATTTATTTTTGTCTATGTTATGTATGTATGAAATGATGCTGGGCATGTTTTTGTATGCAAATTAATAAAAAAAATTATATAAAAAAATAAATAAGGCTTTTTTCTGCTCTCTTTTGGGAGGTTGAATTTATACTTAAGAATGTATCCCTAAATGCACTCGCAGAGCCTTATAATGTTCAGTAACTCTCACAGAAGTTTTATAAGAGCACTTTCTATAAAATGTACCATAGTAGCAGAGCCTTTAGACAACCATATACAGTATTCAGTTATTCTTATGGGATACATGAAATCGCACTTTAGAACAAATCTCCTCTAGCATCAGTCACAGCAGATTACGTAGTGAAGGATTTGTTGTGGGTGGAATTTAATAGCACCATAGATCCCTATGTGGAATATTTACGTACAGGTGTTCCTATGGGAGCCATGTAATTCAGACCTATATAATCTAAAGAAAACTATAGCAGGGAAATATACAATCAAATAACAATATTGAAAAAGAACACACATAAAACACCAAAAGCACATAAAAATACTCAAAAAGATACTTAAAAATCAGTTCGGGTATCCAAAGTGTTCAGCAGAATAAAAGCCAAGTCTAGCATTATAGAAGTTTATTTGCCCACATTACCCACTCCTTTTATGGAATATTGTCTTAAAAGTCCTTTGAAGACCAGTTAAAATTTAAATCCAATTATTTGACTCCAAACTTTCTTGACTCCACGAGAAATTGAAGGCATTTGGCCTGTAAAACTTCCACACTAACTAGGTTCTGAGGAGTAAGCCTTGAATATCTGACCATGTAATGTGAATAATTTTGCTTGTTTTACACTTTGTGTTCCAACTATTTTTAGTGAACTACACTAAGGTATTTTACTCCTTAGGCAATCACATTCCAGACTAACTTATGTTTTAACATAGGTAGACATATTTAATATGCTTTTACAAAAATCATCTAGCCTAAATCTACCATTTGAGTTTCTTGTTGTAAAGAAAAATAAGCCGCAAGAAGACTCAGCTGATAAGTATTTGTAAAGAACCACATTTTACTGTTCGATAATTAAAAATGTCATGGTTAACCACAAATCTGTAGTGGAGATATGTATCAAGTTCCCCCTGATGATCTGACATGTTCCCTGCCTATTATTATTACAGGAATATCCTTGTTTTAGAGGTCCAGATTTTTATAGAAGGCTGTACCTGTCAGAGAACTGACTGAAAAAAAAAAAAAAACTATAAATAATTTATAAAGCTTTTGAAACTTCTGAAGTATTTTTCTCAAGTGTGAAGAAAAAACCTTTGGAATTTGTAAAGTTTTGTAATTCATGTACAATTTTCTATTCTCCTAATACGACAATCGGCACCTATATAGAATGGGAGAACACTTGAAAAATGCCAAGTAAGTAGTCGGATGCCTTTTGCCAGCCTCCAAATCTACAGCTATTTTTAACCAACTTAAGGAGCCATTTAGCGTCATTTGATAATAGGATCTATTGACAACTGCTGAGTCTCAAATATGTGATTGCAACTTCAGAATGTCTTCCTGTTAAGATCAGTATTAAAGTAAGATAAATCAGGACTCCTGTTACTATTGAACGGTTTTGTCCTTCACTGCAGTGTAATGCTATCAGTGGTTACTAAAAATACTATTTACCAGAACTGTGTATATGATATCATAACTTAAAGTACATATTTGAGATCATTCCAATAGATGCTTACTTTAATCTATAATTTTATTTTGATAGACATTTTAATATCAATGATTAAAATAGCTAAAAAATATGTTTATTATGTTGATCTATGTACATGTTTAGGAACGGGAAATATTCAATTTTGCTAGGGACAAGCTATATTCATAGTTTATATTAATGCTTATGTTAAAACAAATGGTTGGTCTAAAAAAGCATTTTTAGTATTAAAAATATAGTGACTTGGTCTAAAAGGGCTTTAGGATATTTTGATTAGCTGAGACAATCTTGAATCTAGAAAATCATTGACAGGTTACCCCACAGCTACACAGCACACATTACCAAGGGAAACCATTTCAATACAGTACGTCTCCAACAAATGAAAAGCAATGTATTGATACAGTCTTGTAAATTAAGAGATTAGCACTGCCTGCCTGCCAGAGCCAGCTCAAACTATTGACTTTATAGTAGGTGGAGACCTGCAGGCACTGAATCTGATATAGGAAAGTAAGTTTAATATTTAACATTATTTTTTTAATAATTAAATATAAATTTTATTATTGATCAATTTATAATTAAAACATTTATACCCTAAAGTGTTCATTTCATGATGGTTCTCAGACTTATATGTCATGCACTGCCTGTGTGCCGTATATGAAACACTGGTCGTCTCTTTGCTAAATACATTCATTTTGTACATAATAGGTTTGCTAATTTGGTATGCTCTGATGATTCATATACGGTATTTTCTATTATACAATGTAAAAAAACTAAATATACAATTATTTACCAGCATTCCCGTATGTGTGCTTTCTATCAAATTAGGGCATGGTAGGGTAATACAAAATAGATTGGCTTCATCATTCCAAGCGCCCATAGAACTCAGTTTTTAATTATTTTCCAAGAAAGTGAAGGCCCTGCTGTTAATTTGTTTAGAGCAGACAACTAGTTACATTACATTACACCTTTAAGGCTATTTAGAGATATCCATGATATAGCAGAGGCAGCGCCAGACACCAGCTTCAAGTAATCTGACGTAAAGTGAAATGTTACATTTGCATAATTTAGAATATAAATGTTCATCAAAGTCACAACAAAATATGTTACTTAAAATTAAGAAAGTGATGTGCAAGTCAACATTAAAGAGAATGATATAATAAGACCAGAATTTGGCATCCTGATTATTATGCATAGGAACAGCATGAATAAAATTAGTAAACAAGTAGCATGATAACAGTATAGCTAGAGTATCAAGGGTAAAGAAGATCCCCACTGTTATTTAGCTTACAAATATTGAATATTCTGAATAGGGTCAAATATAAACAGAAACGCTATTAAATATGAATAATATCTATCTCCTACCATACTAAAGATGAGGAGGACCAGGCATAAAACACCTGCAAAAACTTTCCAATTAAATACTTTTAAACAGCCTCAAAGCCGGAGCAGACAGTCGAAACGTACATCACTATGATACATGGGGCACAGTCCCTTGGTGCACTGCATACCCACATGACTTAGTATGATCTCTAACGATTTTGCAATATATATGACTAGAAATAATAACGGAATCAAAGGATGCTGGCATAGTGTCATGATTTCAGTGTTTAAGGACTGATATTGCCAGTAATTGTGGCTGTTGTCAAGGGAGCATGACATTGTTACATTGTGATTATGTATTATTGTGTGTGTTATATGTTGCCTCTACATGGTTATTATGTATACAAGTTATCATATGTTATAGAGGGAAAATGTATATAGAACAGGAGAATACATGAGGATAAGGTAAAATGCTTTGCACATAGGCTGAGCTGCAGATCATTGCGTCCTCAGATAAACAGACCTTGATAAACAGCAGTCAAGACAGATGTATGTACTTCAAGTAGTCCTAAGCTAACACTTGAAATTAACATAAATATTTTTTCACTAGCCAGCTATAGATATCTGGAGAATTTGATCTTCAGAGCTTTGATAGCCCCAAGGTTGCAAGCCAAGTGGGACTTAGTGCTGACATCACACATACACAAATGTACACAAGGGTGTGGTATTGGAGAGTATAAATATGTTGATTCCATAATTCAATAAAGGTTCAGTTCTAGTTTCACATATCCACAGTGTGAGACTATTTCTGTGTTTTGTATCCTGACGTGGGAAGTGGTCTTGCCATGGGCCACTAGTAACTTGTATCCTGTATTCTCTGCCAGTACCTTTGGGCCTTGCCCTCTTCAAAGCCATCTTTTGTGTAACAGAGCAAGAACTAGGTAAGTTTGAACTAGGTTCATTTCAAGACCACTTGAAGAAGCAGATTGTGACACAAGGTACTACTGAAAACACATTTAAAATCACTTAAAGGCATATCCACGCTGAATGACAAAGCCCGGAAGAGTCCAAGCATAATTTGTTTGTTTACAATATCTTTTGAGCAGATAAGAAGTATTCAGATTATTTTAATATTGTAATTGTTGGCCAGAAAAAAAATTAATAGTTGAGCTGCACAGATCTGAGGGTGGAATGTGTGAACGTTTTCTTTATGTTTTTATATATTGAAATTAAAAATGTGTATTTGTTTTATTAGAATGCTAGAATGATAGGTATGTGCCGAATTAGTTAAACAGGTGCTCTGCAAGGCAGGAAAGACCTTGTAATGAATAGGTTTAAAAGTCTAACAATACAAGGAATATAGCCAAGGTAGAAGTATGTATTTCTGTATATTGCTTTAATTATATCTGTTTATTTGATATGCAGTGGTAAGACATATATAACAAAGTAGACATACAACCTCCCTGTGTTTTTCTGGCTAACCACAACATACTTCCTACATGTACACCTTGTATATAACAAGATATAGGATACGATTCTCCATACAGTTCCTTATTGCCCAGTCTTTATGGTCAATACTCTAAGGACCACTGCAAAGTTGTATGTAAAGGACAAACTTGGAAGAACTTGGCATGATGATGTGCAAAATGTAGAACATTATTTAAAAACAAGAAAACACCACTTAATTTTTAACTATAATATTATATTCTACTTTATGGTAGGATGAAAGATTCTGATGATTTGAACAGAATTAATTCTGACACCTGTTTTTGGAAGCAGAACTGTTTTAGGAGTTTATGTTTAGGCTTAATCTGTTAAGTATTAATCAGGAATAATATCCTTTTCTTTATTATTTTTACATAAGAGCAGAACAGAATTGTCACATGTGAGGAATATGGATGCAGATAAGATATTTTTTCTACTGAAAGTGTGCCATTATCTGCAGCACTCGATATTGAAATTTCCATCAAAATAATATGATAAAGTTAAGCTGCACAGAAATTAAATGGAAGTTCAAATCACAGTAGGATACCCCCTTAGGAAATAAACAATACAAAACTGAACAGAGACTGAATGGCAACTTGTAATAAACACTAAGCTTAACTTGGTCAAGTCTAAACATTTCAGAGGAATATGATCTAGAAGTAAATTGTCTATGATTTAAAACAAGCGGAGCTTTAAAGACCATTGCAGTCATATATTTAATATATATTATTTTGAAGGACCATAACTAAAAATATTTTTAAACTGGAAAATAAAATAATACAGTCTCTAAATATATTATGTTTTTTATAAAAATAAATTAATTATGCTATTGTGGAATCTACTATTTTGGTTTCTGTTGAATTTAATGACATCTTCAGTAAAAAAAACAAAAAAAAACAAACACGTTTTTCTTTAAAAGGAATCCCATGGTTTTCAAGTAGCTGTGCAGTAAACTGCTCATTTTTCTCACAAAAGATCAACTTCAACCAAAAAAATGTTTCAATCTTTACTATTTAAGGGAGAAAAGATGCATCATTAAGTTGGCCATTTAAATATTTGTAATACAGTAAAGCTGCATAAAATGTATGTGCTCATACATTCAAGGTAATAATGTTATTACAAGCACTTTCTCACATATTACCCAAGATTTATCAAGCAGTGCAGTTTGTGAGTTATTCAGTGCTATGATTTTGTGGGATCAGTCATGATGCAGCGAGGTGTTATTGGTAATTCAGATAAATCAACCTACATAGAATAAAGCATCAAGTGTTTTTTTTACATGACATACAATTACACAGGGTCATAGATCCAGGCCATAGTGTGCTTTGTGCAATAGAAAATACAATCATGCTTTCTTTGCTTGGGATCAGTTGCCCATAAATCACAATTTATTCACAGTATTCAAAACATATTCTGGCTCTTTTATTAAACTAACTAACCTAATACAACAGTGCTAAATTAGGCATAGCAAATCATACGTAGAATAAAGCATTTGTGGACGCCATAAGCAGGACCTCTGGAGCTTCCCATTCAGCTCTCACAACCTTCACAATTTGTCCCCATCATGTTCTCTGGAGTGGGAATGTATATCCCTCTTATATAGTACACTTCATTTCTTCCCTTCAAAACCATCATATCACTTCCTCTTGCCACAAAAAGCAGATAATTTCCCTGTCTATATGTTAAAGTTTTTTTTTCTTTCTATTAAAAAATAATGAGGTGAAATGACCACAAAGTACCACATATTATGTTCTGCACGGTCCAGAACTCCACCCTTCCTCAGTTTGACAAACGGTTTATTGAAAAATGTTAATTCTGTTCAGCCAATCACAATCAGCATAGTGGTATTCAGTGTTCTGCTGACAATGATGGTGAAGAAGCCATCCCTCTTTTGAGAGACAACTGTTAAAAAAAGTTTTGTCGCTGAATGGTGGAAAAGCGTTACCATAATCTAAAAAAAGTAATCTGTTAAAAAGCACAACTTTTAAAAAATAGAGTTTGATCTGAGAAATAGGCATCTTTTGGAAAGGACAGGAGCAAGCATAGAAAAAAAACAGACCAGGCTTATGCATAAGGCCATTGTATGGTTTGTCCTATAGGTCTGGTTATCTACTCAGAGCGCCACCTATTTTAGCTCACTTGTGATCTTCACAGGAAGAAATATCCTGTATTATATCAGTCTGGTCTGGATGGGACCTAACACACACATATAAGCATACACAACACAAACTCACACACATATAAACACACACCACACACACATACAGACACTACACAAACATATACACATACACCCACTTCACGCAGACATATACACAACACACACACATACAAGTGCCTTAAAAAAGAATTCACCCCCCTTGGCATTTTTCGTGTTTTGTTGCCTCAAAGCCTGGAATTAACATGGATTGTTTGAGGATTTGCATCATTTAATTTACAGAACATGCCCACAACTTTTAAGATGTTTTTTTTGTTAATTATTATTATTGTGAAGTGAATAACAAATAGGACAAAATAACAGAAAAAGTCAATGTGCGTAACTATTCACCCCCTAAAGGCTATACTTTGCAGAGCCACATTTTGCAGCAATCACAGCTCCAAGTTGCTTTGGATAAGTCTATGACCTTGCCACATCTTACCACTGGGATTTTTGCCCATAGCTCCTTGCACAACTGCTCCAGCTCCTTCAAGTTGGATGGTTTGCAACACATTTACATGTTTCCCCTTAAACCACTCAAGTGTTGCTTTAGCAGTGTGTTTGGGGTCATTGTCCTGCTGAAAGGTGAACCTCCGCTCTAGCCTCAAATCAAGTACAGAGTGATACAGGTTTTGCTCAAGGATATTCCTGTATTTAGCACCATCCATCTTTCCCTCAACTCTGACCAGTTTCCCAGTCCCAGCTGCTGAAAACATCCCCACAGCATGATGCTGCTACTATGTTTCACTGGGGATGGTGTTCCTTGGGTTATGTGATGTGTTGGGTTTGCGCCAGACATAGCGTTTTCTTTGATGGCTGAAAAGTTACATTTTAGTCTCATCAGACCAGAGCACCTTCCTCCATACATTTTGGGGAGTCCCCCACATGCCTTTCGCAAACTCAAAATGTGCCATTTTGTTTTTTGCTGAAAGTAATGGCTTTCTTCTGGCCACTCTGCCATAAAGCCCGACTCTATGGAGCGTACGACTTATTGTCGTCCTATGTACAGATACTCCAGTCTTTGCTGTGGAACTCTGCAGCTCCTCCAGGGTTACCTTAGGTCTCTGTACTGCCTCTCTGATTAATGCCATCCTTGCAGTTTTGGTTGGCGGCCATCTCTTGGCAGGTTTGCTGTTGTGCCATGTTCTTTCCATTTGGTTATGATAGATTTGGTGGTGCTCCTGGGGATCATCAAAGATTTGGATATTTTTTTATAACCTAACCCTGACTTGTACTTCTCAACAACATTGTTCCTTACTTGTTTGGAGAGTTCCTTGGTCTTCATGGCAGTATTTGGTTAGTGGTGCCTCTTGCTTAGGTGTTGCAGCCACTGGGGCCTTTTAAAAAAGATGTGTATATGTATCGACAGATCATGTGACACTTAGATTGCACACAGGTGGACATCATTTCACTAATGATGTGACTTCTGAAGGAAACTGGTTGCACCAGAGCTTTTTATTGGCTTCATAAGAAAGGGGGTGACTACATTCGAACATGCCAATTGTCTGCTTTCTATTTATAAAAAATAGTTTTATGCATATATTTTTCTCATTTCACTTCACCAACTTAGACTATTGTGTTCTGATCCATCACATAAAATTCAGATTAACAAAACATTGAACCTAAGCCTGTAATGTAACAAAATAGGTAAAAAGTCAAGGGAGTGAATACTTTTGCAAGTCACTTTATATACACCACGCACACCCACAACACGTATTCACACATACCACACACACCCACAACACATACACAGCACACACAAACATACATACACTCCACACACACATAAATACACTTTACACACATATACACACACTCCCACACACATATACACATACACCACACACACATATACACACACATACATTTGGGGAGTCTCAAGGAGCTCCTGACCCCCCCTTCTGATTCCCCCTGCCCCTCTTGATCCCTCTTCTGATCCTCCCCTCTTCCTCTCTTGATCCTCCCCTCTTCCTCTCTTGATCCTCCCCTCTTCCTCTCTTGATACTCCCCTCTTTCTCTCTTGATCCTTTCCTCTTCCTCTCTTGGTCCCCTCTCTGCCCATCCAATATCATGCCTTGGCCCATCTTGATCTCACGCCATCGGCGCTTCCTACCACACCAGCACTTCTCCCGTACTGCAGCCTTCCCTTGCAGGGCGTGTGTGATGCGCCGCAAGGGATGCAGCTCGGGGGCGTGCTGCTGGTGCGGTAGTAAGCGCCAATGGGGGGATCGGGAGTGGTGGATCTAAAGGAGGCCAAGGGAGAGTGACCAGACCTATAAAACAAACTTACTTAGGTGTTCATTCTCAGATGAGCACCTCCACTCTTTTTGCTTAGCAGGCAGTAGTGTAAAATGAGCTGCTTGCAATGTACATAAATAGACCTTCCAGTCACCACCCACCATCATATTGCAAGTACACTATGCCTGTTTGGAGAGCTCTTCTCTCTGGGCAACTCCAACCACAGAGGCAATATGTCATAGAGGGGGCTGAGAGATAAGGAGTTCATACCTCCTGGGGGTATGATTAAAAATGAGTAATTCATTGTTTAAATGCACAGTAAAAATCAAGTAAAGGGGTTTGGTATCAGGCCCTACCTAAATATTTTTAAGTGACCCCTTTATAAAAAGATTAAAGTGGGCCTTTAAACTATGTTTACTAAAAATCAGAATTGGCAGTGCATGCAATGCTCTTCTATTGGGAGTCAGGTCTGCCGCTCAAATTAACAACTGAAGGCCGAAAATTGCATAAATCGCAAATAAACATGCACACACAATAAACAATGCATTTACAGGCATTCTATCAATAAAACATTTTTTTAATATTATTATGTTTAGTTTATGAAGGTTTTTCTAAATTAGAACTGCATAAAGATGTATTAATAAATAAATAAAATGCATTAAAATAAGCAAGATAAATACTGTTTTCATTAACTTAATTTGTGTGTGTAAACAGAAAATTAGATCACAAGATACAAATCTACTTATAAATAAGCTCTATGTTAAGAAATAAAGAATAAAAACAAAATTAAACATAATTAGTTCTGGAAGAAAATAATTAACAAATGAATGTAATATAATTTTTCTAATCATAAACTAATTCTTCTTTTATTTGTATAATTTTAATAAATCTTTGAAATAGTACATTACGAGCAGTACAAGTATTTTACTGCTATACAGTCTGATAAAGACGGCATCACCCAAAAAAAATGATGGCCTTTAGTTAATGTGGTTTCCATTGAAAATGACCATGCTTGTAAGTAGCCCCAAGACTATGTTGCACCACCCTGAAGCCATGAAGGGTTGGGCATTTTTAGTACTTGGGTGGGAGACTGCCTAGGCATACCGGGAGGTGTATGCTATGGCCCACTGGAGAAGGGACTAGTAACCCACTCCAGTATGACCATGAATACCAAAAGGATCAGCATAGTGTGTTGTGGTCCATGAGGTCACAGAGAGTCGAACACGACTGAACAATGCATACACACCCACACAGCTCCAAGACTATTGTATCCATTCTAAAGCTTTCTTTACATGAAAATAAAATATATTAAGAAAGATAACACTACACAACACAGAAATAGATACAACAGTGTTTTTCGCTCCACTAGATAATTTAAACATTCTTGGAGGATTTGTTATCCATTTTTCGTATCTAGCTTTATATATTTAAAATCATGGTGATAAGATAAGAAAACCTAACCCTGAGCAAAGATTTCCTTAGCCTCCCGTCCCCTTTACACTATATTTTAACTTTGAACAAGCGGAGAGGGCCCTTTTATGATATGTATAAATACTATATTGTCTCATTTTTACTTTCCTCAAATGTTTGTCAAATATTCATGTGGAGGTTTATCTAAAGCTATGGCACTCTACAAATAAAATATAATAATAATAATAATAATATTAATAGGTCAGTGACATAAGACTACCGATTTTCATATAACATAAATATTAGAATAGTTCTAAAATGATCTTTTCCATGAATGATAGGAAATATAGACATTACATGCAAGTTACTTAGAATTTCACAAAATAACATGCTTTAAGAATTATAAACCGAAATATTGTTGGGATAAGTATAGAAAGTCTTTATTTTAGCAGCAGCCACAGTGGTTTAGATTAGCAGCTCCTTAGGGGAGTCTGTGGTGCCAGTTTTTGCAGCACACCAGCCTTCTTGGTATTTATTAAACTTTGTTCTTCAATGACTTCACAAGCATTCTCCTCTGGAGCATGTTGCAGGTGTGTTGTATGTAAAAACGCTTCCCTATATTTTCTATGCATTTTATTGTGTAAATTCATAATGATGATTAAGTGGCTATTCCTATATATTATATTAGGGAGGCGTATGACAAAAAATTACTGCTTGAGTCTGAGTATTTGTATGCATTAATGAATACAGTGAAGATTGATATAGTACTTAAAGGGCCATTTACCTCACTGTAAGTGCTCTTCATGGTCTGAAAGAGCACAGGATTAAAAAATCTAAAGTTTTAAGTCTGTGTACAAACACAGTCTGTCCTGACTACTAGCCACAGTGAGGACATTGATTTATAGCAGTATTTCCATGAACTTGGGAATGTACTTAAAAGTTAACCCACAACTGACCTGTTTAGGTGATTCACATAATTTAGGTGTGCACAGATTGATTTGTTGAGGGTTAACTCAGTCTTTCTTTTGCTCACTAAACAGAGCTGTAGCGTGTGTCTGGCAGTGGGCAGTCAGTGACACATGTAAACACAGACTTTACTTTATTGAAATCTCAGTAAAAACTGCAAGTATTTCAAAAATTCAAAAAGTATTTCTACATGTTTTTAGGAGATCTGTGATGTGGTCTAAATTGTGCTGAATTAAGTAGCCCTTTAATCTTTCACTGATTAGGCTTGTGAATCTAGCCCAATATGTATATCTGTGTTTGCAATAACCTGTATAACAGTCTCAGTTCATCCAGCATTGATGCAAATAACCGTTAACAATGCTTTATTTCTTAATATACATCTTCTGAAAAATATTAATAATTTCTTGCTGCATTGCTACATGATAAAGCAGAAAGCAAATCGGATTCCTCTTTAGCTTGATTCCCTTGGTAATGCTGTACAGTCACTAAATTGGGTCACGGCGTGACAGGGAACTTCTGCGAGAAATTTTCACTTTGAGGGATGTATCTTTCATACAGTAAAAAAACTGAAACATCTAAGCAGTGTGCAGTGCTTCATGGTGTCATATCACACACATGCGCTTAACCTGAGGTCACAACAAGAGAGATCGCAGGGCAGTTCTGACTTTATTTCATCCCCTTGAAGAGGAAAATCGCACTGCTTGATGTGAAACACTTTGAGAGACAGTCCATACAGAACCGACTCACTTCAAACTGTTACCTGGTCTACAGTGGCTCCTCCATCCCAGAAAATCACTCATACGTCATTTAACAGAGAGTATATTTTACCATTAATATTTATATGCTATTTTATATAATATACAATATTGTGAGGATCCCTAACCCCCTCTCTTTCCTTACACCCCAATAGAGGCCCACATTCACTACATATCACACATGGCTCATGTTTTGTCTTTTCCTGTTTACTCAGGATGATGTTTTGTTATGGCCTAATATCAAACAATCGTTCAATCATTTCTGACACTCTGTGACCTCATGGACCGTAACACACCTAGACATCTTTATGTCAATGGTCATGCTGATCCACTTGTTATTTGTGGCAGATATCCTGGAGTTAGCTGCCAATTCCTTCTCCAGCGGGCCCCAGCATACAGCTCCTGGTATTCCTAGGTGGTCTCCCATCCAAGTACTGACCAGGACCAACCCTGCTTGGCTTCAGGGTGGTGGTTGGTTCCCTGACTTGGAATCAAACCCAGGTCGCAGGTGAAAGCACCAAATCCGAACAATTGGACCACCAGGGAACCTTCTGTAACTAATGTATAATAATCTCCTGTATGTAATGTAAAGTGTGCAATTTGTACATGACATTTTCTAGTATAAGAAGTATTAATGTTGCTAATAAATTATAAAATATATGCAATACAATAAAAGTAAAAAAAAAACATAATATGAATTTACAAATAATGACAGATTAGGAAGCAATTTCAAACAGATGGACATTGTGAAGAAAGGACATTTTAATGTTATGGGGGAGGGGGGGAGCATTATTTGCTTAACATTTCTAAATTCCCTTTATTAATATGCGCCATAAGCATCAACTGTATTTTAACCAAGTTTACTTTACTAATCTCTGCACACATGCACTTTTGCATATGCTTTACATAAAATGGCCTCTGTGCAGGTGCATGGTTGTCCGGCTGACAGAACGTGCTGTAGTTCTATTCTGCATGTTTACAATTGAGAGAAGCTAAATATCTTATACAGTGGTACCTCGGCACTCTGAACTCATTGCACATATATGAGTAAATTTACATTACTCCTCATGGGAACATTGGTACTCGTTTTCGCCACATGTCATGCCTTCTGGAACCAATTAATGACGAGTGCCAAGGTACCACTGTATCTACAATGAATGCTTCAAATGTATTAATGGCTGCATATTTGTATATGCAATATTATGGGTTTTTAAATGTATTATAAAGCCTTACCTATGACTCTCCAAGCTAACGAGATATCATGCATAAACAGATTTGATATAAAATACACACAGCCAAAAAAACAGGTCAAAGTGCCAGCTTTATTTCCTCTGTGCTGTAGTAAAATCAAACCAGTGATTTGATTTGCATCCAAAAGCAGCACTAGGTCAACAATCTTCTTAAAAGGGTTTAACTAACACAGTTTTATTTATTTATTTTTAGATTAGTGCTGGCTTTTTCGGTTGGTGGATTGTGAGATCAAAAGGCATTAATGTAGTTGTTCCCAATGCAGGCAATGGCGTTACATAACATCTCTGACATTTGGTGGACGGGATTTAACTGAGTAATAAAACACAATGCAGCATTTCTGAAAATACACTAAAATAGAGCACTTTACTATACATTTGTATGTTGTGCACTCAAACACAGCATTAGCAAAGCCAAAAAATATTCTGTTTTGCATTTAAAATATTCTGGTAACAAAATAGTAAATGTGTTTTTTTTTATTTTTTTTATTATAATAAGTGATACATTGTAGAATGATTATCCAATGTATTTTTGAGAATGATGCTAGATAAGCCAATGTGTACTACAGTACATGAGATGGCTGGTCCACAAAAAAGCTGGGCCCTTTCTGTTATGTCCCTGCTAGCAGTGGCGTGCAGCGGCCAGTAGGTGGCATGACTGTGGCGTGCCAAGACTTTGTTCAATTTGTTTTTTGGATTAGGCATAAGGTAGTGGTAGATGATAATCTTTACTATACTGTAGGTTAGGGTTTAGGGTACAAGGTTAGCGTAGTGGGAGATGATAAGCTTTATTAAGGTTAGGATTTAGGGTTCAAGGTTAGGGTAGTGGCATATGATAAGCTTTACTATAGGTTAGACTTTAGGGTTAGGGTAGTGGCAGATGATAAGCTTTTCTATAGGTTAGGGTTAGGGTAGTGGCAGATGATAATCTTTTCTATAGGTTAGGGTTTAGGGTTAGGGTAGTGGCAGATTATATGGTTAGGGTTTAAGGATAGGGTTCAGGTAGTGGCAGATGATAAGCTTTACTATAGGTTAGGGTTCAGGGTTAGGGTAGTGGCAGATGATAAGCTTTACGATAGGTTAGGGTTTAGGGATATAGTTCAGTTAGTGGCAGATGATAAACTTTACTATAGGTTAGGGTTAGGGTAGTGGCAGATGATAATATTTACTAAAGGTTAGGGTTCAGGGTTAGGGTAGTGGCAGATAATAATCTTTTCTAGAGGGCAGGGTTAGGGTAGTGGCAGATGATAAGCTTTACTAAAGGTTAGGGTTCAGGGTTAGGGTAGTGGCAGATAATAATCTTTTCTAGAGGGCAGGGTTAGGGTAGTGGCAGATGATAAGCTTTACTATAGGTTAGGGTTCAGGGTTAGGGTAGTGGCAGATAATAAGCTTTTCTATAGGTTAGGGTTAGGGTAGTGGCAGGTGATAAGCTTTTCTATAGGTTAGGGTTAGGGTAGTGGCAGATGATAATATTTACTATAGGTTAGGGTTCAGGGTTAGGGTAGTGGCAGATAATATTTTTTTCTAGAGGGCAGGGTTAGGGTAGTGGCAGATGATAAGCTTTACTATAGGTTAGGGTTCAGGGTTGTGGCAGATAATAAGCTTTTCTATAGGTTAGGGTTAGGGTAGTGGCAGGTGATAAGCTTTACTATAGGTTAGGGTTCAGGGTTAGGGTAGTAGCAGATAATAAGCTTTACGATAGGTCAGGGTCAGGGTAGTGGCAGATAATAAGCTTTTCTATAGGTCAGGGTTAGGGTAGTGGCAGATGATAATATTTACTATAGGTTAGGGTTCAGGGTTAGGGTAGTGGCAGATAATAATCTTTTCTAGAGGGCAGGGTTAGGGTAGTGGCAGATGATAAGCTTTACTATAGGTTAGGGTTCAGGGTTAGGGTAGTGGCAGATAATAAGCTTTTCTATAGGTCAGGGTTAGGGTAGTGGCAGATAATAAGCTTTTCTATAGGTCAGGGTTAGGGTAGTGGCAGATAATAAGCTTTTCTATAGGTTAGGGTAGTGGCAGATGATAAGCTTTACTATAGGTTAGGGTTCAGGGTTAGTGTAGTGGCAGATAATAAGCTTTTCTTTAGGTCAGGGTAGTGGCAGATGATAAGCTTTACTATAGGTTTGGGATTAGGGTTAGGGTTCAGGGTTAGGTTAATGGCAGATGATACCTTTACATAATAAAATAGAAAAGCTTATATATTTTCTAATGTTAAATGAATTAACAAAAATATGGAACTTCACTGTCCTATCACTTGTAATCACAGTAAAATCTACTAATAATGAATAATTCAGACAAAATTCAGAACAAATATAATCATCAAAGGAAAACATTTAATTAACATTATCATATTAATTAACAATAGTACATTCACATTGTCATTGTCATCACAAATGCGTATTTACAAATATTTTGAAGGCTGTCAAAGTATTAGAAATAATCTGTGTGAATTCTACTAAGGATTTATATGAAGATGTAATGATAACTTGGTCGTTTCCTAGTAAATTGACTCACTGTTGTGTTACTTCACACTATTTTTTTTTTTGTAATACAGCAGTAATATGCTTAAAAGGAGCAATGTACAAAGTGTTTTTGGATTTAATAGTGAGATGCATTGTATTCTCATGTGCATGTCCAGCCCAGTCTCCCAGAGTGTAGTACAATGACTGTATTTCTGGGAAACCTGAGCGAGAAATACTTTTTTAAATTTACTTTTAGACTTTCAAATGGGGTTAGAAATGTACTATTAATTTTCTCTCTCATATATATATATTCTATATATATATATATATATATATATATATATATATATATATATATATATACACACAAGTACATTAAAATAAGACTCTCTGGGACCTTGTTTTCAGATTCCATTTATGGTAGATTAACACTAACAAATCATTTAAATCTGATATGGACCACTCAGAAAACTAAAGTGCATTATAAATTTATGTTATCAGCCAGTAATAATGGAGGGCTGCTGGGAAATGTGGTGTCTCGCTGACTGCTTAGCTTCCTCTCCTGGATGTCTCAGCCACCCACATTGAGACTAAAGAGTTTTTATTATGCAAAATTAAATGTACTGCACAACAACCAATATTCACCAAGATCAGCAGAGACCTCTCAATGGTAGCTTTAGAAAACCACCTTAAAGCCTCCACAAAGCCTAGTGAATTTTGGACAAATACGCCTCGATTTTTTTAAATATATTCCTCAATATTATATATGTCAACAATGAGATCATTTATGAAGATTGGAGTAGCAATGGCTGTCCAGTATTCCAGATAGATAATCAATATTGAAGTATGAAGTGATACCTATTTTAATAGACAAACATTTTAATTACATTGTCAAGCTTGTGAGAGGTCTATCTTTCTAACTAAATTGATTGTCCAATAAAAAAAGTTCTCACTTATACTGCAATACTCTGATTATTCAACTGAAAATCAAATATAATTACAAATCACAATTGTACAAATGAACGTTATTTAAATTTTTTTGATAATCTTGGGATGGAGAAGTATGACTATGCAGCATTTTGTGCAAGATTTACATATTAAGTTTTATTCCAGCTTTCTTTGTATATAATCACTGCAGATTACAAAGAAAAGTTCCAAATGTATCACAGACATTCTGATATCAAGTGATCAGTGATGTGTTGTGCAAAAGTGCACGCCAGTTAATGAGCCTCATTAGTCATAAACGAGCACTGAATCATCTATCTGTTCTGAACATCCCACTGCATTAACATGGAACCTACCATTTTGTTAAGAACTCTCCAATTAATTCTAAATAAGAAAGATGCTAGAACTGCTTGAAGTACTACCAATGACTAATCTGTCATCTTATTGAATACCCTTAATTATTCTCTAATACGTTTGATAAAGTGCTTTTTATTTGAATATTTTTTTTTAAATGAATGTTAACTGCTTACAGCTCGAACACTTGATAAGTATAACAGCAGTCACGTTGCATGCCGCCCTATATCCCATGATTTCATGTGATAATATACCGTTGGGAGTGGATGCACTATGTGCTGCAATTACCGTAACTATAATATCAGCAGCTTGAGCTAAATATCCCATTAATATGACAGTGGAGGCATAATCCTGGCCTTTTTCTACACACTAGTACTGAAGAAAAGGCGTCTGCGAGTTTCTATCCTAAGTACTTTGGGAATTCACCATGGACATTGGATCCCTAGCTCAAAGACAGGGCCTCCTTCCTTTGCTAAATGTTAATCTGTATTTACCATTGTCTGAACCTAATTTATGTACAGCGCTACGGAATATGTTGGCGCGTTATAAATAAACTATAATAATAATAATAATACTTACATGTGCATACACTATTCAGCCTTTCCCCTCTACACATGTATGTATAGCGGGGTCTCTCTCTTTCTACTGGACACTAGTATAAAGCAAAATAAGAAAGCAAAGGGATATGGTAAGGGTTGAGTATGACTGGCTTTTAAATGTGAAAATACCCCTTGATAGACCTTTAGAAGAAGGGCTAGGAAAGAAGGACTATCGTTCCAGAGAAGGTTTGGCAGGGAGGCTAGTGCTGGTAGTCCAGAATGGCCCAGAACAATACATTTGTTATTAACAATACCTTTAATTTTCTTACCTCCACATCACAATTGTATTCAGACCCATCCAGAAGGGTCACTTTCGCCTGCATATTTTTGGGTCTTTTCGCTGCTTTGAGGGGCGACTTGGAGAGTTTGCTGGAAAATGACTTTTGAGAGACTTTGTCGTCTTCGAGTTGTTGATACTCAAGCTGTTTTGCTGCCGCGGCCTCTTTATCCCAGCCTTTGTCTGGATTCTGTAGAGAGAATATAGAGAGGTCATGTTTCATTCTTGTGTGAAAAGGACTTATTCATGAACTTGTTTAAGGTGTCACTGACATCACTCATGGATAACCTTTCAACCCTTTCAGCTGAACAGGGACAGACACTGGCTTCTATAACACAGCAGGCACTGTGGAACTAGAAAAGTTAGTAGAGTATGAACATGCATGCATGTTGTGCTGCTGTGGAAATTGTATATATGGCATGTATTACGCTGTGCAAATGATTGCATGTGAACAAAACATACAAATAAACAGTGAATCCAATAAAGAGAGCCTATGATGATACATTCTGATAAGTTCACTGCATTATTTCCCCGCCAGCAGACACTAGTTGGCGTGACAGTGGCACGCCAAGACTTCAATTTGTTGTTAGGGTAAGGGTTAGGTTTAGGCCAGACTTAGGGTTGGAATTTAGGGTTAGGGTAGTGGCAGATGATAAGTTAAACATAAAAAAATAGTGTTGCACCATTATTTTACTAAGTAAAGCTTATCACCTGTCACTACCCTAACCCTGAACCTTAAGAACAAATTGAACAAAGTCTTGGCGCGCCATCATTGCACCACCTAGTGGCTGCAGCACGCCACTGCTGGCGAGGAGGAAACCGGAAAGATCCATGTCATTTTCGCACAGAAAACAAACATTAATTTCCTAATTTCTGCACATCAATCAGACTTTCTTATCCTCCCCTCTAGCTTTGCTATTTCTCTTTGTGTTAGTGGCTGTACATTGCTAACGACATTTAGACATGTTTAAAGTGTAGAAAGTGGATGGAGGCTGAGAACCTTAACCAGCAATTCAACTGCATGTCCTTCAAATAATTTGATCATGCTCAGCCCCTGGAAGTAATTAGCAATGATTAGGCTCTAACAAAAGGAAGGACCAGAAAAAGCTGATCTACAAAAAATTATAAAACTACAAAAATGACTATATAGAAAAACAGTGCGTTTATTTAAGTAAGTGTCCAATAAAAAAGTGACGAATGTTAAAGGAACAAAATGTAAAACTAGCGTTTCGATTTCTTTTTTCTGCTTAATTATGCTCCTAGTCAGACTCAATATTTTCAAATGTATTTTGTCATATTGTACAGTGGTCATTTAGCAGAATTAATTAGGATACTTAGTAACTGCTGAATGTACACTTGGAATGTAAGTTTGTGAGGCAGTAAAAGCTTTGGTATGGTCTTAAAATGGCAGCTGTAAGTTAAGGTCCCCTTCTGGAACACTACCTTGTTGTAGTAAAGTACCTTGTGTATCTCAATGAAGCTGTGAGCTATACCATGTAGGGTCGCCCAAGATGGGCAAGCCATAGCAGAGAGTTTAGATAACAAATTGACAACCGACTCCAGTATCTTTGCCAAGAAAACCATATGGACAAGCACAAACAGAAACACAGATAGATGGGTACTGTGGTCCATATGGTCAATGAGAGTAGGACATGACTGCAGGAATAAACAACAACAACAAGGTAATTTACGAATACCACACTTCTGTTATCCACAAAAAGAAATCTCAACATAGAAGGCTATAAACTGAAAATCAGTTTAGTCAGAAGTTAATACATATAGTTTGCCTTTACAACCATCTAAATGGAAATTAACTAGGAGATGTCAAAACTTCTAAGTTGTTGGAAGGACTTAAAACATGGAATGAGTGTTTGATTTTCTTTCAACAGTGAAGACATTTCTTCCAGAAATGTTTAATTAGTCTTTGCTATGTAATCACTCACAAACTTGGGTTGAGTTTCTGTGACACTTCTTGTAGCAGGTGTTTGCAATTTAATTTCGAAAGTAATTTCATATACTTCACCAAGTGGAAGAAGGGCATCATTATCATTTTAAATTGTTCTTTGTGGCAATCAGTAGAATTGCTAAGTAGATCAAAGCATTGTTTTCAAGTTGATCTCTCAACAGGAGAGTTTCAGAGCATAATGTCACATTACTTCCTGCCAAACATATCATCTTGCACAGACCTGAAAACAATCAACTGCTGACAACTCCAACATTTCTCAATATGTAATCTACAGATGCGATTTTACACCATTGAAAATATGTCAAAATAAAAAATGTTACACCTAATACAAAGATTTCGTAAAAAAGACTCTTTGTGTAATTATATGCCTTATAAAACTGAATTTGCATTTTTTTCTAAATATATTTTTAGATTAAGATTCAAATTTAGATATTCAGCACTGTATGTGCTGCCTTATTATGCAAATTAGTGAATAATGAATAGCGATTACCTTTTTTGATGCTCCAATTATTGAACAATTGCACTCATTTTACATGCCAGCAAGGTAATGCTTAAGATTCTACAAGCTCGACTCCAACATTATATGGATGGGAACTACCAGATGTGCAAGTCGGGTTCCGCAGAGGAAGAAGCACAAGAGATCAAATTGCCAATGTCCGATGGATAATAGAGATAGCAAAAGAGTTCCAGAAAAGCATTTACTTCTGCTTCATAGACTATTATAAAGCCTTTGACTGTGTGGATCACAACAAAAATTGGCATGTCCTTAAAGAGATGGGAGTACCAGATCATCTCATCCACCTGCTGAGGAATTTGTATCTGGACCAAGAAGCCACGGTCAGAAACGAACATGGGACAACAGAATGGTTCAAGATAGGAATAGGAGCGTAACAAGGTTGTATTTTGTCACCTTATTTATTCAACTTATATGCAGAATACATCATGCCTAAGGCTGGACTGGATGAATTCAAAGCCGGAATCAATATTGCTGGAAGGAATATCCACAACCTTAGATACGCCGATGATACTACTCTGATAGCTGAAAATAAAGAGGAACTAACGGACTTATTAATGAGGGTAAAAGAAGAAAGTGCAAAAGCTGGCCTGCTGCTCAACGTTAAAAAGACAAAGATCATGGCAAACTGCAATCTCACTTCCTGGAAAATAGATGGGGAAGATGTGGAGGAAGTGACAGATTTTATTTTCCTGGGATCCAAGACCTCTTCAGATGGTGACTGTAGCCATGAAATAAAAATACATTTGCTTCTGGGGAGGAAAGCTGGTGCAAGTCTGGGCAAGCTAGAAAAAAGGTAAAGACATTACACTATCAACAAAGACATTACACTATCAACAAAGATCTACATAGTTAGAAATATGGTATTCCCAATAGGAACATACGGAATTGAGAGCTGGACCATAAAGAAGGCTGAGCACTATATAATTAATGCCTTTGAATTGTGTTGTTGTTGCGAAAATTGCTTAGAATCCCTTGGACTGCGAGAAGATCCAATAAATCAGTACTTCAGGAAATCAAGACAAAATATTTTGGCCATATCATAAGAAGACAGGATTCCCTAGAAAAGACTTGAATGCTGGCAAAGATTGAAGGCACAAGAAGAAGGGGACTACCGAGGCGGAGATGGGATGATGAGATCATTGAAGCGATGAACATGAACTTAATCGAGCTCATAGTGGCGGTGACTGGCAGATGTACCTGGCGTGCTGCGGGTCCATAGGTTCACGGAGAGTCGGACATGACTGAATGACTAAACAACAACAAAATTATAAATACAGTATGCTTGTTCGTTTGTTTATGTGCGGGAAAAAAATGTGTTGAATGTTATGCAGCTAGAACTCCCACACAGCTAAACATTAGCATATGGAGCCACACATTAGCATAACAGAGCCCCACAAACATTGCTGAATATCACAGGAATGATCTACTATAGAGAAAGGCTAGTAGAGTGTACTAGCACATCTCTACAGTTGCATCATTTGATGCACAGTGTAGGATGTAATTTGCCTCGACTGTGATGCAGTTGATTGGTAGTACTAGTTTACTCTTCTATAATGCTAAGCAGTTTCTAGAAGATGGGAGTAGCTTGACCTTAAAGATAGCGTGAAAACCTGAGGAAAGCTGGACCTTTACAGTGGTCCTTTTTTGTTGTTATTCGGGACTTCAGTCGTGTCTGAATCTCAGTGACCATATGGACTTACCATGCCAGGCATATCTGTCTGGGTTTCTGGTTGTGCTTATCCATACGGTTTTCTTAACAAAGACAATGGAGTGGGTTGACACTTCTTTCTCCAGTGGATTTGTCTGACCTCTCTGCTATGACCTGCCCAGCTTGGGTGACCCTACATGGTATAGCTCACAGCACCTTCACCGCGACAAGGTAGCGATCCAGTAGGTCCTTTAAATCCCAATTATTCCAAAAGTTTCATTGATTTACTGGAAACTGCCATGGATAGCAAAGTAAACTTCTTCCATTTCCTTCCAAGTGTGTCTAACTTCTTCTGTTAGGTGTTTGGAATAACAACTGGAGTTTAGTTTTATTGTTGGAGATATTATTTTAATTTAGATATGATGATTTTTCTTTAGTAAAAACGTTTCTTCATAAGGCGAGATCGACTGCAATTATTCTCAAAGCTGTTTCATGTGCATTTTCAATATTCTCTTTGGTAAGAAAAGGTACAGCAATTATTTCACAAATCAGGTCTAAGGAAAATTCTAGTTAGATGTCTATAGTTTTCTTAAAATTATACTGCTAACAAAGTAAAACCTGCTTTTCATTACAGTTACTCATCATCATTACGCTGCCTATTTTTCACGCTTGGACGGCCTCAACTCTGCAATCATGATTAATGCATTTGTCTTCCAAAATAACACTGCTGTAATGCTGCCCTCCCAAGAGGCTGTCGGAGTGCTCATTTGCAAGCTGGTCCAAAAACGTGATTGAATTACATCACAAGCCCACAATGACCCCATGTCATTGCAGAAATAGCAAACTAGTTATTTTTAGTAAAACAAAACAAAACAGAAAGCTGACAAAATCTGGAGTTTCTCAATAATTTTACTACCACAGATTCCCCAAAGACATATGGAAATATTTTTGAAAGGAACACGTAAGTAAGTTCCAAGTTTCCGGTTGTGCATCCAAAATAACATAACATGTTCTAAACATTACAAGAAGGAGTGCTGTAGAGGTTAAAATGATCTTTGAATCACTTCAAAAATTCATTTTGGAAAAAGTCAGGACCTCCCACAAAATATCCCACTAACTACAGAGCCATGCACCAGTCGAGTTATGGAGCGCTATAGAAAAATCAGTGACTCCCTCTAGTGGCTGAACCTGTTATATTTAAAACATCTAACGCTTTCTAAGTCTAGAGCAGACACTGGCATTGTGCGGCCCGCGGGCCACATTCGGCCCTTTGGCTGTCCTTGTCCGGCCCGCTACAGTGACCTACAGTGGGATACAAATTTGGGTCCTGGACAAAAAAACACTGCCAATTGTAAAAGTGGGCAATTTGTGAGCAGCAGTGTTGTGACTAACTGGGATGGATAGCATTCTGTATATACTGCTTCTAGCACTGATAAAATAAAATAAAGATATAAAATTAATATTGAGCAGAATTAAGTTCAGCCTATAGTTCGGCCCTCCACAAAATTCTGAGTTTCTCATGTGGCCCCTTTGGGAAATGAATTTCTCACCCTTGGTCTGGAGGGAATCAAGGAGCATTTGTTAACCTTTGCAGCACTCATATTACATCCAAAGTAAAAAGTTTCTAATGTTTAAAATCTGCTCTTATAAATGTGTGATAGTCTTTGTGAATTCAGAGTCCCTTACAATTAAATTACACAAATGAGACTAGGAAACTGAAAACGAGCTTAATAACAAAAACACTCAGGAAACATAACTCCAACCAATATCATATATTTATGAAATATGATTTTTCATCTGCACTATGTTTTATTCTTTAGTAGCCAGTGGGAATTTGAAGCCTAACAATATAAACAGAACACTGGAAATCATTGTTGAAAGTTCTTAAACGGGACAGGTCTTTGTTAGATTAGAAAGAGGATATTTGATAATGTGTCAAAGTGTGTTTTCTTTTTTCAAATGAAGCCACTCAAATACTTATTCAGAATTTTAAATGCTAAAGGAGTACTGTGTGCTGCCGCAGCAGATATAACGGAAAAAAGTGTGGGGAAATATGTATGACCTGATTTACAGAAAACCCACAATCCTAGTGAAAAAGGCCTGCTACATGAATCTGGTAAGGGGGAAAAAGGACTGGCCAGCCCCCTACGAACCACTAAAAAAGATCTTACAGAAGATGTTAATAACAGAAGAGATAAAGTAGCATTTCAATAGTCTTGTACTTTAGCTAACACTTGGACATGAACATGTTATTGTATAATCTGTTATAATTAATGGAAAGGGAGGCTGACCTTTTCACTTTTTAAAGGAGTACTGTGTGCTGCCGCAGCCGGGAAGTGCTCCACAGCGTTCTGATGGTCGTCACCAGATTGCTGTTCTGGTTGCGTTCCAGCGGCTTCCTTCTGCTGAGCTTGACCTTGCTGCTCTTTCTCCTGGTCTTGCTTTGCTTCTGAGTCGGAACCAGTTTCTGATGTCATGATTGAAGTTTCTGTTGATTGAAAATGAACATTAATAAAACGCACAATTAGGTGCAATCGCTACATCTACAGCTGAGCAGACCGGGCTCAGATTTCACAGAACAGGTAATCTTAATGTTATTTTATGGTTTTAAAATATAAACAAAAAGAGTTCTGAATAACAAGTAATAATAAGTTTAAACAAAACATAATCATTGGATGGTGGATATTGTCTGTTGACTTATGGTAGCTCCCACTTGGTTTCTTTATTTTCTTATGTGTACTGCCAGCCAATCAGATTTCTTTACATCTGTGACTTGTAGATGTAAAAACATCTGACCAGCTAGCAGCTCATGTAACAAACTAAAGTAAGTTGGGATGTGGCGCCAGAACCAGCCAGCCACCAATAAGTTTGCTTAGTTATAGTAAGGTTTTTAAAACATACAGTTAATATTAAAATAACACATTTACAAATCATTATGAACGCCATATGTAATTAAAGCAAAAACATAATTCTAGAGAATCCTTTTAAATATAATAATTCCTTCATCAGGTAAGGAATCTGCAATGAGTTCCAAAGAAATCTTATAGATAAGGTGGCCATGTACGTGTGCTTTCCTCAGATTGTTGCGGATAATATCACAAAATAGGGCTCTCACACAAGAGTGGTGGATCTCTGCAATGCCTATATCAGTGGTGGGTAACAGATGGCCCATGGACCACTCTCTGGTGTCTAAAACTAGCATATCATACTCAAATGTATTATCTTCATTAAACAAAAAGAGTAGATCTGAGAATGAACAATACCTAAGTAGGGTTGCTCTATAGGTTTGTTATCTACTCAGACAGAAACCTCTTTTAGCTCACTTATGCCCTTCAGGGGGAGTAATATCCTGTAGTATATCAGTCTGGTCTCACTCAGAATAGTGACCCAGCCCCGAAATACCAGGCAATTCTACCCTGAGCAAGAGAAACAGCAAACCCAGACGCGTTTCGTCAGTGAGGTGTAACTGTACTCTCTAAGGCAAAGTGAGAATATCTGATTTCTTTGTTCTGATTTTACTATTTTGCTTTGGGTAAATTAAAAAAGCCCTTTTAACACCTATGGGGCTGCACATGAGGTCCTTTTAGTGAAATAGGTTTCTCATCGCAGGTCTATGCACCTTACACAGAGTCTCACTTTTATGTTCTTAAGATCATTTCATGCAATTGTCTCAACAGTTTTTCAGGAATTGTATGAGTCTCGATACACTTGTGAGAAATGTTAATGTCTCTGGGATTTCCGAGAAAGGACTGCATAAATAGTTTATAAAGATCAGTATAAATAATCATATTGTGTTACAAACATTATGCATAATCTAGAATTGGGAGTGCCAACATCAGATACATTGAGGCTGTCTGAAATACAAAAACAACTTTTTCTTTATTGCACATTTTCTGGGTTTTTCTGGCACATAGTGGGAAAGGTGTTATCAAAGAATGCCTAAGACATCCATAAGGATTAATTAAACTTCAGTTTTAGACAGATAGGATGACAGGTCAGACGAGCATACTTTGGGATGACACAGACACTTGAGGATAACATTCTTAGATTATTCATATACCTTTTTTTAAACAATGTAATTTCAAAACTACATTTTAACCGGCCTTTTATACAGTTGTTAAACTGATCTGCCCAGATACACCAAATTCAACATGATGACATATTATACAAACAGTAGTCGGCATCTCCATATGTTTTCTCACAACAGATTCTAATTTATAGCACTGAAAATGAAAAACCATATATGTCAACTCCAATTCATGACCCACTTTAATGTTCCAATTCCACCATAACGTTTGCGACCTTAGCAATTAAGACTTTATATAAGGCGTATAGCTGGAAGTGTTGGATATGATCTATTCTGCAACCTCAATTAAATCATAATGTCTGACAAATATACAAAGTTAGGCAGGCAACCTTTTAATCCTAACATTTGAAGGTTCAGCTGTCATATAATATGTCTCAAATGTAATGTCAGAATGCGTTAAAAGCTATTTTTTTATGACAAATATTCACTAAATAGAAACAACATCAACACTCTCTAATGACCTTGTGAAAGATAATTTATGCAAAACATGTGCAGTATGATAATGAGTTGGAGGTGACTGGAATGAAAGTTCTAAAGATGGAAATGGGATTCTGAATAGTTTTATTGTAACACTATATAAAACCTGGTATAGATCATGAGGTTCATAGCTTTACTGCTACAGACTGAATTAACATTTGCTGAACACCCCTGGGGCAGAGAAATGTGCTGTAAAATGTGGTTTTATGGTGTCAAGGACAGTGATATGCACTAATTTACAAAACTATGATATAAAGAATGGACAATAAATATAAAACCAATCCCTTATATTTAGAAATGATTCCACTTTGTAGAAAATCTCCCTCAGTCTCAGTTACCAGACTCTCCTCCTGTAGGTAGACCATAATGCAAATATTCTCATTTCTTCTTAAAAGATAACTTTAATGCTCTAACAAGAGGATTTTTTTTAAAGTATGCATTAATAATATAATTCTTAGTAATGAATTTTAAAAGTTATATTCTACATTATATTGTTTTTATCTCCACTCTGCTAAGGTCATCAAGGGGGTGCTCCGACACGTCTAAAAGTGAAGTCAAACAATCATTCCCAGACAACCCAGCCAGCAAAAGCTTCTTGGCAAGGGAAACCACTTTTAAAGTGCAACTCTCTAGCCAATTATGTTAGTATTACGTTGTGTATGAAAATGTAGTTCTGTCTACTAAATAAGAGTTACCTTGCGCCACTGACCTTACAGTGGTTTGAGACCATCACCAGATGAGTTTGATTTTTTAAAGTAAATTTAATATTGATTATTGATGTTTTTCATCCTTGAATATAAATTTTATTTTTGATCTATGTCTAATTAAAACAATCTAGCTCATGTTGGCATTTTACGTTGGCTCTTTAGAACCTATATAAGGCTACATAGTAATACTGAATGGATTTCAGCCTGATAGGGCCTGACATTCTGCAAAGGGTTTCTGTATTATAGAAGCCAACAACACTCAAGGCTAAATGTTTATTTTGATACCACTTAGCTATTTGCTTGATGGTCACTTAGATTATGATGTCATAGGCTATTTTTACTGAAGAAAATTTGGCCTGTAGTAATACAGTAGTAACTATTAGAGCAGTAAATAGTCACTTATAATATATAGTGAGAACTGCCACAATGCTGCCAAGACCTCATGCTATGATGGATTACAAAGAATGAGACACAGAACATTCATTTAAAAGGTTATTAGGTCAACTACATCTGCCAGTTGTTTCATGCAAATTAAAATGGTAAAGTTTCAGCTGAGCTTTAAAGGACCACTGTAGTCACATATCACTGTAGTATACTATTTTGAAGAAGTATATTTGAATATTTTTAAATATAAATAAATAAAAATATATATAAATAAATAAGATTTACTATCTATCATATACAATTCTGCTGCTAGGAAATCTACTATTTTTGTTTCTGTTGAAGTGAGACTTTGAATGCACAAGAGGTTTCTATCTGGGACTGTGGTATCTACAACTGCCAATGTTGTAAATGTATCTAAAGGAGAGGTTATTAGTTTACAAGAACACACCCTACCGAGAAAGAAGAAGACACAAACACATAAGAGAAGAAAATGGAAGCTGGCAGGAAGTTTACATTTTTTTTTTTTTTGCTTTTTAATAATATTTTACCCTTTATCAAGTTTAGTTATTCAAAAGATCACCTAGAAAACAAATGACCCCCATGGTCTTTTAAATTTTGAAATCTAAGTATCGTAGTTTACAACCATTGAAGTTCACAATTCACGACAGCCAGGAACGAATGGAAGAAAAGGTACACCGTGTGTGAAGGCTGTAGGGTTAAAGGAAAATGGTTTGATACCCATGAATCGTGAACATGACTCAAATATGGCATGTAGAGCTTTAAAGGAAAGACGAACCGTACAGTTTATAAGAAGATTGATGGGAAGCCAGCAGGGATTTCAATATCTCAGAAGCTAACACTACATAACAAGACAAAGTGCAAGTAATGAGAGAGGCTAAAAATAAAATAATGCATTAAATTATAAAATATTAATATTGTTTATTTATGAAACACAGAGATGGTTGGATCTAAACAATGTTGCGAGGGAAGAAACTGCAAGAATTTCATAAAATGAAAACAATTAAAATTAAACAGTTAAAAAGATATGGAAGGGATCAACAAATACCCATTACCGGGTCACAGTGGCAACTATAAATATCAGCCTGGCTCAAAAAAATGTATTAACCTTCCCTAGTGCTGTGATCGGAGCACAAAACAGCACTGAATTTGCTGCTCTTATGGCATTGTGGGGCAATGAAATCTAACAAATGGCACAACTACAAAACAGTGTCATAAAAAGCAAGCAGCGTAAAGAAATTGCTTGGCGTTTAAAAATTTGGGATAACCCCTAGAATAATAAGGGATGTGTAAAGTCCTGATGCAAGTACTTGATTATAGTAAGGCCATAAATTGTCAGACTCATTAGAACATTTAGATTATGTGGGAGTAATTTATTATTATGGACTGAATAGAGAAAATAAAATAACATAGACGTCCTGCTACATCATACACTAACAAAAAGTAACATTGAGTGTAAGGGGGTGATCTCACCATTTTCTCTCAATTCCCCCAATATACTTCTTTTTCCTGTATCCCTAAAATGTTATCCCCTTCACAACCTGAAACTGCCTTCTCCTCTCTTAGATTCACTTCATCTTCTATCATACCTCTTCTATCTACCTTTTCCCTTATGTGCCCATTTCATTATCTCTTCCTCTCTTAATTTCATTGTCTTATTGTTATTATTACTATTATCCTTTATATATAAAGAGCTAACATATTCTGTAGCACTAAGTACTGGAAATACAGCGAGTATATAAAACAAATATGCCTTTCCACTCCGTCCATAACTGCTACTTCCCTCAATACATCATGTCCTCTCTACCTACGTACATCTCATAATCTCCCCATGTCATGCATGGTATCTCCACACAACTCATCTTACCTTCTCTCACTCTAACAATGCTATCCTCGCTAAGCCCCCGTCTCCATTCCTCTCATGCCCTATAAAGTGTTTTTTTCCCTTCTTTCTCTCCATATCATCAACCTCCATCTTTCCTTCACTAATTCTTATGTCTGAGAGCAACATTGGCCACACTCCATTATAAATTAGACCCACTGGCATTTATATGAGGTTAATATTGCTTCCAAGCATCCTAGCACTGGGAAAACCGAGTTCGTCAAATCAGCAACCCACTCACCCACTTAGTCTGTCTGGCTTGTTACACGGGCATTGAATGTGTAGTAATGAGAAATTGGACAAGCGTGTATGTGAGGTATAATTATGGTAGAAGATTACTACTACAATCAACAAATACCCACAATGTGTCTTTACCACCCACCTCATAGTGTAATGAAAATAATCAAATGCTCTTTTGTACTGTTTTGTGAAGGTTAAAGAAATAGGGGGATGTACTCAAGCTTAAATACATTCTTGATAATCCAAACTGCTATTTAATGTACTTAAAGATATAGCAAAAATCGTTGTACATGTTATACTTCCCATTACTTGTTCTGTCTATTAGTTTATATTATTATTATATTATTATGTACTTTTTGGATTATTAATATTATTATATGCTTCTTTTACATATTTTTATCGTTTTTTTTTTTTTTTTTAATCTTTTTCTTTCCTTGGAGCATTTTTTAAATTAACTTTATTAATCACCTGGAAGGACCGTGAATGCACACAAGATCTTCAAGTATGTGAATTGAAAGAGCTGCCACAATAATGTGAACACTATAATAGGATTAAAAGTATCTACAAAGACGTGCAACTTACAATTGAACCACCTGAAAAATCAGTAAAGCAATTAGAGTAAAAAATAATTGCTTAAATATTTACAGAATATTCTTTTGATGAACTAGTTTGGATAATAGGAAAAATGTGTCAACTTCAGGGTTCTGTAATGTATTCACAGTAAAACTGAAGCCTTGTCTGTCTTTACATTTCCACAGGTATATTTCAGTGTTTATCGGCCTATAACTACATGTTTCTGCAACTCTACGATTATTTTATTGCGTTTTATAATACTACCTAAGCCAATTCTCCAGAGCTATACAAATCCAGTATTATGTTTTTAGTATTTTGCAGTTCCGTAAAAAACGCCTTTATCTTATGTTTTTATTACACTATTAAATACTTACATTGTGAATGCAACAGCATTTATTTTATTTTTCACTCTTAAAGTATATACTAAAACTTAATATTGCACTTTTGGGGAACAATAATGTCAGACAGTTTCCGTTAGAAAATCCTTGTATTTTACTGCTGGCCTAAAATATATGAAATTAGCACACCAAAGGTCTAGTAGATGAAAGAGTATCTTCAGGAAAATAAAAACGATTGTAACCATGGAAGTATCCCCAAATGGACCGTCAATCAGGCGATCAGTCTTGATATTGAAATCTCTTTGAAGATGTTAACTCTCCTGTGAAGGGCTTATGTTGATCATAACTTGCCAGAAGGCCTTCTTTTCCTCAATATTTTCTAACATTCATTTTAGATCTGATGATAGATAAATGATGAGCTTTCAGCAGACAAGGAAGCTTAGCACAGCAAGGCTTCCACTAGAAGCTCAGCGCACTACAAAATATATCATATACTCAACATAACAAAGACCCTGCTGTCATAAGCACAAACAGGAATCCCTGACCATTAAATGCATACATAACATCCATTAAAAGCTTTATATCGCAAAAAGAAAAACACTCATATTTGACATCTGTTTACATAGATTCTGAAGTCAAATATGAACACTTTGACCTAGCTGGACTGCCTATTACATCTACCCAAAAACCTTTGCTTTATTAATCCTATCGTAGACACATGCATACTGTGGATAAGCTTGCTTAACTCTATAGCTTCCACTGGAAGACTGTGCCATTTGTACACCATGTTTTCATTAAAGTTGTTATTTCCAATTTAATGTTACTCTTTCTGTAAAATATTATGTTGACTAATAGCTGGTTTAAAACCGGGGATGAGATACTGAGAGCTAATTTAGAAGCCAGTCAGATTACTGAAGAGTCGGCCAAAGATTTCTTAGGAGCTAGGTTATTTAGTTTTGTAAAGCCTTATTTTACAATTAAACTCGTTAATCTAAAATATACTGATGAAACATCAATTTTAAATGCATCTAAAAGATTGAGTATTAAGAATTAGAAATGTTTGTGGTGCTATTTGTATTTTATGAATGCAGTTTGATGAACTTTTTCCAATGGAGTGCAGTCAGCCATGGCTTGTACATTAGTGTTGACAGACATATTTGTGCTGCAGGATATTATATATATTTATCTGTGTTCAAAGGACTAACATGCATGTGAATTTTTTTTTTTATCATGTATAACATTTAAAACATGGTCTTTTTACTAAAGGATTGAGAGTGTATAACCTGCAATCCAGCATCTCAGGTCATTAAATGCTTTTTTTTCTGCAGTCCATGGCTCATCTCGAGTTATTGTGAACAGAGTTTTTAATGGGTGTGTTAAGGACATGTTACATGTGGCATATCATGTAAACCCAAGTTCTCCAAATTTACTAAACAATTTAATAATTTACAATGCTGATACTCAGCATCACTTGTTTAAACCCCACAATAGCAATATATTTTATAATAAAAATTATATTACCAATTAAAGACATTAACATAGAACATAATTGGTTATTGTCATGACTGACTTTTGGGCCAGAGTGAAACTCCCCTGAACCACATAACCCTGTTATTTGGGTAACTAACAGAGATATACCTCCTGCCATTTTTGTTAGTGTGACAACTAACAGTTAACTCAAACATTTCTGCAATAATTTAAATGTATATATGGACCCCAGATAAACCAAAAGATTGCCACCAGGATAACGTTTATTATCCCCTGGAATGTTTGTTCTGTCAGAGATTGCTGATAAGCGAATTGAAGTTAGTTTATTACCCCTCTAAGATTGTAAAACAGATCGGATCTGGGAACAGTGGAGGGAGATCAAACAAGCCTCAAACAAGAGGATGGACTAGAACTGGGGGATGGTTTATTTCTGGGATTGTTAAACATATATGTGTGAGAGGAATAGAGAGAGTCTGTCTACACTATTGAAAGGGTGTTACTCATCTGATTTTCCTGTTTCTCCATGAATGATGTCCTGATCTGAATTTCTGGGTGCTGAGATGAATATAAAGTCACAACCTGCAGATTGCTCCTGTAAGCTGAAGCAGGAGAATTAGGGGTATGTGGACCCCTCATCTCTGGGTTGTCATAATTTTACATAACTGGAAAATTCTGTCCACATAACTCACTATTTAAGTAGCATAAATGAATCCCAGTTTATGGAAAAATACATAATGTGATAGACTGTATAAATTAAATTTTTAGTAATTTTGCTTTTTAATAATGTCATTATATGGTTGCCAGACAGATATTATAAGCAACAGTTCTTAATATGTATAGCTAATTACAATGCACAGGCATGTTATAATTTTGCCCGGTTATTATACATCAGTAGTTGAGTAATACCAATCACTGAATCTTTGCCAAACATTATCGCTCCTTTGATGGCGCCTGCACAGAATTGAAAAACATCCATACTTTGCATCATGTTTTTTACATGCAATCACATCTGTGTCAGTGGAAACGTGTTAAACTGCACATGCTTGACCCCTAAAACATGCATGCGCAACTCTGTGATGTATAAAGGGGTAGAGGGGTTGAATACATAACTGTACATCAGGCATTATTGAGCATTATGGCATCGCAGACCTAATTATAATACCTGAGACTTAGTAATCCCATTTAGACCGGAGTAGTGCTAATGAGTGATATGCCGCAGTAGATTGTGGCTTAACATGTATCCTCTTTGTAATTTCCCCTCATTATGAGAGTTCAAATTCAATGCTGAATTTGTATTCCTTAAAATGTATCTGACTTCATTGGCTACCAGCAGTGCAATACACTTTAGTACTCAGTTGAATGTTATGAAAAAGTGCTTTTCATTGGTTTACATGCCAATCAGCCTTTCTTATACACCCATCAAGTATTGTCTGCTCTCTGATACGGATGATTATTGGCAATAATTGCTAATTACAAAGTGGGGGTCTTGTCTTGCCATGTGAAACATATATGACTGTGTGAAGGCAGACTCTGGAAATAGCTAGCTTAAAATGCCTAAATAATTCCTTGGATCTACAACTGCTTTGCCTTGTCAGTTTCATGAGGCCTTATATTGATATAAGATAAGGAAAATGTAACAGACAAGTAAGTGCTTGGTTGGTAAATGAAAAATCACAAAAAACAAAGAATGTAATTATTTATAATTTTAAAATGTAGTACAGTTGGAACCTTCACTGTGTCCCTTTTAAACAAATGCTACATATAAGAGAAATCAGTGTCACTTCAAATTCGGGAAACAAACCTTCAAAATCAATATATGTTTCTTATTATAAAACTAACTTATAGTTAATATCAAATTGATGTTGTATTACAGAATCTTTCTCTGTATCTTTTCAAAGATCAACTCTATTTTTAAGAGAAACTACCAAACAAAATATCAGCCCTATATATAAAAAGGATCACTAGACTAGGATCACTTTAAGTAATTGCGTCCAAAAAATATGGGAGGGTGCTAAAAATTTCTTTTTGATGTATTAGTGCCCTTTGGAGATTGTCCCGTTAGCTAGTGAGAAGCAACATAGCAGTACAAGTCATGTCATTCAGCCATAGAGACCTGCATACAGCTGTATGCATTGCGCATAGCACAGCGCTTCCTGCAAATTTCAAAATGCACACATGAAATATATTACTTTCTAAGTCAATGTCTATACCTGAAAATCACACATTACACCCCAATTTCCCCTTTTCTTTGTATCCATACAGCATCTTCAGAGGAGGAGATTGATTTACTTACAAACCACAAAGCTATTAACCTTCAGCACTAGTTAGTGCACCACCAAATAATATCATTTTCACATTTACAGCTCTGTTTTTCTATGGAGAATAAATCTGACATGTATAATAACCATTGATTATAATATTTTAAGTATTTATGAATTTGAGCTCTGAGAGATAAAGATATTTACACAACTTGAAGGTAAAACTCAAAGAGCCACTGTAGCCCAAAACTTTCTGCCATACATTACAGAAGTCCCCTCTCTGTGAAATCTAAATTGTATTAATTGAAAAAAAAAATGACACTAAATCAACAGACAGGTAGAAAAATGTGTTTGATCTGACTTTATCTTACCAGTCAGTTACAAGGAAGTGTAATCAAGGGATCACAGAAACAATGATTCCAAATAAACCCAATCGGAAAAAACAGTATATTGCAGTCCAGACATTCATAAGGCTCATTGTCCCTCTGTAACTTACCGGGCCAGGGGAGAAGAAAACAATCCCAAACTGTCTAGATTTAATGTAATTTTCTGCACTATAGATTATTTATTTTTCATGCAAAAAATAAAAAATAAAAAAATAAAAATCTGCAATGTTTCAGACTATATGGCATTAAATGTGTGCTAGAAAGTTTTGGACTTAAGTGCCCCCTTAATACAACAGTTATTTTAAAATGAAACAAGAAAATATGAAAAATAATACATGTAGAGAATGAAGTATAATAGTTAATTTCACAATATCCTCACATAGATGATGAAAGTGCTGAAGACGTCAACAATATTCTCCTCAAATTGCCTCAAAAATAGATCTTACAATTACCATCTATAAAGCACACCAGTCTCAAATAAAGTGTACTACTTATGAAAATTATCATAATACGCAACACATAAATGAATATTTCAGCAGAAAGTTGCCTGGAAAAAAATAAAGCAACAACCTTGTGCAAGATAGAACAGAATACAAACAGAATCTTAAGAAAATGGACTGTATTACTTTTTTAAACTAACAGGTATGCATTTTCACAATGGGTTACCTGTATCTGGCAAGCTTCTCCCTTAAGGTTATTTAACATTAGTATAACCTGACACTTTTTGCTCTATAGTGCCACATGAAATAGGATCTCATCTTCACAAAACAGAAACAGGGGTATCTGGTCTTTATCTTCTGTGATAGTAGAGTCACTTAAAAGGACACAAGAAATAGTTTTTAAATGTGTATGAAGGAATTGTTAACATGTATTTTTTCAGCTGTAATTGTGCCATTTATAATAATGTAAAATATTAGTGAACAATGTAGATACAAGGCAAATGTTTGAGAGATGGGCTTATTTAGGTTTTCTGCTGCCCTAGAGCGTTCGGATATGTACAATCCCACTCTGCACTACTTGCAGCTACTAGTTTCCTCTTTCTATATCTCAAATCATAAGTGTATGTTTGTTTATGTGTATATATATATATATATATATATATATATATATATATATATAGAGAGAGAGAGAGAGAGAGAGAGAGAGAGAGAGAGAGAGGTGGGGTGGGGGCTGAGAGAGAGAGTAAATAAATAGTACTTTATAACATCTAAAATAAGTAACAACGCGTATTTCCTGCTCAGAATTACGAGAAATACAGTTATTGCACTGCATTCTAGGCTGGGACATGCAAATGAGTCAACAAAGGCTTTACTCTTTAATCCAATACCATTTGGTCTCCTTTTAAGCATATGTCTGCTGCATTACACAGCTTTATAGCATAGGATGGATTATGCAGTTGTTTGGAGTTTAAATGTCTCTCATCATTGTGGGGCAGATACCTAACTCCTGCTATAGATCTATGGGATGTTATACATTTATAGTATCTTAGAAATATCACTGAATATAGACATTTCTGTCTGTAAGATACTATAAATATATAACATCCCACAGATCTATAGTCGGAATTAGGTATCAGCCCCACACTGATGAGAGCCATTTAAACTCCAAACAACTGTACTGATTCTCCAGGCAGCTTGATGCCTCCTGTAAATGTGCAGCCCTAGGTTTGGGCCTCATGAGCCTAGGCAGAAACACAACCCTGGCTTCAGATGAATGACTCACAAGGCTTTTATTTTAGATAGTTTGCTTTTAAGTACCATCAACAAATGGATTAGGGGAAGTTCTTGGTCACAAACAGATGCATTTTACTGTATATTTTAATTGAATTAATATTACAAGATTATTAATATTTCTTTCAACAGGGGGTGACACATGTATACCAAATATTGAAGTCAACCACACAGCTCAGAAGCCAAATAAACATTTCTTAGTAGTAAAGGAATGGTGTACATATTTAGATATATCTATAATAACCAAAATATAAGAGGATGAGCCAGAAGTACAATGGAAGCAAAGGCTCCCTGGCTTCCGGGAATTCACAAGCCTTGGCCTATCCCTAACTATCACTTCTCTTTCCTCCTATCGTTTATTTTTTCTTTGTGCCTTCTATTTCCCCTTCTCTTTATGTTTCTCATCCAGTCCTGTCTCAGAATCATAATGACAGTTGCTCAAACTTAGACACAGAGCAGAATATCTACCTTCCCCAGTTTGGAAGATCAAAGCTGAAACCTGAAGAAGGAACTGAAAATTGGGAATTATACAATGGTGTCTAATGGCTCACATACATCCCAATCCATTTTGAGGTTAATGTTGCTATGGCGAGAGTACAAAGCACCTATTTTTGTGCCAAAGGCAATCTTGAATTTGTGGTGGTACATGTATGGACTGGATTAATTTAATAAAAGCTACAGCCTAAAGAGGAAATTAGCCTAAAATTAGATAATTGTGTTCTGAACAGTACCAGGCACATTCACAACTTAACCCATTATACACAACACATTCTCACATATCCTATTCTTCACATTCTAGCTCAGTATCATGTGGATTCTTCAATCAGCTCTATTCAACAATTCCAAATCATTACCTCCTGCACATTGTAACCCATTTGTTCCATTAGCATACTCTAATGTTATAAAATACATACTAGTCTGCTCCAACTTGCATTTTGTAACCCATACCAACCACTGCATCATACACAACATCTTGCACTATCTATTAAAACAAATCCATTCTATCTTTCTTCTGCTAACCAATCTATACAGCACTTTCTAATCCTTCTCCAACTATCCTAACCATTCATCTGCTATTTATAACTAGTATGATGAATTCTACCCGATACTTGTCAACACATTTCAGCCTACACCTAAAGTGGTGATCCTGAATCCCGTACTGCAGATCTGTCTACATTCACCATTCTGTTTCATATCACTATAACATCCTAACCTGCAAATGACATGATGATTATTCCAACTCAGTTGGTCAACACTACGACCTGCACACTTTATTACACTTTTTCCTGCACATTTAAATATTCTAAAGCTCTTTATCTTGATCATTCTGATATATTCTATCCTAACCACACTAACCTACTCTATCCTGTTCTATGCAACATCTTTCGAACATAGTTAAATCATTTTCATACACAGTGTCAACAAATTTTACATTAGAATTATCCTTTTGTGCCAATTTCGTGGCTATTTTAGGGTATCATACTTGTATTACTGTGAGACATTACCCCCTTGAGCTTACTTTACTTGCTCATTCACATTCCTCGGCAGTGATGTAATGGCCACAAATGTGCAGCAACTGAAAAATACATTTTGTTATTTATATAAATTTAAACATATTGGTACTCTCTAAAACATCCAGTATCTTATTTTAGTGAAAGATGTCCAGTAGAAACCAAATAGATATTTTTTTTAGGGGAAAGGAAGCCTGTAAATAAGCATATTTGCCAACAAATATCCTTAGGTGCATTATATATATATGCTTTCCAAGAGTCTGATATATATATCCTAAACACAATGTTAATATGTAACTTATACTCTGTATTTTTAAAACAAACTTTAGAAAACTCTAATGTAACTTAACCTACAAACTTTATACATTATATGCCAGATACACTTCTTTGAGGCTTTGAGAATCAATTCAACGCTGTCAAATTTTATATAATTAGCTTTCAGTGATTTCTTAAAAAAGAGACTCCATTTTCTTTTAAACATCAATAAGCCAATAAAGAGATTACGTCTAACCCTTGAACAAGAGAAGCCCTGTATTACTGGATTTAGTCATGCTTTAAATGTGACTACTAAATGTTTGACAGTTGTGCCAATTTCCTACATTCCTTCCGTCTCTCACATTTCGATCTGGAAACACCATAGGTCAGTGTATGGAATATTAACTGTGTTTTTTCTGGCAATGTTTCTCCCTCTATAATAGCCTTTAAAATGCTTGTCCTTGCCAATAACTGTGATACTTATTTTTTAACTAATTTGGTTTGTTCTATAAAGTGGTTTCATTGTGCAAATATTCCCCATATAATAGCATGTGCTTGTAAGTATAAAAACACATTTTAGTTGCAAAAACCATTTGGTGTGTATATTTACAGACATGGGTTTTATGCAGCTAAATGGAGGAATTTACTAAGCACTTTCTCACCTTAGATGAGGTGGGTAAAGTTGAGATAAGGTGAGATGCACTTGAGATGCTTAGTAGCTTCCCCTAATTGCTTCACTGCTGCCACAAGTTTTTCTGTGCCCGGGGTAGCTTGTGCCAAAAATGTAATTTACTTTAATTGCAACAGAAAGAGCTCCCAACTTCACAAGCACAGTACAAAGTAATATCACTCACCAATTTGTTTTTTCTCTGTATTATTACTGCCATTGGATCTGTACTACTACTAGTAATGCCTTTGTGATGTTAGATATACATATTTGGTTTTAATATAGTGGAAACCACCAGTGGAGGTAGGTAATTATAGGAGGGAGGTTGCATTATTAAGATAATTTCAGCCAATATTCCAATTATGACTAAATGTTGTATTTTAGTACTATCAAACATCCACTAACACAAAACAATGGACTGTATGTCAGAGATATTACTCATTATTTATATAATATAAATGTAAGATTCAATTAATATAACATAATAGAAGAAAAACAATATAGTAAAATATAGTATGAACCTGGATCTACAGTAACGTTATAGCTGTTTTGATTTTGTTAAAATTTTCCAACATCTTTATTAGAGATAACTGCAAGTATATCTTCCATCTATTAAAATATATTAAATATCATCCTATTGTCTGAATACACATAGAACAGGCACATACCAAATATATATTAATTGTGAACAATTCCCACACCCAATTCTTGTAACAATTACTGTACAATGTATTTATTTCATCACTAGCATATATATTTATCTGCCATGAAAAAGGAAGCCTTAACACAAAGGCACCCGAATCGTCATAGTGACACATAATTATCTATTTAATTGTTTTGTGATTTTTTTTCTTTCTTTCTTACGCCATTGAGTCATAGATATAAACCATATGAACGGTATTCACTGCAGATACATTTAGAATTTCTACTGAACGGCCCACTTCTGAATGCCTCTCATACATTTGTATTTCGTCTTGAGAACCACTTCATCTCACTTTTCAATAACAAAAAAGATTTATCAGCTGATTTAATTTTTTGGGCAATAAATGGTTTTAAAGAGGAAGCAAAATAGGTAAGAGCAGATTTTTCTAGCAGAGCAGTCATCAGCAATATCTAGTTTAATCCACTCTACAGTATTCTTGTGTGCTTCAGCAACAGCAATGGAGGCAGCAATCGGTATAAGAATTAAATACTGCCGAGATAAGCACTCTTCTCAACTAGTGCATGGGAAAACACATTAGTCAGTACTGTGGGATGTGACATCTATAAAACAAATTAAATCTCAAAAGCCTGCTTCTACCCTATTGTGCAGTACAAAAGGTGGAAGTGTAAACAGTTTTCCTCACGCTCCACTTGCTTGATTTAATTGTGTTTATTTATAATAGGGTTTTAGTAATCAGTGTCTGTGATAGTCAGACATTCTAGAACATTGCAACCCATGGCAGTGTGTAACTTAAAAGCAACATCTAATATATTCATATAATTAAAAATCAAGTACATATTTATTGTAAGGCTACGGAAGGGTGCACCAAATTTTTTTCAAAATAGAAGATACTCTGAAGTGAAACTGCACAGTTCTTTTTAGTTAAAAGGTGAGTCTGATATCATAAAAAAAATATAGTATACATTTATAAGTGATCATGGTCTTTTCTTTTTGTATTGTTTATTTGTTTCTGACTCTCCATGACCTCATGGACCGTAACAAACCAGGCACATATATATGTCAATGGCCATGCTAATTCACTTGGTCTTCATGGCAGAGATACTGGAGTGGGTTGCCAGTTCTTTCTCCAGTGGGCCACAGCATACAGCTCCTGGTAGGCCCAACCCTGCTTGGCTTCAGGTGGTGCTGACCTCTTGGTTCCCTGCCTACAAGATGGCAATTTAAAAATGGATATTTGAAAGTCAGTAGGATGCTTGGCTGTGCTGGAAAATAAATTAGCAGCTAAAAAAAATCAGAGGAACAAATCAAGATCTACAGATCTTTAACCAGACCTTACCTAATACACAATGTCCAGGCCTACAGACTTTATCTCCAAAAGGATATTAATAAATTCAAAGGAGGGTGACTAAAATGGGAAATGGAGACTTCATGACATTTACAAGAGATGGATGGCTTGATAGAAACCTTAAAATGTATTTCATAAACGTCATGAAGGAGGTATGTCTCATCACATATATAGTTGTGAGCGTACGAGTTGTTGCTAACGCTGCGGGCTCGCGCAGCGAGTCGCGGGCCTCGCGTAGCGAGGGCACTGTGCCAGGTTCTCAGTTGCTGGCATGGAGCGCCTTCGGCGCTCCTTGCCAGCAACTGAGGACCCTCGCGAAGCGAGGGCCTCAGTTGCTGGCATGGAGCGCCGCAGGCGCTCCTTGCCAGCAACTGAGGACCCTCGCGAAGCGAGGGCCTCAGTTGCTGGCTTGGAGCGCCGCAGGCGCTCCATGCCAGCACCTGAGGACCTCGCAAAGCGAGGTCTTCAGTTGCAGCAACTGCGACCCTTGAAAAAAAAAGTTTACGTCCAAACACATTACGACACTCGCAAACAACATACGACACACGTTGAAACACATTACGACACTCGCAAACAACATACGACACACGTTCACACACATTACGGCCTCGCAACACTCGGACGCAACTCGCGAACATTACAAAATTACAAACACAATACATACACACAGCACATACATAAAAACCTTACCTACACAAACAGGAAGCACCCAGGACCTCAAAAATGCAACTTAGAACTTAATTGCACTCAAAATAAAAGAGTTTCGACACTAAATACTTTGTTAAGCGACAAAAAAAATGGCCGACGAATAAAACGAAAACGAGGCTACACACGCAAACACCATGCTACACACGCAAACACCATACGAGACACGTTACCACACATTACGAGTTCGCAAACATCGGACGCAACACGCCGACATACAAACATTTAAAACTTAACAAAGACACACAACAAACACATAAAAAGCTTACCTACAGCAAGAGGAACCAGCCAGCACCTCAAAAAAACAAGTTACACCTACATTTAAATCAAAATAAACACTTTAGACACTAATACCATCGCTAAGCGAGAGAAAAAATGGCCGACGAACAAAACGAAAACGAGGCTTCAGACGTAACTACACTACACTTACTCGCAATAATGAAACACATACTATGCGGAACGTATCACAATCATATTAAACACCATTTTGAACAGTAATACGCCTAAAATGGCGGATGGAACGCAAATTGTAAGCTGGAACGCAAATAGCGCATGCGTATTGCGTTCTAACGGTCTCACTTTCCAGAACTTTCTACAAGTTTATAAATACTGGCTATTTCCAACTAAAAAATACATTTCTCCTCAGGTGATCAACGGAGTGACTTCTGAGATAACTGCTGCTTTTACTTGAGAAGACAATTCTTTACTAATTTACTACTTTACATTGTGCAAATTACAACTGACAGGTAAGCTATAATATATTACATTTTATTATCAGGTCAGGTCAAACAAATAAAAAAATAAACTAGGATTTATGTAGTCATCATGTATGGCACATTTATGTGTATAGGCTCCCAAACAAAATTAAACAGAGCTTTATGTATAGTGACATCTGACACGCACATATATGTCTATAATGTATAGTTACATGTGACACGCACATATATGTCTATAATGTATAGTGACATTTGACACACACATTTCTGTGTATTGCCCCTTCATAGTGACATGTGACACGCACGTATATGTGTATAATGTATAGTGACATGTGACACGCACATATATGTCTATAATGTATAGTGACATGTGACACGCACATTTCTGTGTATTGCCCCTTCATAGTGACATCTGACACCGACATATATGTCTATAATGTATAGTGACATGTGACACGCACATTTATGTGTATTACCAATGCAACAAAATTAGCTTACAACAAAATCAGTAAACAACTACATTTTAATGACATTATATGTCATGTATACTGATATGTCACACGCACATATATGTGTATCATCTATAGTTACATCTCACACACACACATTTATGTGTGTTGGAAAAAATAAATATAATGTTAATTTAACCATTTAAATTTGACTCATGTATACTGATATGTCACACGTACACAAAATAATTACATTAAACTATGTAATGTGCTTCATGTATGTGACATATGTGTGTAGCCCCCAACAAAAATTAAGGTTAATTGAATTAATTTACTGCAATTCAATACATCAGATAAAGCTGAATCTTTCTATTTCGTTTCATATTCAAACAGACTCTGCATCAACAGCGTCTCTCAACAATTTGCACCGTGCACTGTGAAGCACAATCCCTTTTAAAGAACACCAACAAATTTGAAGAGGTAAGATACAAGAACACATTACATGCTCAAAAGGACATGCTTTGCTAGATGACAAATTATAAATATACAAATAACTATTTCACTTTCTTTTTCAAACAGACACTAAAAGAAGACCGGCGGATTAAGATTGGCAGGAGGGGACCGTCTGTCATTCAAAACTTCTATCAAGGTAAAGTATTAAGTATAAACAAGAAATAACCATGAGCCTTATTCAATTGCAACTTCCTCATTTGAATAGGGCTCTATATAAGCACATAACATTTTTTTTATACAGAACTTTTTAGTTACTGAAATTCTAACCACAATCAAGGTTTTCAATAACTAAAAACTTTGCTCAATAAATATGTTATGTGATTATATAGAGCCCTCTTCAATTGGCAAAATTGCAATTCAATGAGGACCTATATGTCTTTAATGGCCAAGGGCCTCACTGAAATGTGATTTGCCCATTTCAATAGGGCTCTATATAAGCACATAACATATTTTGGAAACAGAACTTTTTAGTTAATGAACTTCTAACCACAATCAAGGTTTTCAATAACTAAAAACTTTGCTCAATAAATATGTTATGTAATTATATAGAGCCCTCTTCAATTGGCAAAATTGCAATTCAATGAGGACCTATATGTCTTTAATGCCCAAGGGCCTCACTCAAATGTGATTTGCCCATTTCAATAGGGCTCTATATAAGCACAGAGCATATTTTTTAGGAAATTTTTCTTTTGTGAACACGTTCCTTTTGGATACAAGTTCACTAAATACAAAATTCCGTACAAACATATGCTCTGTGCTGATATTGAGCTCTATTCCATTGGCCAAAACACAATTGAATAAGTAGCTCACAATATAACAAATGCAGTAACCAAAGGCCCTTATTCAATTGCTATTTTGGAAAATTAAATATGGCTATTTTAACAAATATATGTGATGTGCTTATTTACAACCCTATTCAAATTTCTACATTGCAATTCAATTACGGCCTTACAGTACTATTATATTGTAAAAAATGCAATTGCATGAGGGCCAAACTATGCAACATATGGTACACACAAAGGCCCTCATTCAATTGCAATTTGCCCAATTGAATAGGGCTCTAAATAACAACATAACAATAGCTTAAAACTAAGGTTTTAGTTAATAAAAAAATATCAAAAATACAGTTTTTCAATGACTACAAAATTATTTTAACTAATATGCTAATATGCTATGTGCTCATTTACAGCACAATTCAATTAGCCAAATCGCAATTCAATGACACACAAACTGCTACACACAAAACAGAATTTCTTATTAAGGCCCTCATTCAATTGCAATTTTGCCAATTGAATAGGGGTCTAAATAAGCACATCACATATATTTTTTAAAGAAGTTTTTAGTTATTAAGCATCTATCCAAAAGCACGGTTTTCACTACCTAAAAACTTCTTTAAAAAATATATATTATGTGCTTATTTAGAGCCGTATTCAATTGGCAAAATCGCAATTGAATGAGGGACTAAATGTTTAACAACCTATAAGCCTTACAAATAACCAAAAATAAGAATAACAAAAGTGTTGTGCACCTAATAGCATTGTATAAAAAAGCACACAAACTCATAGCAAACTATATTAACATTCTTCTTTAATGTTTAACAAATTATAACCTGTACAATCAAGAAGAAATTAGTTTTGCACAAGTGATGTGCACCAAACAGGATTGTCAATAACTAACACAAACACATAGCAAACTACATTAATTATATTATTTCATGTTTCACTAACTATAACCATCCAAATAAAGGTTAAATAAGTATACCACAAGTGGTGCGCACAAAACAGGATTGTACAAAAACTAACATAAACACATAGCAAAATAAATTCATATTCTTATGTAATATATCACAACCCACAAGCCTTACTAAGAACCTTAAATAAGAATAACAAAAGTCTTGGGATTGTACAGAAAGTTAAAAAAAAATTTTTTTAAAAAAATAAACATAACTGATACAATACAGCAAAATTAATACATTTTTTACTTATTTAAAAGACATTTCACTCAAACAACATTTTCTATTTTACATTACAACAGATACTGCGTGAAGACAATCGGACGAGGACTTTTTCCACAGGACCGGACCATCGGACGAGGACTCGGACCAGACCAGCAGACGAGGAATTTCAACACAGGACCAGACCAGCAGACGAGGAATTTCAACACAGGACCAGACCATCGGACGAGGACTTTCACCAACGGACAACAACATCGGACGAGGGATATCGCCACAGGACCACAATATCGGACAGGGGCTATCGCGACAGGACCACACCATCGGACGAGGACTTCCGACAGAGGACCACACCATTGGACAACGATTTTGAAACGAGGAGCAACAAACATTCGGATTTAAATCACACTTCAACCAAGGTAAACTATAATAACTACTAAAGAATAACACTAAAGAAACTGGTTTCAGTTGCATCCGTCTCAACAGAAAAATAAATTAATTAATTTACTATCTCCCTTATTTTATTTAAATTGCTACTATGCAATACATAGCTCAATAACCACATCACTTTTTTTTTCAGCAAAGAAGTTTTGCAGTGGTAAATATCTATCCACAAACAAAGTTTTTAATAAATAAAACCATTATTTTAAATAAATATGTTACATGCTTATTTACAGCAGTATTCCATTGGAAAAATTCTGAGCCACTGAAGACAGGAATTATAAATTTAACTAAATATCAATGATACATTCATGATTTGCCTTTTATTTCAACAATTGTGCACAATCATCTTTAACAGGAATTACAAATTTAAATATACACAATTACATTTATTTGTTTCCGTTTACAGATTAATATGGCTGATAACGAGACCAAAGAAGAGAAGAAAAGACGTCAAACTAGAGAAAGACAAGAGAGATGGGCCGCCCAGCAGACACCGGAGGAGAAAGAAATTAGAAGAGAAAAAGAACGCAAAAGACTTGCAAATAAAAGAATATCCGCTGCAAAAATGAAAGATACAACCAAAATAAATAAAAAAATAATAAAGCATTTACAAACTGTTCCTAAAACATCAGATGACATTTTACAACATACCAGTCAAGACAGACCAAAAAAAAAAACTACCAAAAAAAAGCATTTACAAACTCTTACTAAAAACTTACAGGAAATTTCAACCGAACAAGTCCAACATATACCAAGAAAATGTACGAAAAAAACTAAACATTTAGAACCTGTTGTTGAAACATTTCATGACTTCTCATCTGATGAATATCAAAGTCAACATCCAATATGCATTGCAAATTGTCCTTTAATGAAGTCTTTAGCAGTAGAGGTTCATAGTTGTGGGGACATGACTACTCAATGTCAATTTTGTGAGGCTTATTATTTTAAACAGGAGAGACCCCGAGATGGACAATTTATTAGTTGTTGTCAAAAAGGAAAGTTCAAACTTCCACAAAGGAAACAATTTCCAACCTATTTACTAAATATTCTGACTGAACCTACTTTTCCAAATTACAAAAATTTTAAGACAAACATAAGATCCTACAATAGTGCCATATCATTTGCATCTATGGGGGCAACATTGGCTGCTAATGTACCAGGACATGGTCCTTACTGTTTTAAAGTCCAAGGACAAATTTATCATCGCACTTCCCATTTACATCCAGAGGAAGGAAATAAAAGAAAATTCGCTCAACTATATGTCCTAGATACAATGGAAGCTGTTGACCAACGTATGCAGATGGAAGAAAATAAAAAATGCTTACCCACTGTTTTCATAGAGCTAAACAACATTATGGACAACAATCCCTACAGTAAAGCTTATAAAAAATTGGCAGAAGTAGAAAATGAACAATTACTTCATTCACAAACACATCAATTACCAATGCCGAAGGTTAATATGGTGCTTAAAAGAGACAGACATACTGATAAACGTCGTTATAACTTGCCAACAACAAATGAGGTTGCAATGGTGTTTCACAATGATGAAGGAGAACCACCATTTCAAAGAGACATACGAATATATCCTAGAAATGAGGACCAACCGTTTATTAATATGAGTATCTTAAGTCCAAATTTAGATCCAATGACATATCCCATCTTTTTCCCACACGGAGAAGCAGGTTGGCAACCAAAATTAACTCTTCCCAGTTACCCAAATGCTAAAGCCAGAATCCGAAATAATGTTTCTATGCTTGAATTTAAAGTAGCTCAAATTGCCATTCGCAATGTATTTAATCCAATTTTATGTGGTGGGAAACTAACACAACAATGGATTATTGATTCATATTTGCAAGTTGAGGCAAATAATTTAAACTTTATCAAATATCAACAAGATAAACTCCGTGTAGAACAATATTCTGGACTCATGGACTATGTTGCTGACGTGGCTACAAGCAGAGACATGACAGCTGGCAAAGCCATCATTTTACCATCTTCCTTTCAAGGATCTCCTCGGAATATGAGAGAAAGATACAATGATGCTATGGCTATTGTGACAAAATTTGGCAAACCCGATTTATTTGTGACATTTACATGTAATCCACAATGGCCAGAAATTACACTAAATCTACTTCTTGGACAAACTGCTTCAGATCGACCAGATTTAGTAGCCAGAGTTTTTAAGATTAAATTAAATGAATTAATACGTGACTTCACTATAAATCAGTTATTTGGCAAATGTCTTGCTTATGTATATACCATTGAATTTCAAAAAAGAGGCCTTCCACATGCACATCTTCTAATAATACTTCAAGAAAAAGATAAATTAGATACTTCAGACAAAGTGGATGCAGTCATTGTAGCTGAACTACCAGATCCAGAACTATATGGTAGACTATATGAGATTGTTACTCATCGCATGATTCATGGACCCTGTGGTGACCTTAATCCACAATCACCATGTATGGAAAATAATAAATGTTCCAAAGAATTTCCCAAAGATTATAGAGACAAAACCTATGCCAATTGTGATGGATATCCACTTTATAAAAGAAGAGAAGGAGATAGTGCCATTATTCGTGGGAAAAAAGTGGACAATAGATATGTAGTACCCTACAATCCACATTTACTCATGAAGTACAACGCCCACATCAACGTAGAAGCCTGCACTTCCATCAAATCAATTAAATATGTCTATAAATATATTTACAAAGGTTACGATGCAGCTACTGTAGTCGTCAAAAGTGCAGACAACCCTGAAAGTAGTGAGTTAGTACATGATGAACTTGCATCTCATGTAGATGCTCGCTATGTCAGTGCGCCAGAAGCTATGTGGCGGCTTTTAAAATTTGAAATGCATGATAGATCACATGCAGTATATAGGTTAGCAGTACATTTGCCACAACGACATTTAGTCTATTTCCATGCTGGAAATGAAATGAATGCATTGGCCCAAAGTGAAGATCGTCACACTACACTAACTGCATGGTTTGCATTAAATTCCACTGATGCTGAAGCAACACAATACTTATATATTGAAATTCCATATCACTATGTTTTTGTGAATGGATTATGGAGACCAAGAAAAACCAGAGGCAATAAAATTATTCCAAGAATTTACACAGTCAGTCCAAGAGATGTTGAACGTTTTTGCTTACGGATATTACTTTTAAATGTTCCTGGAGCACAAAGTTTTGAACACTTAAGAACTGTTAATGACATTGTATATGAATCCTTCCATTTAGCTGCAAGACATAGAAACTTACTCGCTGATGATACAGAGTGGGAAAGATGCTTAGAAGAAGCAGCACAATGTCAAATGCCACGACAGATGAGAGAACAATTTGCTTTTATTTGTATCTTCTCAAATGCTCCAAATGCATTAGCTTTGTGGGAGACTTTTAAAAGTAATATGGCTGAAGACTTTATGCGACGATACAATGAACCCATTGCACACTTAAAAGCGTTAATGGAAATCCAAGAAGTCTTTTTAACTCATGGATTAAGTTGTGCAAGTTTTAATTTGCCTGATCCAGGTCTTATAGATGACATTAACTTTGAAGACTATGACATTCAACTACAAGCAGAAAGAACAGAAGAAAGACTTGCAACTTTAAATACACTACAATTGCAAGCATTTCATGCCATTAAAAATGCTATAGATGATGACATGGTGACAGAGCGTTATTTCTATCTTGATGGACCTGGCGGATCAGGAAAAACATATTTGTACAATTTATTAATGAGTTCAGTACGAGCACAAGGAAAAATAGCAATGGCGTTTGCCACTACTGGAATTGCTGCACTTTTATTAGAAGGTGGAAGAACTGTTCATAGTGGATTTAAACTGCCAGTGCCTATTTTAGAAAATTCTGTGTCAGATATTCGCATGACATCCTTACAAGCAAAGAAATTGAAGAAATGTAAATTAATTATAATAGATGAGGCCACAATGATGTCATGCTATGCCCTCCAATGTATTGACCGTTTGCTTCGTGAAGTCATGGATAATATTTTTCCATTTGGTGGAAAGGTAATGTTGTTGGGTGGCGATTTTAGACAAACATTACCTGTTGTTGTACATGGAAATCGAACTGACATTATCGAAACATGTATAAAGTCAAGTACAGTATGGAAACATTTTACCCATCTTCAACTGCAACAAAATATGAGATCAGAAGGCCAAACTGATTTCAATGATTGGCTTATTAAAATTGGAGAAGGCAGAACAGAAAAAATACTACATTTACCTGACGACACTGTAGAGATCCCACCTCATATGATTTGTCAACAAGATATTATATCGGCTATATTTGAAGGGAGCATAATAACGAAGAATATTCCGAGCTTGCCAACCAAGTCATACTGACGTGTAAAAATAAAGATGCATTAATCCTCAATAATAAAATCTTAAAAAAAATTTATGCACCACAAAGAAATTATCACAGTGCTGATTCTGTACTTGCTGATGACAATGAAAGTCAGGCTAACTTTTCGACTGAATTCATAAACTCTTTAACTCCTTCTGGAATGCCACCACATATTTTGCAGCTAAAGAAAGGTGCAATTATCATGTTACTGCGAAATATGAATCCCAAAAAAGGCCTATGCAATGGCACAAGATTAATTGTTCAACAATTAAAGGACCATTTTATAGATGCTGAAATTTTAACTGGGACCCATAGAGGAGAGAGAGTTTTCATACCAAGAATAGATTTAGCACCAAGTGAAAGTAGTCTCCCTTTTATACTTCAAAGAAGACAATTTCCCATTATTATGGCATTTGCCATGACCATTAATAAATCACAAGGTCAAACTTTCAAATCTGTGGGTATTTTCTTGGAAGAACCAGTTTTTGCACATGGTCAATTGTACGTTGCGTTGTCAAGGTGCAAAAATCCACAGGCTATTAAAGTTTACATTGAAAACAATGAAAGTCAAGGTGATTTATTAGAAGATGGACGTATTTTTACTAAAAACATTGTCTACTATGAAGTACTATAACTTTGAAGGATACTAATTAAAGATGCCAAGATTTTTTAAAAGCATTGCAAAATACATAACAATTGGTTGTTTAATTCAGTCATAATTAATGGAAGTCATGTTTATGAATGATTCGCCTCACAAAATACTTGCCTTGCATTGTTAGTAAAAATTATGTTAAAATGTTAAGTCACTATGTTAATGTTTCTAATGTTACAAGTTTAAAAAATATATTTTCAAGTTATTTCATTCAACATATTACAAAGTGGATGTTAAGAGGTCAAGCACCTTTTAAGTCACAATGTAAATATTGTCTGTTATCTTAAGATTACTACCAACATTAATGTTTATCGCCAATTTATGTGCTCAGTAATAAATTAGTTTAATTACGTACGTTTTAAGAAGAGTTTGACTGTATGCCTTCCTCTACATTCAATGTATATTCAAGTTAACAATTATTGTGATAGAAATTGAATTTTAATACTGATTAATTTAAATGTCAATTGTTTTTACATTCAAATGTTAATACTTTTAATAAAAAATTACTTTACAAAATGTATTCACTATGTTCATGTTTATAATGTTCAAAATTATACCAATGTTTTGTCAACTTCTAAACTTACATAAAAAATAAAGTTCAAGTTTAAAAATATATACTTTGATGGTTATTGCTTACATATATTTTAAACTTCATGTTAAAATTTGCAACGTTTAAAAAAGGCTTTTTACTTTTGGCTTTCCTATTCATTCAATGTATATTCAAGTTAACAATTCTTCAGATACTAATTACATTTTAAAAAACCATTACATCTACATTTTACAAAAATACACGTTCATATTAAAATACTTACAAGTGTCAAAAATATATGTTAATAACTAAACAACTTGACAAACATATACATAACATTGCCGTCATTTTTTGACGGGCAAGTCGCTAGTAAAAACATAAATCCAAGAAAAAGAAGTCATGATGAAAAAGGTACCAGAGCCTTCTAGTTTAAGTAATAGAGGAAAACACACTAAAGAGGTTCAAGCAAGCACAAGGGTATTAAGCCACATTTTAGGCAGTGAGAATGAACAGACAAGATTGACCTATTAATTCTTATTTGCCAACAAATTCGTTTTTATAAAAAAAAATGTGTTTTCTTCTACAAATGCATGAGTATTTGAATTAGTTTTCATTTTCTACATAACATCCAGGGATACACTAGAGCATAAAGTAAAAGGTAATACATGAAGTGATCACTTTGAAAACCGCAGGTGTAATACCCTTCTTCAAAATAATTCTGCCCTTGTGAATGCAGGTTCATTAGCATAACTACATTATTATCACTTGAAGAGCTCACAAATCCACACTGCACAAATCCTCACACAGAAATAAAATAACGAAGGCAATGAACCTGAGGAAGATTGCCAGGATAATCTTAAATAATAATAAAAAACCACAGGAAGCAAAGCCATAATCTTCTATTAATGTACAACACAGTCACCATCAAACCTATTGTGAAGCAGGAAGTTAGACTTATCTGCAGCTGATCTACAGCGTTAATGACTAATTAGTGCAATTCTAAAGTAAGGGGTTTGATAAGAAGCTATGAATAACACACTCTGCTGAAAGATACAGTATCTGGCAGTCCACCATGCCACATCTCTTGTAAAAGTTCTGTCTTCCAGCAGTGGGATGTCTTACAGTAGACACCTTCAGACATCAAGTGTTGTTACCAGGCACAGGAATGTAATCAGACATTTTGATTAATTCACTCTTGTTTAAGAGGAAAATAATTAAATCCTGATAGATAATGCCTACCTATTATATAGGCCATTAAATGCTGCAAATACCTACTAACTCAGCGTGAAATCATTTTCTGTAACAAATGGCTATTGGAACAAGAGGCCATACTGTGATTTGTAGATGTAGGTAAATAGTACCATACTACTTCACCGAAAGGGTGGCAGATGGATTACAACTATGGTGGTAGGAACAAATACTGCAATTGAATTAAATGCTTGATATAAGTATTAACTATACGCTCTGTGAAGAGAATGTGAAGATTAGATACGTATAATTATGCCATCAAAATCTAGTTCCATGTTAGCTACTACAATAGCACCAGTAAATCCACTAGTAAAAAAACAGCCATCTGATATCATTTGTATTATCTGCAGCTTCACATTTGTACTGTAAGCATGATTACTGTATCCTACAGCTTCTTATTTGCGCTCTGCTGTTAATTTTCTCATAAAATATTAACACCTTTCATGGATACTGGCTTCACATTTCTATCAAAAGTCCTCATCAAATGTTTTTTCATGCATTAAACTCTATTATTTATCCATAACGCAAAGCACTTGTTAGCGATAACTAAATAAAAGGTACATTATTGAACTCAAGAGCTACTGGGTGTTGCCATGAGGTAAGACAATTCGCATGCTTATTGTTATTGGCGATTCCCTAGTTAAATTTTTTATCTTTGCCATTTGACATCTGTATATCCTAATCCAAATGAGACTGTATTTTAAAGGTGAATTTTTAATGTAAAGCTGAGATTAAGGGCGTTGAACGTTAGAGTCATGGTTTTTTATTTTATTCAGCAGGCTATGGAAAGCCAATGGAGTGATTGGCAGAGAGGTGCTGCAGATACTAGTGTTGAGTATTAGAGATGACTCTAGCGGAGGCGTTCATTATGGATTGGAGTGGAGAAAGACAAATAATGAGGAGGCCAGTAAGTTGCAGGTAAATAAAACTTTCATAGACATACATTATACTTATTTGAGGGATCAGAACTAAATAATGTAGAAACCCGGCCTACTAGACTCATGTGGTTTTAAGATCCCTTTCTATGCAGATATTTTGCTACTGAAATGTCAGATTATTATTTTTCATGAAAAAGAAAAAGTAAAATAAGCTTTTTAGAAGCAAAATAGAAAGTAATGCAGACTGTTGACTAGTGTGGAATACTCTAGACATCAATAACAAAACTGTTTTATGATGTCACTTTGGCCATTCCACAAAAATGTCACTTTGGCCATTTCACAGATTTTGACACGCATAAGCGTTCTGACTTTTTAAAGCAAAAAAACACGATTTAAACAAATCAATGTGCTGTTTTGTTCACAGCATGATAAACAATTAGACCTGTCATGTGTGATGTATTAATCCTGTAATATAACAGATTCTGATCTACAAAGCTGCTCTTGTCTAACTTGCTCATTTATAGGTCAAAAAATGTGAAGTAGAAAAAAAGTATTTGTCATGAAGTACAATAGAGGTTTTCAGAATGTCTCTGAAAATATCAGTTTATTAAACTATCAAGTAATGGAACTCATTGAACAGGAAACAACAGCCAAATCAAATCTGTGGGAAAAAGGATTTTATTTTTAAGTGCAATTTAGTTATTGAATAAAGTTTATATGTTAAATGACAATTCTACATGTGCTAAGACTTGTCACCAGCTGGCACAGAGTGTTCACCAATCATAGCTCATTCCTCCTGTCACAGTGGAATATACTGTGGTACACACTTTTTGTGTCCATAATACAGTAGTCTCTCAGTTATCCGGCACCGATGGGGATTGGTAGATGCTGGATAAATGTAGTTTTTGGTTGCTTGAGAGTCACTATTACAAAAGGCCTAGATTAGCAGCACATAGGATGCTCTGCTAAGTATATTTGTCAGTGAGGGCTGTTCTAGCAGCAGCAGCTTTCACTCCTCACTTACACACAGGTACGTTCAGCTGGAGGGTGCGGTAATGAACCTGGAGAATGTAACGCCAACACTGCGCTGGCTCAGTCACTCATGCCTGTCTGCTTTCAGGTAAAACTGAATTGCAGAGACATACAGTGAATGATATCTAGGTGCCTGTAAGCATTTTGTGGCATGACAACCTGGCTCCTGGCATTTGTTGAGCTCTGTAAGTTTTAATTTTTATTTAAAGTACAATATTTAATTCTTTTTCTGGTTGCTTGAGGGTTCTGGTTTCTTGAGTTCCGGTTAACTGAGAGTCTACTGTAGATTGTCTATATTTGTGTGTGTCAATATAGATGTAAAAGACATCTGTATAACTGAAGGACTAAAATGTACTTTTTCAGCTGTCACTACATTCAAATATGCACATAAAAAACAAAACAAAATGTGGTGAAAAGTTCAGATAAAATGTAGCTGTATTGGCTAAAAAACAAACTACACAATCTGGCCTGTATCTTCCTCATAGACAGGAAAGGGCAGTGAATGTTGGGCATATGTTTAATTATTTAGGTAAATAAATTAGTCAAGCTAAATGGTCCTACTGGTCAGGGCTGACACCATGATATGCTTATAATTGTCCTTTTGATGAGTTGTGGTAGAGGAATTCTTTCCAAACAGATGTCTTAAGCTAAACTGTTTACTATTATTATAAATAGTTTTCAATTCAATACCAAGTGACAAATGACATATTAACAATTCCTTTATAGAGATCTGCACAATGTATTTTGTTTATCCCTTCAGTGAAAACGTTTTTTTAGATGCATGTAACACACATTTTAATGTCTACTGATACAGGTGAGACATTAACGTCAATGATTTTGCTGGGAGCAACCCAAAAGTCATATGCTGCACTTTTAAAATATACCATATCCATGATGAATTCTTTTACACTAACACAGTAGACAAAAAAATCAGAATCCAATATTTCTGTCATTTTACACTATAATACAAAATGATGGAAATTAAAATAAATAACATGCAAAACAATATATTCACACATAATTCTCTCTTTGAAAATAATTGCACTTCCATTTTCTTTCGTTTGGGATTGGGATTCAAAAATAGTCATGATACAAAACCAATCAGAAAGGTGTTGCACATCAGTTGTTGAAAGCAGCGATTTTTGGTATGATGTGCGAGCTATCTTGGATAAGCCACTGCTTCAAATCTCACACTTTGCATAAACACTGTCGCTTCCTACTTTTAAGATTTTAGATAATAGTAAAAATGGTCTCTTATTATAGCTCAAACCATTAGTTTTGCAGTAATCACAAATCACTACAAACCAGACTCTTGCACACCACTGTCTCCTGCTTTCCCTCCAATCTCATTATTTTCTGCTGGTAAAGGGACCATGAAGGAGTCCCAGAGGAAATGAACACACAGCCCAAACTGAAGAGCTGGCATTTAAATTAAAGCATTATTTCAAAAGGTTAGATTAGCCAGATATACAAGTCTGTATTGAAGGAGTGTTCGTAATATGCTGCAGAGTACAGAGGGAAAAGCCAAGGGAATCGTGGTATGGTAAATATTTCATTAGCTCCAACAGACTTTATATTAACGATTCACTGGCTGACATCTCAATTTATTATTGTCACTGCGTCTAAGTGCCATTTGCAATTAATGCTTGAATGCATTGTTCTCCAAAAAGAAATAGATGTTAGTCTTGGTCAGGACAAAATATTAATCCAGTAATAACAAGTTTGAAAGCTTAAATCTAGCTCATACAGTCTAACTAATGCAGTTGTGAGCTGTTAAGAGCCAAAGAAATAACATTATACCAAAAATTGCAAAGCATTGAAGCAAATGTGAACTCCCCCAAAAGCAGGACCCTCATCGTTTCCTGTACTAATGTTTCTGTACCTGCTTTCTTGTCTTATCTACTTAATGTAAAAAGTTTTATCAATTGTTTACTGCATGCTAGTACTATACAATCTGATGGTGCTCAAAACATAAATTATATTAATAATAACCTGAAAAGGATACATTGTATGGAGAAAATTATCATTCCAGTCTCAAACAAGCAATTTGTAGCCCTTCATATGCTTAGTGAATTGGCCAACATGTTTACTGAACTCAGAATATGTGGCATCTAAATAAACATTTTGAGTAGAAAAACCCCCATATAGTATGGAACAGATTTTTAATTGCAGTATTGCTTAGTTTGTATGACTTCTATCAGCATAGTAAAACTGCTGGTTTCTTATTTCCACTCATTAACAAGAGAGTTACAGTTTATAAAAAGCAACCTCCAGCAATTTACCATCTTCCAAAACTTTTCATAAAGTCGGAACATGGCAAAATAAAAGCATCATCAAGCAGAACCCTAATCTCAATACATAACTTTATGCAAGGGGGAAATTATCTAAAACTATTTAAAATAGCTACTGGTGCTCTTAACAATTTTGGGCCTATAAATGAATCACGTATCACAAACAGATTATATTAATTGTCAAATATATTTTAACATAATTGTACATTTTAGAAGTTGCTCTGAGCCATTTCTCAGACTTCTTATGGACCGCTCTAGTTCAATAAAAAAAGTTGATTGTTTGTCAAGTACGTAGCAAACTAACAATATTAACAGCTCCGTCAGACATGGTCAATACACATTTGAAGACTCTGTTTATGAGTAAAGGATTACATTTTGTGTTTGTTACATTACATCCTAAACGATGGATAATGAGGGGGTGTGCTTGTAGTTATCAGTGTAGGGAGGGGTAAGATAGGAGGTAACAGAAGTCCAGAGTCTTTGTTAAATAATAGGATAACATTGGTACCACACCCCTACCTTCTCACGGCCGAGGAGGATATTGCATCAATAGATGCAACTACAGCTATACAGAAATGTAAACAGAAATGGCTCTCTTAGTAGAATAAATGCATTTGTATACCCTTCAATTTGTATTTGCTTTATGCAGATTTTTTTTTGTTTTGTTACAGTAGTTAAGTGCAACCTACTGTGTTAATGTAATACAATGTACAAATACATATTTGCTTTCCTTTGCGATAGAAAGGAGAGGACTAGCGTTTATGCACTGGGCATGGTTTGCTAATGTTGGCACTCAATTTATTGAGCCGGTTATAGCCATTTACCAAAATTTCATAAATGCAGACAGAAAATGGAGACCAATCGGTGCATCGCCATTTGTCAACAATCAAATAATTTGTACTAGTAAGAAAGGATAAAGCCAGGTATACTTATAATTCTGTTGGACTTTAAGAACATTCATCTTGGCTCCTTTATTCTATGGATTTTAGCCATACTTAAATTACAATGCTAGTGACTAAATTCTAACGCAAGGAAATGACTGTCCAATAGATTGTGTGTTTTTAGGCTGTTGCGGTTACATTGATGACGTTATGTACAAGGTACAACATTGCAGCACACACATGCTAAAAGCATTTTCTTACAGATGGCCAAAAAAATTCAGTGAGCACTTCCCATCACAAAAAAACTTTGGGTACATCTATTATTGAGACTGATCAGTGAGCTGCAGTGAGATTAGTCAAACAGATTTGACCATGAACATTTTAGCAAGCCTGGAAAGGATACAATGAATCACATGCTTAGCTACATTTTACATCATTAGAGGCATCATTTATTACTACAATATTTTTGCAATTGTTGGTACTCAGAACAGATACAACTTTTCCATAGCAAGTAGCTAAATCTGGAGCTATTGGCTAAATATATTTATATTTAACCAGAGTCTAATAGTCTGGAATGATAATATTCTAGTTGGTTCACTGGTAAAATGATAAAACTATTAACAGGACACACCCACCCTCACTCTTTTTTTTCAATATTACCCGAGGCCCCACTTATGTCAAAATTAAGAAATACTAAAATAAACATTTATTAAAAAATGTATTTTCCTCTTTTTAATTACGCCAATATCTGGCATCTTTCTTTGAGAAGTCTTGTCTTTTTTGAAATATGACTTTAACATTATTAAACCCAAACGCAGATCATTGTGGTAACTTTACTGCTTAATTAATATGCAGTTAATTGCAATGCATACTGATTTCTACTGTCGTCATTTATATGTTTAAATATCGGTCTCATAAATGTCCCACCAGTGCAAGGTACAACATTAGCATACAATACTTACTCAACATTTATTATCATTTAAATGTAATATTCTAGTCCGGTTTAAAATAAAACAAATCAAAATGTGTATTTTATCATTTAAAGTACTCTCCTATATGCCAGAACATAATATTTCTATAATTATTTCCTCTCAACTCTAAGCTTCTTTTCAGCAATGAGGTCTCTTTAGAGCTATTGTGATTAGCATTAGTAGCCTGCAACAAAATATAACGAAAACAGAAACTAATTGCTCATGATGCATGCAAGTCATACAGAAAATACTCCACTGCCTCAGGATGAACCATTGAGTTTTATGCTACTATTCTTATCACTTTTTTTGCATTGCCTACATAATGAGAAATGAGAAAGCAAAAATAAATAACTATATTAGAAAGTAAATGCAAATGACTGTAGTTTGCATTCTTATTCAATGCAAAATTGAGTCACAAGACCCCTGTTGCCAGCAGGCTTAAAGAACCTTAGAAAATAAGATGTAGGTAGGGAAATTTGGTTTTTAATTCTCCAGAAATTAACAACAATAGCCTGACACTGTTATAAATACAACCACCCCCACTCTCTTTACTGGAGGAAGACTGTAAAATGTTTAAAATGCTTGATCTCTATTATATGACAATTTTCTGAGACATTTTTTATACCTTAAGCAGCTTTAGAATTAAGAAAGTGTAGTGAAATACTTCTATTGTACACATAAGCACACATTTTTTCTCTTATTTGCCTTCATTTGGAAAGCAACATCTGTTGGTAATCCTGTAAATGGACATGCGTTGCTGCCATGTGTCTTTAGTGATGCACTCACTGATTGCTTTTTGTTGATGAATCAGCAAAGGACACTTGAAGACCCACCATAAAAGGGCTACTCTAAGACATCTAGCCCAGCTCTACAGTAGTTAGCTAAAGGGACATGAAAAGATTTTTATTCCTTTATAGCATCAGAAAGAGGGCATTTGATAATGTATGTATGTATGTTTTATTTTTTTAAATAAAAGTCTTGAAAATGTATTCAGAATGTAACTGTTCTTGGGGCGAGCCCTCTGCCAGCCAAGATCTACAGACTAAAATATGCTCTCTGCATCTATTGTTGTCAATGATGTTTTAACATGTAATACGTTTCATGCCAAAAAAAAAATAACTTTTATAACATTTAAATCTCACTCTTTTGTGTTCTATATTCAATAACAAAGACATCTGTAATAAAAGCAATTTTATAATGAACATGACATGCCTGAGCAACTGGGATTTCTCCAACTAACTGTTATAGGGACCATTCCTTCATCTGGTATTTTTATTAGTCATCCTGGGGTGTCATGCAAAAGAGTCTCCTTCAGCACATGGGTTTTAGCTTCTTCCTCTCCATGGGCCTCATTCTATTATCAGCCGTAAATCGGCCGTAAGGCTGCGATTCCTTGCGGGGGTTCTGTTACCTCGCAATTCTATTATACGGCCCCGCAAGGATCTCCTCTTACGGCCGGCCGCATATCTTGGAACCGGCCGTAAGCTCCAAAATCTTTAAAGTCAAATATAAATTGAAGACTGCACTGTAAATCTTTGTAAATGCTAGGGATCATATTGGGGGACATGAGGATGAAAAGTAACCCACTCTCAAGCTTGCACATCAGCCCAAACCCGAGTTCAAATTAACTGTTTATTTTCCGGCTGCGGCGTGGGTGTGTCTGAGGTGCTCCAAGCACTCTGGACTTTTTACATGTATATTTTACGTATATTAAAAAAAAAATATTTTACGGATTTGAGTATAGGGTAATTATGTGCTATTTATGCTAACACCGAATATCACTTTATAGACTCCGCAAAGTGCAGGATGGCTTTATTTGAACTATTTTAGATGCTTAATTGGTGCCTGCGGGACCTTTTTGCTGCAAGTAAGCTGCGGCTCGTTTTTAGCCTTGCAGAGAGGGTTCCCGGAGCAATAGAATAGCAACCAGGCTTTTCTTATGGCCGATTTCCTTGTGGCCGTTTTAGATCAAAGGCTTTCCTCCGGCGCTTGCGGCCGCAATAGATAGCAAGGCGCCGGCCGCAAACCTGCCGGAGTCCCCGGCCGGAGGGGAATAGAATAGCCGGAAAGCTTGCGGCCGGTCCTTGCGGCACCGCAGAAGCTGCGGCGTATAATAGAATGAGGCCCCATGTGAATATGCGTAACCACAAATTGCATGATGTCAGCAGTTTTTGCTGCATGGTATTCTAAAAAGTGCATTACTTACACAGCAACAAAATGAAACAAACACTTATTAGCATGGGTTGCATGGTGCCAGTGTGAGTTGTGCAGGGAGGGATTTAGACAATCAGACAGATATTTCTTTCTTTATTACAGATGGTTTTATTGTTGGGGGTATAAAAACATATTTCTTGAACTAACACTTAGTGAATTAGATGCTCATATAGCCCTGTACCTAGCACTTACACTGGCTCTATATGGCAAAGCTGCCAAACATTGACTCTCTTAAGCACAGCCATGCTGAGAACCAATGAAGAACGCATGCCATATATTACCAATAATTCCAGTGCATTGCGAAACGCTGTTTAGAGACCTCATAAAAAAAGTTCTTCCTAAATAAAGTGTAAAGTTTCCAGACCTCCATAAAGAATGTATAAGAAGCCTTTGGTGTTTTTTACGGTTCTGAGCTCATATGAAGACATTTATGTTGAGATTACCAAACACAAGCAAATATGAGTTATTGTTCCTAGATAATTTTTTCAGTCGTAATAGGAAAAACTGACCTTTGTACTGAACATCATTATATTTTAATACATCATTTGAGTGGGGGATTCAGTTCACTGGACAGTAGAATCATTTTGGAGACAGAAAATATAACTTCAGTCTTACAAGCAAAATACATTTTGGAGAGTCTTGAAGTAACAAAAAAACTATTGGACTTCAAAGAGCCTCATTTGGATCCTTACAAGACCATTCACTACCCAAATGGTTCCCCAGCATGAAACACAAATCCCAGACTCTAAATCAGACCCTAAACTTAAAAAATCCAGGAAAAATACTCTAAGAACATTTTGAAGGCTGCAACAAAGCTTTCCAAAAACATGTAACATTTTGGATTATGGTTTGGGTCCCTTGGTCATGTATTATGCACCCTAAGACTTCCACAGAACAAAGTTTGAGAGCTACTGCTCTAAAGATGTATTAGTATGCATGATGACCCCATGACAGTTTTTGACTATTTTAATTCACAGTGCAATAGAACCTGCTGGAAAGTGTACCTCCTACCTCCAGTCATTGGTATGCCCCTATGAAAGAGGCACTTTTGAACCAAGTTTTTTATGAATGAGTGCAAAACATTGTAATTAGTTTGAAATATATGACAGGCCAAAACCTTTCCAAGCAAACACATTACGAGAAATGCAAGTAAGTGCCATTTTCTGCGGTATCTAAAATTAAACAACATCATAAATCATTTGCATTTACAGTGACAGCACTGTAAATATGTGAAAGTCTTGATCAAATGGTTCCAAAATTACTTTAATATATTTTATACAGAAAATGACCAATCATTATCTCGGAATTGCAGATGACTAGTGGAATATAATGTTGTCCTTGCTACACTTCTAAAACAATGTTATCTTCCTTTGTAGATGAAGAATAATGGATATTAAATGGAAATACAGATGGAATTATTATGTTTCATTTCTGCTAGTCACAATTGCCTTTATTCATATGGCACAAACAGCATCTGTTTCAGTACAATAACAATTGGGTTCAAATACACAGAAAAACAGTTTCTTTAAAATTAATACTGGAACCTCATCAAGTAAGTTTGGCAAAGTTCTACACAAACCTTCTGTTGTAGAATCTGCAGCTAAATGCTCATTTACAGCGTATCACAGCTCATTTCATTTTTGAACAGAAGGCTAACGAGCAACGTTACAAGCGAATAACATTATGAGCAGGTCAGATTACATTCGTTTTCACTTCCAGCAACAAAAATATAATAATCATATGAACCAACTGGAAAAATAATCACATTCCAGGAGCCATTTACAAAAAGGAAACTGAACTCATCAACACCATAAACAAAAGGTGACAGTGAGTACAAAGAAAAATGTTTGCATGTTAATAGTCACCCAACACAAATGTCACATTTCATCATAGGGGACAAATACAATTTAAACTGATATTTAAGCTAATATTATGATCCTCCATCATCATGAATTGCTGACATTTTATTTGTAGCTCTGTATAAGAGGTATGGTAAATGTACTGCATTTAAAAGTTTACTTTGTGAACTTAAGAGCTTTTATTAAGTTAATAAAACAGTTGCTCATCTTTCCTATCTTAGGGATAGTAGCTTGTGAGGAACGCCTGGCAAGAACATATCGCGCTGGCGTTACGCACAAACTAACAACTATTATAGTGGATGTTAAACTTAAAGGGTAAGTAATTCACCAAAAATTGCTATGTACCATTTGATTAAGGTTTAATATCATGTGGAAAATGTGTTCACATTAGTAGTTTTACTTACTATTTATATTGCCTATCCTGGCACAAGAAACTGCATAGGTAACAAGGAAGGAAGCAGTGGCTGTCACAATATTTAGATTTAAGAGTTATTGATTTGCATACTCACCTTAAATCATGTGCAAAAATGTCTCAGAGTAATTCCCTCTGACTTGTAATGATATGAGTTCAAATCACAGCTGCCTTTGTGTAATATTTTATGTTTATTTTAGAGTATAAAAAAAACGAAAATAGTTATATTCTGTAAGGATTGTGTATCAGACTACTATGGGATCTGTTGTCTACTGGCAATCGCAGATATTCAGCTGATACTCTAATTCAGAGTTTTAATTCTTCAACACTTGCACTGTGCAGACAGTAGGCTGGAATGGCCTACAGGACCATCGCCAAGCAGCTAGGGGAGAAGGTGACAACAGTTGGTGCGATTATTCGCAAATGGAGGAAACACAAAATAACTGCCAGTCTCCTTCGGTCTGATGCTCCATGCAAGATCTCACCTCGTGGAGTATCAATGATCATGGGAACGGTAAAGAATGAGCCCAGAACTACACAGGAGGATCTTGCTAATGATCTCAAAGCAGCTGGGACCATAGTCACCAAGAAAATAATTGGTAACACACTACGCCGTGAAGGACTGAAATCCTGCAGGGCCCGCAAGGACCCCTTGTTAAAGAAAGCACATGTACAGGCCTGTCTGAAGTTTGCCCATGAACATTTGATTGATTCAGAGGAGAACTGGGTGAAAGTGTTGTGGTCAGATGAGACCAAAATCGAGCTCACTGCATCAACTCAACTCGCTGTGTTTGGTGGAGGAAGAATGCTGCCTATAACCCCAAGAACACCATCCCCACCGTCAAACATGTAGGTGGAAACATTATGCTTTGGGGGTGTTTTTCTGCTAAGGGGATATGACAACTGCACCACATCAAATGGACAGGCCATGTACCGTCAAATCCTTCCATCAGCCAGGGCATTAAAAATGGGTCATGGATGGGTATTCCAGCATGACAATGACCCAAAACACACAGCCAAGGCAACAAAGGAGTGGCTCAATATGAAGCACATTAAGGTCCTGGAGTGGCCTAGCCAGTCTCCAGACCTTAATCCCATGGAAAATCTGTGGAGGGAGCTGAAGGTTCGAGTTGCCAAACATCAACCTCAAAACCTTAATGATTTGGAGAGGATCTACAAAGAGGAGTGGGACAAAATTACCTCCTGAGATGTGTGCAAACCTGGTGGCCAACTACAAGAAACGTCTGACCTCAGTGATTGCCAACAAGGGTTTTGCCACCAAGTACTAAGTCGAAGGGGTCAAGTACTTATTTCCCTCATTGACCTGCAAATCAATTTAAAAAAAATTGTGATACTTGTTTTTTATTTTATTCTGTCTCTCACTGGTAAAATACACCTACCATTAAAATGATAGACTGATCATTTCTTTGACAGTGGAGAAATGTTCAAAATCAGCAGGGGATCAAATACTTTTTCCCCCACTGTAAGGGAACTGGTGGTATTTTTACTCACAACCTTAAATATCAGAGGCAAGTACTTTAGTCTTTACTCTATATGTAGTCTCAGCTAGTGTGGATATTAAGAAAGTAAGCCTCTATGCAGAACAAGGAGTGGTAAACAGGAGAAAACATTCCCAGGCATACAAGTTGGGGAAGGAAGCAGGAGTCTGAGATAGAAGCACTCAGTCAGGCAACTACCTGTCAGCACCACACTTCGCCTTCAGGAGCATGCTATCAATGTGGAGACTGGTACTGGTACTGTGCAAGTACTCAGCCACAATACCAATTGGCTTAGTTCAGGATAAAGGGTGGAAACATGAAGCAAAGCAGCAGGACATGAGACCTGCACAGCACCAAGCAAACAGTAGAAGCAGGACTACAAGACCCCAAAGTCACATGGACGTGGAAGGGCCAGGAATCATCACACTGTAGATAGGCAAGGAAGCAGACTCCCAACTCCTAGGCCTATGTTGCAGCATACTCTTTACGGGTGTCACAAGAGGGTGAGGTTCTGACCCATCCATAGTGCTCTCCCAGGCTTGCCCTGAAGTAAAACAGAACGGGTACTTCTCCTGATATATAGCTTCCATTGCTTCATTCAGAGCCTTGTCATAGTTCAGGCTCAACCACCTAAATCAGAATTAATCCCATAACTTCCATCGATTCAACTGCAACTACATTTAACACATGATACTTAATCCCTAAGTTAAATTAAATTGATTGGCAAGAATGTGCATTACATTTGCAAAAATGTATTAACAAAACGATGTGGAACCCTTCATCCTGTTATCCAATCACATTAATTCTATTTGCACCTGCATAAACTAACTTATTGAATCAGGATGAGGGTCAATTCATTTTCCCTATTCATCTTTCGGATGAGGGTCAATTCATTTTCCCTATTCGTCTTTATATATAGTTTTATTGTGTCTGATGATTTTTTTTTTCTTAAGTCACCATGAGATAATAGTTCAGTTTGTCTGCTGAATATAGGCTCACTGGAAAATAGATTGCTCTGGTAATACCTCAGTACATTCCTACTTAATAAATGTAACACTTGACATCCTTTACGCATTACCTGAGCGCATTCACAGCAGAAATACTTTACTCTGCTTTTAAATTATATTGCACACTTGAAGCTGGACTCCAGCAGCTGTTATTGTCAAAGTCACTATTTATAAAACCTATTGTTTCCTCTACAGATTTTCAGTCAATGTCATTTATTTGACTCTTGAATTCTATTTTGTATGAAGCGCCATTAATTTATTCACTCCAGAATAACTCACTCTTTATAATACAGAGGATATATATTACATATACAGTATGCCACTATCACTGTATGAATCCGTGAAATGTGACTTTATCATAAGTATACTTCTTTATATAATATGTGGATATAATTTAAAGGCACACTGTAAACGTAATAACAACTTTCTTTCTTCTTAAAGAGCATTAAAGGGACATTGAACACAATTCTTTTTTTTACATGCATTTGAACAAGCATGCATTAAACATTAACAAAGATATGTTTTGCATGAAAAAATACGAAGTGAAACTTGTTTAAACTTAATTGAAGTCAACAGGAAGTGCAAAGAGCGTGCATACTTCTGTAGATTTCATTGGTATACAAGAATGACTGCCCATTGGCTGACAGGGGCAGACCCCTAGATCTATTAAACAGTTAAGTCATATTTGTTCAGCTTTGAGAGCTTCATTTGAAAAGAAAAAAAAAACACACACAATGGTACACTATCAAATAAAATACTCCTTTCAGATATAAGAAACAAAAATGTTTTCATGTCCACTTAAAAACCAGCTATACACAGTATTAGCCATTTTCTATACAGTGATTTATTTCATTGTTTGTGTTGCATTTGTATACTAATGTAAGGCGCGCAGTTGAGGCACGCAGGACTTAGCCTACAATGAGCGCCAAAGGCGCTCATGGCACTGCAAGCCTTGCGAAGCAAGGCGAGCAGTTGAGGCACGTGGGACTTATGACCCATACGACTTGGACCGAAACCCATACGTACACTGTGCGCCTCACAAAATTACGACTTTAACGGCCGAACCACGAAACTGAAAAGACATGAAAAAAAAACAACAAATATGCCTCAAATTAAATTACACACACACCACTGTGGGAGAGACGGGGAGCCTGTGAGTCAGGTTGCAAGTTGATTTGATGCATATTTGCCGTTTTTTCCCCAATTGAAAATCGAGAGAAAAAGATGGTTGCCCAAAAAACGCGAAACGACGAAAACGAGGACCAAGGACATAAAATTACCCAGAAGGACGTAAAAATCGCCCACAGGATGTAAAAAATAGCCCTAACCAGTAACACTTAACGAAAGCCAGTAACACTTAAACCAAGCCACTAACATTTAACACAAGCCACTAACACTTAACCCAAGGCAGTAACACTCAAGCCCGAGGCCTATAAATTACACAGGGGGAGAGGCTTGCAATGAGGGCCAAAGGCGCTCATTGAAGCCACGCCATGAGCGCCAAAGGTGCTCAGAGGCCCCATAGCTTTGCATTGTGTGACAAACAGCATTGCTAGCCTTACAGTTTTACTCCCATCATTTTTGAGTACATTTCCTAGTAATAATATAAAGCTGGTGTTCAGGCTAGGTAACAAAAAAATATTTTGAGGTGGTAGAGTCCCCTTTATAGATTATAGGTCCATTACACTGATCATTTATATCAGGGTTATTTACCTTAGCCCCAAGCTATCGGAATCACCACAGATTTCTATTATATTTTGTTTGCGAATGGGCAGGTAATTCAGAGGCCCAATGATTTTGATTTACTGACCTATGCTCTCACAGAATATCTTAAAAATGTGGCCTTGATCTCAACTAGTTAGAAAAGCCTTACTTACAACCCAGTGTTTTTGTTTCCTTTTACTTCATCGGGTTTAGTGTAAAAATTATAGGTAACTTCAAAGGTTAATTTCAAAATAAGCTTAAAACATTGGCCTATAAATTAACATATTTTATAATGTACACTTAGTAATTTAAAAAGCAGCTAATTAAACCCTACACAATTGTATTGCATTATTTTCAGCAAACAGAATTTTCGGTGCTTTCCCAGAATAATTTAAAAAACGAAAAATCTGAATATCTTTATACTTGGTGAACAAAACTTTATGCACAGCCATCGATGTATAGAGAAAGTTTCTAATTGCTCAAAATAATGGTAGGTCGTGCACATCCATTTTTTAGAGACTAGAGAGGAGGAGCATTTCCTGCTCATATATGTACATATACAATTGCAGTACTTCTGACCATTCATTTATTATGCACTAAAACAGGTTTTAAAGGTTTAAAACAGCTTGTTTCATATGAAAGTTCAGTACTTTATATGGTGAAGAAACACAGTCTTGGGTAGCATCTTGTGGCATTTTCATTGATGACCCATCAAAATCAGTTTTATTCATGAAATTTGATAAGAAAATTAAAAAGTGTTCCAATTACTGCTTCCCCTTTGTATTTCAATTACAGTATATTAAACTAGACAGGCTGTGAGAAGTAATCGAAATGTTTAAATTTAAAATGACCAACGGTTAACATGCAATGGAAACACATCCAACACTAAAATAAACATTTTGGAATTAAATGTGCCAAATCCGCTGGTTTGTATGCCTTGGTACATTTATACTAATCAACAAAAATAAACAGTAGGTTGCTAATTTTCTAACACAATCAATATATTCGCAGCATTCTGCCAGTGAGCAGAACTACCACACTATATATAAATCACTGTCATCCATGAAAAGATAAAAGAAGTCATTTATCATCCAAGTGTCTAGTGGAGAAAAAAATACAAAGAAAAATAAATACAACTGTGGTTCTTCTCTGTGAATTTTGTTAACTCTTTTAGCATTAATGATGAGTTGAGCACTTTTTATTTTGCAGAACAGATTAGTTTTAAAGCTCAAATATTAAAATACATATGTTTATTAATTAACATATTTATAAATCATTCAAGTTATTTATCTTTCAGCAAATGAAAAATTGATGAATTGTAATTTACCACTTAAATGGTTAAATTATATATATATGTCCCAACTCAACTTCCCAGAATGCAGTGTAATAACTGTTTTTCTTGGAACTCTGAGCTGGAAGCAGGTTTTTTAACTTGCTTTAGACATTCAAGTGTGAACACAGATGTACTTTTTATTTACTGTACTACTGTACGGTGGAGGGCTTCTATCGCTCTTTTGCCCACCATATTATATATGATTGTTGTGGTGAACTACCTACTCATAATTTCCACAACACAGGCTGAGATCCCGCTCCATGCTGATGATAGCCAGTAAGCTTGAAACAGCTGTACATGGATTGGATACTCAGCCTGTGTTTATTCCAACCTTGGCTTTGCATTAAAGCTGTGTAATACAGCATGCATAAGCTTAAAGGAAGCCATATTTGATGATGGCTACGGAATGAAGAGCGAGGCATTTGTGGCCATATTTGAGTGTCCCAGCTCAACTTCCCAGAATGCAGTGTAATAACTGTTTTTCTTGGAACTCTGAGCTGGAAGCAGGTTTTTTAACTTGCTTTAGACATTCAAGTGTGAACACAGATGTACTTTTTATTTACTGTACTACTGTACGGTGGAGGGCTTCTATCGCTCTTTTGCCCACCATATTATATATGATTGTTGGGGTGAACTACCTACTCATAATTTCCACAACACAGGCTGAGATCCCGCTCCATGCTGATGATAGCCAGTAAGCTTGAAACAGCTGTACATGGATTGGATACTCAGCCTGTGTTTATTCCAACCTTGGCTTTGCATTAAAGCTGTGTAATACAGCATGCATAAGCTTAAAGGAAGCCATATTTGATGATGGCTACGGAATGAAGAGCGAGGCATTTGTGGCCATATTTGAGTGTCCCAGCTCAACTTCCCAGAATGCAGTGTAATAACTGTTTTTCTTGGAACTCTGAGCTGGAAGCAGGTTTTTTAACTTGCTTTAGACATTCAAGTGTGAACACAGATGTACTTTTTATTTACTGTACTACTGTACGGTGGAGGGCTTCTATCGCTCTTTTGCCCACCATATTATATATGATTGTTGTGGTGAACTACCTACTCATAATTTCCACAACACAGGCTGAGATCCCGCTCCATGCTGATGATAGCCAGTAAGCTTGAAACAGCTGTACATGGATTGGATACTCAGCCTGTGTTTATTCCAACCTTGGCTTTGCATTAAAGCTGTGTAATACAGCATGCATAAGCTTAAAGGAAGCCATATTTGATGATGGCTACGGAATGAAGAGCGAGGCATTTGTGGCCATATTTGAGTGTCCCAGCTCAACTTCCCAGAATGCAGTGTAATAACTGTTTTTCTTGGAACTCTGAGCTGGAAGCAGGTTTTTTAACTTGCTTTAGACATTCAAGTGTGAACACAGATGTACTTTTTATTTACTGTACTACTGTACGGTGGAGGGCTTCTATCGCTCTTTTGCCCACCATATTATATATGATTGTTGTGGTGAACTACCTACTCATAATTTCCACAACACAGGCTGAGATCCCGCTCCATGCTGATGATAGCCAGTAAGCTTGAAACAGCTGTACATGGATTGGATACTCAGCCTGTGTTTATTCCAACCTTGGCTTTGCATTAAAGCTGTGTAATACAGCATGCATAAGCTTAAAGGAAGCCATATTTGATGATGGCTACGGAATGAAGAGCGAGGCATTTGTGGCCATATTTGAGTGTCCCAGCTCAACTTCCCAGAATGCAGTGTAATAACTGTTTTTCTTGGAACTCTGAGCTGGAAGCAGGTTTTTTAACTTGCTTTAGACATTCAGGTGTGAACACAGATGTACTTTTTATTTACTGTACTACTGTACGGTGGAGGGCTTCTATCGCTCTTTTGCCCACCATATTATATATGATTGTTGTGGTGAACTACCTACTCATAATTTCCACAACACAGGCTGAGATCCCGCTCCATGCTGATGATAGCCAGTAAGCTTGAAACAGCTGTACATGGATTGGATACTCAGCCTGTGTTTATTCCAACCTTGGCTTTGCATTAAAGCTGTGTAATACAGCATGCATAAGCTTAAAGGAAGCCATATTTGATGATGGCTACGGAATGAAGAGCGAGGCATTTGTGGCCATATTTGAGTGTCCCAGCTCAACTTCCCAGAATGCAGTGTAATAACTGTTTTTCTTGGAACTCTGAGCTGGAAGCAGGTTTTTTAACTTGCTTTAGACATTCAAGTGTGAACACAGATGTACTTTTTATTTACTATATATATATATATATATATATATATATATATATTTATATATATATACACACATACTGTGCATTATCAACCATGGGTGGGTAAAAGGACCCACGTTTGAAATGGTAATTGGATTAAAGAGCGGAAGCTTTGTTGGCACATTTGCATGTCCTTGCCCAGGTTCCCAGAATTCAGTGTAATAAGTGTATGTCTCAGAATTCTAAGCAGGAAAAAAGTGTTTTAACTTGTTTTAGATGTTCAAATATGAATACAAATGTACTATTTATTTGCTATATATATATATATATATATATATATATATATATATATATATATATATATACACACACACAATTAGGGGCAACCCATAGTTTAATAAAGAGAGACATTTTTTGGGACTATGGAGGGAGTTCACTCTTACCACCTGTGTGTATATATTCACAAATCCTGTGGCTCCATGAAACCGCGGTTCCTATAACTTTAGTGATGGCTCCTATCCTACATATTACACATATATTTCTCTATGTAATCTAAAACCTGGTTCCTAAAAATGTTCGGTTGTCTTCCAACCTAAATGACTGCCTCTCAGATACCTGTGTGTGTATTACATTTAGCAAATAAGCAAATTGATAAAACCGGTTAAAATGAAAATATTTTCATTATAGGTATATAATCCTAAAATGGAGACAAAATTACGACAATATGTATAGTAAATTTATTTCAACATTTTTTAATGCAATTTACTGCTTTAGTGCCCAAGGCACACAGCTGTCATTAACATTCACCCCTTCTGCTACCACTGCTCTTAATCCCTAAAAGGCCTCCTAGCCTATAATTAAACTTTCCAGCTGCCGCTCACAAATGCACTTCCATAGCGTTAAAGATCTCTCCGCTATTATGCGGCAACACATTAATATCACACTGTCAATATTATTGTCTTAATTAGTTAAATGGCAATGTACAATCATCTAGTAATGCATATACTCTTTTAGATGTGTTTGTTTTTTAGATTTTGACTATGACTAAAAAGATCTAGGACAATCAGAATTGCTAATCGCAAAATGTTTTAGAAAGTGAAAAACCTAAAAACAAGCTTCCATACATTACTTGTCTGTGTGTGTGTATTCATGGCAGAGATCCTGGAGTGGGTTGCCAGTTTCTTCTCCAGTGGGTCACAGCATACAGCTGGTGGTCTCCCATCCAAGTATTGACCAGGCCAAAACCTGCATGGCTTCGGGGTGGTGTGACCTCTGTTCCCTGACTGGTCGCAGTGGTGAAAGCACTGAATCCTAACCACTGGGCCAACATGGAACCACATATGCACTACTTACATACAATGTTATGTCTTGTATTTAGCATGAAAAAATACTAAATAATATATGTTTAAACGTCGCTGAAGTTAACAGGAAATGCGTATGTATGTACATTTCATTAGAAAACACGTATGTCTCATATAGCTATATTACTGCTCATTGGCTGACAGGAGCAAGCCCCGAGATCAGTTAAATATTGAATCAGTTTCTTTCTGATTTGAGAGCATCATTTGAAAAAGAAAACCGTGGTACATTATGAAATATTTTCTTTCAGATGCAACAATGAAAACATTTTTAACGCCACATATTTGCAACAAATGTTTTTTGAAAGTGTTTAAAAAATGTTGCCCATGCACAAGCAAAATTGTGATAAAATGTGTTGGTCTCCAAAATGGTATATAATGTGGCCCTCATTCAATTGCAACTTGGCCAATTGAATAGGGTTCTAAATAAGCACATAACATATTTTTTTTAAAGAAGTTTTTAGTTAGTAAATATCTATCCAAAAGCAAGATTTTCACTAACTAAAAACTTATTTTAAAAAAATATGCTATGTGCTTATTTAGAGCCCTATTCAATTGGCAACATTGCAATTGAATGAGGGCCTGTGTGTTTAGACATTTAAACTTCCCTAGCTAGTAAAATGCTGCCTGTCTCTAGTTTTTCATGCATTTCTTGGGGATTGAAACTGCATAATAATTTACTTTTTCATGTAATGTACTGCATGCATTCAGAATTAAACTGGGAAGATAAATAGAATCAAATTGAAGGGCAGATTAATTCCCTCTTCTGCTATATGTAGTCTGAATATATTTAAGCAGTGATCATTTTTTTCATCCATATCATCCAGGTATTAGGTAATAACTCAGTAAACTCATACTTAAAAATATAACTCTCAACATGATCTACACAATATCTGAGCATTCACGGTAGAAATACGGCAATCTGTTTTTAAATTATATTCCAAATATGAAGCTGTACTCAAGAAGCAATTAAGGTCAAGGTAGCTATTTATAAAATGATATTGTTTCCTATATAGATTTTCACAATCAATATTTAGTCTTTCCTTTGACTTCTACCGTTTATCTTTCCTGAAAGCAAATTCAATGATAAAATAATAATGTTGAAACAGTAATCATAAATATTCCATGCAATTTTCAAGGTTTCAATTTTAAAACAGCAATTTAATGTTTAAATGACCACTGTACTATAAAAAAAAAATCGATTTAGGTTGAAAGTACGTGAATAAGTTTACTTGATTTATAATATTTAAACTTTGTAGTGCTAGCAGTTATATGTTAAAGCGTTTACTTTTACAGTTTCTATCTGACGTGTTGTGCCGCTTAGCTCCACCACTTTTGCCTAATTTTGGGTGGGGCCGCTGTAGTAGGCTTCATGCTCTTTGTTCTGATGTCTGGCTGGTGTAAATCTGACCTCAAAACACACAGCAGGAAGTCTGATATAGATCTCTCCCCCCTAATTATGCAAAAGGCCCAGACACATTTAAGCAGCACAGCACGCCAGCCAGAAACCTATAAAAGTAAGGTTAAATATTATTAATCAATTATACTTTCATTTTAGCAACCATTACTTGTATAGTATAGTGGTTCTTTAAGTACAGTTGTTTTATTTAGGAATATCAAAAAAATATATATGATGCTCCCATTCGTTTTAACAACCACTGCACTTTAAATAAATACATAAGATTTAGGGCAGTAAATTAGGGGGATCATTAAATCTCTTAATTAACAATATCATTAAGTATGCATTGTCTACTATCAGATATAGAGTAGAAAAGGGTAAGGAAATTGTTTTTCCTTATTAAAATTGCTGCTAAAATAGTTATGACTGTTTGGAGTTAGTGGTTTCAAGCTGCTTATAAACTGCCCTTGCATTCTACGAATACATAATGAGCTGCACTGTTCGGCTGTGCAATTAAAGAAAGGAGTTCTCTTCTGTTGCGACAATAAGCTGTTCATTAGAAGTATGGTTTTTCAACAATTGCAATACATGTGCAGAATTAGCCCAGTGAAATAAGCTGGGGTATGATGATGCAGACCTGTTCAAGATCCACCAACATTTTCAAATATTATTTTAGTCGAAAATTAAATATTTTAAGGGGGCCACATATGACAAATATTGATGTAATAATGTGGAATAGTAAAAGTTACATTTCCAAAATTACTTATATTGTCCTTTTTCACTACCACATAACAAATTAATACATAGTCTAATAGTAAAGTGACCAAAATGGCAGATATGGGTTGGATTCCTACTACTAACCCTTTTTTCCTAAAATTTAAAATGGTAATTTGTTTTTCTGTTAAAAAATCAAATTGAATGAATGCATATAATAGCTGTGGTCCCCTGGCTCTTGTGATTTCTAAAGCCTTGTTGTAATTCCTCATAAAATATATATTTATGACATTTTAAATTAATAGCGAGCAGTTTTTAGTTCAAGTTCCTTCTTTTTGCCCATGAAAGTGAATCTGGCCTTTGTATCCCTCCAGATCCACCTTCCCGAAAAAAAGAAATCAGTGGATAGACTAGCCTTTCTCCTTGTTTTGCTCCCTCTATCTGTGTATGCCCACTGTCCTTTCTTTTTACTCTTTCCTAACATGTCATTCTCAATTTAATTGCCAATGCACTTTGGCACCTCAAACACATTCCTTGTAAGGATCCTTTTAGGTCCCCCGGTTGAAAGAATTACTCCTCCCCAGAAGGACCTCTTCCAATTTGAGCACACCTGCTCTAAAACATACAAAATATATACCGTATATCCGTCTCTGAAAGGAAACTGAATTTTTAGCCAAGCTAGCAAGTCTCTAAGACCTTCTTCAAATTATATTTCATCAAGGTTTAATAATTTTCTAAGGCCCGTGGGGGCCTCCATGAATACAAGTCTTTCAAAGGAATCAAAATAAGAACATCTTGGCTTTTACATCAATTTCAGCATTTCAGTCACACAATTTAGTCAAGCAATTTATGTTGTGTAAAGAAAATACATTTTGTAGGTGTTCAGATCAAGGGATTCTTGGAATCAAATTACTCATTCAAGAATCAAACAAATATTAATCAAAATAACATAATACATTTAAATACTTAAAACTCTGACTTACAGACATAATTTTTGTAAAATATGAATGGGGGAAGGATAAATGTAGGGAGCGATAGATGGATAAAGTGCACACAAAATAAATCATTAAAATGGACACAAATGTGAATCCTCAAATATATTCACATAATCAGAAGAGAGCAAATAGCCTAAAACACACATATACATACAGGGATGGGCTCCACAGATTTTTCCACTGTATATATATATATATATATATATATATATATATATATATATATATATATATATATATATACACACGTATATTATTATCCTATATAAAAGCAGGGCAACTAATATGGTTAATTCACAGGCTTACAGTACGGACAGCTACTACTGACGTAATGCAAACTACTTATTAGAAGTTACATATAATCACATAGTAATGAAGGTTGAAAAATACTTTAGTCCATCAAGTTCAACCTTTTTAGATCTCCTGATCTGCACTATATGGATTAGTTGTTAATTTGGTAACTGATGTTATCTTGGTCTTAATGTTCTATGCTTTAAACTTTCACTCTCAAGCGTTAGAAACCAAAATGCTTGGTATGATAAAAAAAACAAACTGTTACGCATCCTTTCTCCAAATACAGATGAACACACTACGAGTAAGAATATCAGCTTCTGACATTTAGTGACAGGCATCTTCAGTTTTCTTACAGTAATACAAACATCAGACGTTTTGACAGGTATCTTCAACTACAAGATCTTCTCTGGTAGCTGCCAACATAACTTCTGTGGATTTATTCCAACTTGTACAAAGACTACGGAGCAGCCTAAGTTAGAAAAGCACCAAACTATCAAGTTTCATGTCACGATTTTAATGGTAAAGTCTTGTTCCAGCTCTATTATGTGTTGTTGGATAGCTCAACGTTTCTCTTTAATAGCCTAGAAAAGGCCTGGGAGCCACTCTTTGTCTCACCATAGTTGTTAAACCAAGTACTGTAACTTATCCGTAACAGAGATCATTTGCAATGAATTGTTTTTTTTCCACCAAGTGATGTACAAAAGACAACTTGGAATACTAAGTCAGTAGGTTTTTTTGAGATGTAATGTAAAGTATTGTATTTGGAGGGCAGGGGTGTCAGCATCCATGATACATACACACACAGTTTTACCCTTTTAAACCCTGATTAACAATGTAGTGTTTCTTTGTGAGTTGGAGACTGACAAATCCTGGGAACCTGATTTTTAAAAGCACATACATATATTTTATAGGTTTAATAGATGACTTGACAAATCTGGGTAGCCAGCGAGCCATGGCTCCTAAAATGTTATTGCTGGATCCTAATTTTTTAGTTATTATACATACATTGTTGTATATAATGCATAGATTGGCTCCTAAAAAATGTTTGCTGGATCCTAACTATTATGACTGGCTCCTAAATTTTACACAAATGTGTCAACCCCTGATTTATTAAGGGCCACTGTATGGTAAAAATATATTTGTTTGAAAACAGAGTCTGTCTAAAAGCAACATTACAGAGGAAATGAGTCATAAAGCTATTTTTATTTAGAGAAAAATACATTTTGAGGAGGCACGCACGTGTAAGATGGGCATTCACAATTCCACAAGACAAAGCTTGCAGTTATTGTTGCAACCTGCCTGCTTGTGCAGAAAAAGAAGTAAGCGTCAAATTCCAAAAACGGCCAATTATTAAACAAATGCCCAGCTGTCTCCGTTGCTACTCAGCAGATATCACTCAAGATGGAAACAATCTTTGATGGAAACGAGTATTCGATAAAATCGTATTTTCACCAGATATTGTTTTATGTTCACACAGCTGATAATGTTGTTAGTTTCTTACATATTTCAGAAAACTATAAAGTCCTTTCTAAAGTACTGTGGTTCTTTAATAATAAATTGTGCGTGGCTCCAAAACTATTTTACATGGCTCCTTATTCTTTAGATTTGTCTATCCCTTCTCTGGAGAAATAATACTTTTTACAGCCTCTTTTTCATCTAGTGATAATTTACTTTCCACTTTTATACAAACTAGCATTAAAACATTTATTTTAAGAATATGTCCCAAAAGCAACATCTAAAACTAAACTCACGGACTACAACATCTTAAAATGATACAATCCAGTCTTTTATATTGGTTGAAAATGAATACTAATTTCATTGGCTGAGTCACATATTGTAGCCCTCCCCAGTGAAGACATTATAAGCAAGAAGACACAAATTAATCAAAGAAAATTCAAACCAAGAGCTCCACGTCTAGTATAAATCCTAACCACGCATCTCAAGGGTAAATCAATAATACTGCATGCACCAATTACAGCAATGAGCACACTTCATTTTGCAAATATAATACATGAGGCTTACAACACAAGCTCATTTTGAAAGTATATTTTATATTTGTATGTAATGAAACCACACCTTGTTAAATTAAATCTGATGTCCTCGGCGTCTCGAAAACTCATTAAGGCCGTTTTTCCATGCAATCCAAAAATATCTAAACTTTTAATTGGGTGTGGCCATCACAATTCCCAAATAAACTTCACATAATTGCATGCCTGGAGAGTGCTCCTTTGTGCCTCTTCTCAATTCCACTTATGATGTTTTGTGGATATATATTCTGTTAATAAAGAAAATGCTCACCCAGACACATTTGTTTCTCGTAGTTTAAAAAATACAAACTCAATATAACTAGCACAGAGAGAACATGGAAAGATGGTAAGCAGGTTGAGGCAAGTGTCAAACGGTTTAGTCTTGAACCTGACAACTTTAGTCTTATGGATAAAATCACAAGCTCTGCATGGCTGGTAATTTTAAATCTTGAGGATTAAGAGATGCAATTAGGTATTGCCATCTATATTTGGTAATATGTGTTGGTATTCCTGATTGATAGTGGTTACTTATTTGTGATTGCCTTTGGAATATGTGTCTGATTCTGAATATGGGTTTCTTGCCCAGTCTATATTTCTTGTGGCCTGCCCTTCTTTACAAAGGCTGGCGCTCAAACCAGAGGGAATGTGCCTCAGTGGTTGGTGCCATGCAACTCTAATCACGTAATGCTCAAAGAAAGCATCCTTCAGATAATACCTTGAGTACAGAAGTATGCTGTAAGATGAACATGTCTACATGCTTCTATTTAACTAAAGAATATATTATTATTTATTTATAACGCGCCAACATATTCCATAGCGCTGTACATAAGATAAGTTCAGGCAAAGGTAAATACAAATAAAAACATTAGAAAGCAAGGGGGCCCTGTCTTTGAGCCCTGAATCCATTGCCCATGGTGCTTTCCCCAAAGCACCCTGCAGGATTGAAACTCGCAGAGTTACAACCTAAAGGTATTGTGTGTGGTAAAGGAAGGAGAGAGAGGTGATGAGCGTGTTAGGGTGGAAGGTGATACGCTTCTTTAAAGAGAGGCGTTTTCAGTGAGGTTTTGAATGTTTTGAGGCAGGAGGACAATCTGGTGGAGGGAGGCAGGGAGTTCCAGAGATTAGGGGCAGCACGAGAAAAGTCCTGAAGGCGAGAATGAGAGGAGGTGACAAGAGTTGTAGAAAGAAAAAGGTCATTAGCAGAACGAAGAGGGCGGTTGGGGGAGTATTTGGAGATGAGAGCAGAGATGTAAGGGGGTGTGCAATTGTTGAGGGCTTTGTAAGTTAGGGTCATGATTTTAAATTTTATTCTTGAGGCTAAGGGAAGCCAGTGGAGAGATTGACAGAGAGGTGATGCCGACACTGAACGTTGTGTACGGAAGATGAGTCTAGCAGGGGCATTCATAATGGATGGAAGTGGGCATAGTCGGGTGGTGGGTAGGCCAGCAATAAGCGAGTTACAGTAGACAAGTCGAGTTATGATAAGAGAGTGGATTAGGATTTTAGTTGTGTCTTGTGCAAGATAGTGGCAAATTCTGGAGATGTTTTTCAGATGGAGAACGCAAGATTTTGTTAGTGACTGTATGTGAGAGATGAAAGACAGGGCGGTGTCCAGTAGAACTCCAAGACAACGGGCTTGGGAGGTGGGAGTGATGATGTCGTTGTTGACAGTGAGAGAGATGTGAGGAATTGAGGCTGTGGGAGACGGTGGGAAGATTAGGAGTTCAGTCTTAGACATGTTGAGTTTGAGATGGTGGGTGGACATCCAAGAGGATATACTAGAGAGGCAGTTGGAGACGTGTGTTAGAAGAGAGGGGGATCGATCTGGTGCTGAGAGGTAGATTTGAGTATCATCTACATAGAGATGATACTGAAGCCCAAAAGAGTGTATTAGGGTGCCAAGTGAGGATGTGTAGATGGAGAAGAGGAGGGGGGCTAGGACTGATCCTTGGGGTACGCCAACAGACAGGGGGTAGGTAGAAGAAGAGGTGTCAGAGAAGGAGACACTGAATGATCGATTTTGTAGGTATAATGCGAACCACAAGAGAGCAGTGTCTTGAATACCGAGGGAGGAGAGGATATGGAGTAGAAGTGCATGGTCGACAGTGTCAAAGGCAGCAGAGAGATCTATAAGAAGTAGAATGGAAAAGTGACCTTTTGACTTGGAGGAGAGCAAGTCATTAGTGACTTTATTGAGACCTGTCTCAGTGGAATGTTGGGTGCGGAAGCTGGATTGGAAGGTGTCAAGAAGGGAGTTAGAGGAAATTAAACTGGCAAGGTGGTTATAGACGAGCCACTCCAGCAGTTTGGAAGCCAGGGGAAGTAAAAAGATAGGGCAGTAGTTAGAGGTAACGTCAGAGTCAGATGAGGGTTTTTTGAGGATGGGTATAATTATGGCATGTTTTAGAGAAGATAGAAATGTGCCAGTATTTAGGGAAAGGCTGAAGAGGTGTGTGAGAGCTGGGATTAGTGTGGTTGAGAGGGGAGGGATAAACTGAGATGGAATAGGATCTAGAGGACAGGTAGTGAGGCGAGTGGATAATAGTAGGCTGGAGACTTCGTCCTCTGTAGTCGGGTCAAAGCAGTTCATGGTGGCTGTGGGATTGGGGAAGGGAGAAGACTGGGTGTTGTTGGTTAGTTGAGAGGGTGGAGTGTGTAAACCACTATGAGAGGGGATTTCATTGCGAATGTTTTGAATTTTATGCATAAAATGGTTGGCGAAGTTGAAGTAAGGGGGATTTACTAAAGAAAAAAAGTACATGTGTGCAATAGCCTACAGTAACCTGCTATCCAGCATCTCAGGTCATCTTGACATTTCCTAAAGTTTTTTTTCCACTTTAAAAGCTTGCCTCAATGTAAATTATAGTGAACAGGGTTTTAATGGGAGGGGGGGTAACTATCGTTACCTTGTCGTGGTGAAGGGGCTTGAGTACCTAAGTGAAGCTGTGAGCTATACCATGTAGGGTCACCCAAGTTGGGCAGGTCAAAGAAGAGAGGTCAGTCAAATCGCCGTCGACTGGAGCAGGAAATGGCAATCTACTCCAGTATCTTTGCCATGAAAACCTTATGGATGAGCACAACCAGACAAAAGATGTGCCTGGCGATCTGAGGTCACTGAGAGCCTGACACAACTCAATAAATAATCAGTAATCAGTAAGGCATGTTATGGGTGCTTTATTATACGTTATTAATCACATAATGCCATCCATTGCATCTTTGCCAACCAATTTTGTGCTTTTGATGGCGCATGTGAGGAATGTAAACACATCCACATATAGGATCAGGTTTTTACATACAATTGCACATGTGGCTATGGAAACAGATGTTAAGCTGCGCATGCTTGACCCCTATAACATGCATGCACTATGTTTGCGATGTGTAAAAGAGTGGATAGGGGTGGATACATAATGCTAACTCCGTCATTACTGCACCGTGGATCTAACTATAATAGGTGAGATTTGGTAAAAGTGACAATGCCCATTGTGCCGCTCTAGATTGAGGATTTATAAGCTCACCCTAGTATGTGGTGACAGTGTACCTTTAAAGACTAAAGTAAAGACTCAAACAACCAACAGGAAAACAATGCTATTATTACCATTTTAAAGAGACTTACAGTTTAAGAGTGAGCAACATCTAGAATAATTAAAGCCTTTTCAGCCCAATTTATGGTTATGAATTTCTGTTTTCACTTCCCTCTGCTTATCTCTAGGTGCCACTATACTCTCTACTTGTACCCAACAATGTGATCGTGTTACAGAGTAAGGTTTGGAAGGCACTAAGCTTTAATTCTAAGATTGAATGCATCTTCTAAAGCACAAACAGCAGCTTCATAATGGTCCACTCAGTTATGTGGTGCTGGCTTCAGAACTAGAAGTTACCCAGTGAGTGGATCATCAGGAACCTACTGGACATGCATAGGATTTGCAACATTGAGAATTAATACCTTTATATTGTACGTTTGCGAGTTTTTAATCTTGCATGGTGCTTTGGGGAAAGCATTATGGACACTGGATTATTAGCTCAAAGACAGGGCCCTCCATTCTTTGCAATGTGTTTATTTTGTTTTTGTCCCTGCCTGGAACTTAACCCATGTATAGCGCTACGGGATGTGTTGGCGCATTACAGATAAACAATAATAATAATTGTGAATGACAGCACCCTGCCCACCACACTCAGTAAAAAACTCTAAAGGCTGAGAAGAGGCAGAGAAGCTGCTCGCAGCTTCCAAAAGGCAAGAAAAGGGAAATAAAAAAAATCATAGCCTTATGATATTGAGATAAAATAGTATTCATAATGCTAGATGCAACCAATATTTTCAAATGCCAATTAATTGTTTTGATTTACCTCTACAGTGCCCCTTTAAATAAACTACTAAATATTAAATCCAAACAGTAAAAATACCACTTTTACGGTTAGGATTTAAGAAATAAAATAGGAAAACATTAATATACATTAATATAGTGCATTCTCCAGATTAAGGTTGAATATTTGTTAAACCTATATGAACTTTCCCTGTTTTAACTTGTCCTAACACATGCTGCTTACATCAGAAACATACATTAAATGGAGTCATTTTATACACATACAGAGTTATATCATTTAAAGGAAAAAAAATGGTTCCATACCCCAAGAGCTGATTACGTAGGCTTTTGGTACCTACCAATAGAAACACTGCATTTGGGTACATTTGTTAACCCCCAACCTTCAAACCAACTGCAGCACAGTGCAGAAATCCAGCAATGTCTGACTCCTCCTTCCTTCATTGAGAAGGGAAAACAAGACTACACTCTCATGAGGCTTTGCTGTATAAACTGGCTTCCCAGTAATTGAAACAATGTTACAGCTGCCTCTGATTGGCCAAAACGAATTATGAAATTTATGCTAATTTAGTTAAGGATTACAAGGATCATTCCTTCTCAAAACCTAAAGAAATTTGCAAACATCAGGTAAGTTTATTAATGTTTATTTTGGGATTTTTACATGTTTTCACACACTGCCAATTCTTCTCTATGAGATGCATTCATAATCCAGGAAACATAAATATGCCTTTAACATTACTTGAAGTTTATTATAGACAGTATCACGTAATTTACACTAGCGGTAATGGATACATTTACTCCCAACAAGTGTCAAGCTGCAGCCATTAGGTAAATAAACACAACTAAACCAACCACGCGCACAACCGTAAGCACAGTTACAGTAAAACAGATTTTATTTTTACACATTTAATGTTATTTAAGCGGTCTTCTTTATTACACATGTATTTTATTTATGTATATGTAAAAGAGTGTATCTTTTAGCAACTTACAGAAATAATGATGACTTTCCTAGATAAAGGTATGTAACTCCAACAGACAAATGGATATGAAGAATGTCAATTGCTTGGACATGTTCATCATTTGATAATGCATCAATATTTATTTTGAGCATCTGACAGCTCTTTGTAGCAATTCTTAGTTCAGTGTGCCTGGTTCATGTTGATCCTGTTTCATTGGGATACAGCATTCCAAATTCATTTTTCATGTTTCTGTAGACTGTCTAACCCCCCAAAAAACAAGCATTATCTCAAAAAAGGCTAATTCTGTTTTCCCAAAGGTTATCTGAAACAGATACTCAGAAAGCAAATTATATGTTTCTGGATTTAGGCAAAATAAAATATGTACTGTCAAAAATAATATAACTGCACAATGAAAATGTTAAACATCCTGGATTTCAAAGGAAATATATCTTTCTAATCTTGATGCTAAAATCCTTGGGGGAAGATGCTGCAACTACAAACTATGATGTTTAATTATCAAACTTTCTGGACTGCATAACTGGGACGCTACAATAAAACAGAAGCCAAAGATTTAAATGACCACTGTACAATGAATAAAATATGTTTGAAAGTGAGTATAAAAGTGTAATTAAGATTAAAAATTAGTTTGTAATTAGAAAAACATTTTTTTGATGCCTCTGCTGGGCCCTGGAGGTATCCATGATACATTGGTTTAAGTTGTGTGTGTGAGAGAGGGGAGTTTACCTTTCTAGAGATGAATGCTTGCCTCTATTGACACAAGACCCTGCTTCTGGACATATTGGACATCAATTTCAGTCTTATATAATTACCTAAAAAAAGTCTCATTGTCCCCTCACCAACTCTCCCTCCACTGATAAATACAAAACACACCCTCATGATCCAGCCCTTAGGAAGTGACTTATTAAATACCAAAAGGATCCTACTATTCATACTATTCATATACATAGGCCTCCATTCAACTGTGCAATTGTTAGTTATTGGTGCCCGAAATGTAGCCCGTAAACTAACTTGCTATTCAATTGGTGTCTTTTAGCTACCCGCAAATAATCTACAGGTTACAGGCTGAAAATCCCTGCGGTTGTCAAAATTGTAACGCCGATCCAGCTAAGCCTTTGATGTGATGAAAGACATTAGAATTAATTGCACAACAGTCTCAAGATCGCAAATCTGCAATAATTTTTTTTTTCTTATGCTTCATTTCCGTGTTATATCAACCTCGGTAAACAATGAGTTAATACATATCAGGCCACCCACACGGACTAGAACAGTATCGCCATTCATTTTTATTATTTTGTACATTCCTGGATTGCGAGTCTGATCGCATATCGGACTTCTAAACGCTAATTGATTGATATTTGACCTCTGTGTTTTACTGCCTTGCTTAACTGATCATCATCTGAAACGCTACTTACGGGTGCATGGTTTACGGTTTAGGCTTTCAGCCAGGTAGTTGCGGACTTCATCAATAGAGTCGTTCTGAAAATGTTGAAAATGTCAAGCCCGCAGTTTACTTTATACTGGTTGTAAGTCTGCGGGCTTGACATTTTCAACATTTTCAGAACTACTCTGTACTTCAGAACTATTCTGCAATTGAATGGAGGCCCATAGTCTTAAATAAATCAGATTTTCATCAAGCAAATGCCATGTCCATGGCTTACATATACTTTGTTAGCTTGTTTTATACACAATGAGTAATTTCTATTCAGATTAAAATAACTTTTTTAACACTTTTACACCACCAATTTTTCTGTAAAGTATTTTGTACTGTTTAGATTTGGAATAAATGATAGCAAGTCTTATGTGCCCATTAAAACAACATTTGGCAGAAAATGGTTATATATATATATATATATATATATATATATATATATATATATATATATATATATATATATATACACACACACAATTAAAAATTCAATAAACTATAATCTGTTTAATTGTAAATTAATTAACTTAAATGGACATGGAAGGTTTCTGGATTTTGCTAGGTATATAATATACCTGTGTATCCATTTACTTTTATGTATTTTATTAAGAAGTGCTTATAAACTCTGTTTTACTCCCTAAGGCCCTCATTCAATTGCAATTTTGCCAATTGAATAAGGCTCTAAATAAGCACATAACATATTTTTTTAAAGATGTTTTGGGTTAGTAAACATCTATCCAAAAGCAAGGTTTTCACTAACTAAAAACTTCTTTAAAAAAATATGCTATGTGCTTATTCGGAGCGCTATTCAATTGGCCAAATCGCAATTGAATGAGGCCCTAAGTCATTAGATACATAATTAAATATGCTGAAAACCAAGAGTTTTTGGCCATTACATATTTTTCTCATTAAAAATAAAAAATACAATGCAACACAAAAATAAATGGGTGGTGATGTCTTTGATTCAACTGACACTGACAAGTTAATTGAAACAAATGTGGACAGATTTACTATCTTGTGAAATCACAATAGATTACCAAAGATTCCTTCCACTGTAATATGTAACAGGTGTGAAATACAATTCTGTCCCATTTCTCACTTCAATACAAGTTACATAGACCACATGTAATGGATACAACCAAACATTGAAGGCATAATTGGGACAACACTGTTCAATTAATGGTGCTGGGAATCCTGTCCTATTTCTCACTTCAATACAAGTTACATAAACCAAATTGAAGCCATAATTGGGACAACAGTGTTCAATTAATGGTGCTAGGAATCCATTACAACTACATTAAAAAAATGCTCCTTACCTGAACCACTAGTCATTAACTATGAATATCTGATTAATATTTCATTAAGGATATTGGAACTTTTTGGTCTTTTGTACAAATACATTTCAATTGCTCTAAGACATTATTTTGTGGTGCCCTGAGGGGCAATACATATTTCTAAGTACTTGCCGTGGCAAAACAAAATTACCATGGATGGAAATCCAGATTATAATTACATACAAGAGAAAAGTAGCTAAGAAAATAAGAAGATACCCGTTAACTTATGTGATTCCCTGCGGTGATTGCAGGTAATTTAGGATTCAATGGAGAAAATGAGAAATAACATTGAGTGATGCTTTCAATTTAAATAAATGTAACTGAATAATAGCCTATTAATATATTATGTAGCACGGCCCACCATTTAATCTTGTCTAAATGGGCTTGGTAAAATAAGATGTGTCAAAATAAATTAGGAGTAACTGGTATTTATATATATATATATATATATATATATATATATATATATATATATATATATATATATAAATCTAAATATCTTTCTGGTTAAATCTAAGTAGTAATTATACCGGAAGCAAGCACACATATTTACTTTCTTTAAGGACTAGGAAGAATTTCTTTTCATTTGAAATCACAATGAGGGATTGCCTGTCAATCAATTATTTACTCAACCTCTAATTCACCCTTCCCTCTGGGACACTAGAGATAGAGAGGGACATGGGCAGGTGATATTGCTTGTGTAATATCCTGTTGAACATCCAATAACACTACACATAAAATATGGCTTATGGTGACACACAAAAATGAATATATAAAAATGCCATATGACCAAAGTATACTTTGTTTCAGGAGGAGTAAACAATATAAGGCTAACATATAGCCTTATTCAATGAGCTACTTGCAAATGCCTTGAACTCATAAATTTGGCTTCGGGTATTTTTTTTTATTTTTTTTAAATGTTTATATGCATTCTATTGACTTAAGAATTCATTAGTGCCAATAAGTAATATTTGCCAAATATGTAGCAATATTAAGAGTGATTTTAAGTGTGTATAAATTTACTAATTGGGCAATTGCATCGGGCCCCTAGAAAACAGACAAAATATTTTGGTGACAGACAATTTTCTAGGATTCTGAAAACGGTGTTTAATTTTATTTAACAATGTCAGGTACAAAAAGGACAAATTATAAGAGCGGTGCATTTCTCACTGAAATATTCTGGTCATGTGCATAGATTTTGACAACGTTTGCTGTCTTTAATAATATTATTCTATAGAAGGTGCCTTGGACAACTGTAGGGAATGCATTAACATCCATTCTGTAGCTGCACTTTCAACCCCTAGATGCATAAATTGATGAAAACAAGTAATTACGCCATCTTCCAGGCACTCTACTGCAATGCCCAAAATGGGACCAGTCAGTTTCACTTAATTAGTGATGTGAAATCATACAGAAGAGTCAGACAGTCAGTGAGCGCCACACCCTGAATTCCCTGTGCTGTGGTGATGTCATAGCATATGGACAAGCAGTGTCCGCACCATCGCCCCTCACAACACACCCTGCCATGAACCCCTTGTGAATACAATCCATAATGTAACAATGCACAAAAGTGCATGATTACATATAGACATGCATTATATGTATAAATAAATAAAAGAATGAATGCAGCCACAAGTTAGGTATTTTTTAGGAAGGGCGTGGCTATGACAAAGTTAGGCAAATATCAATCTGCTTTATTAAAAGAGATGTATTTTCTGTAAATATTTTTCAAGCTATAATCAATAAATAATCTTACTGGTACCTAAAACTAGAATTGTCTTAATACCCCTTAATACACTCTAGGTTTCCCATTGTTATAATGTCTCCAGTACATCACTCAACATCATACAGACTAGATGTGGAAAAGTTTCATGATATAATGAAGAAAAAAAATTGCTGGTAGTCATGGAAATCAGAGCAGCCATCTCTTCAAATTGCCTTTGTGTATGTACCAGTGAAGAAGATTGCAAGTGCAATACTTAGCGGTACTCCCTTAAGACATCTTTATTTACATACATCAGAGGTACATTATGCTATCATTAACATGATTTTCATTTACATTTGCTTGCTCTAGCAAGTTTGGGGGAAAAAAACACATCAACGATGGTAAAGATAGTATATTACAATTCTATTTAACGCAGATAAGTTGATGCCTTCCACATTTGCCAGCCACCCACTCCAATGTTGCGTAATGACATTTATTCAGAAAACATTTATTTTTAAATTATATATATATATATATATATACACACACTAGCCTGAACCACATAATTACATTGCTTCCTTTGTATTTATATTTTTTGTAGCTTGCAGAAAAACTTGAATATCTATCGTCCTTTAGTCTCAATACTGTTCTTTAGTATCATCCTGGTTTTTAATAAAAAAAGAATGAAATAGAAGTGTGACATGGGGATAAGAACGCATTAAAATGGGATGACCCTCATCTGAATCAATATCGGCGGAGGATGGGCTGCAAAGGTTAACTTGAACTGGGGAATGCTTCAGGGATCAACACAAGTTGGTAAGGCATTAAGGCTCCAAATGTGGCAGAAGGAAAAATGGCTAATAGATGCTGGAGGCTTAATGGCCATCGGATGCTGGAAGCAATACAAAGGGTCAGGATAGACCAGAGTGATTAGTGGAGTGAACTAAACAAATGACTAGTGTGTTAGGAAATATCATGTAAAAAATATAATATTTACCATTAGACATTAAAATGATACGTGTGGGGAAAATGCTTGGTCATACAGGAACCAACCTCAAGTTGATAAAATAAAAAGGGTTGGACACCGCACTTCAAGGCCAGACGTTGCTTCAAAAACTTTTTCTACAGTTTTTCATATTTTAGTGATCATCAACGTCATGTTACTGCCTCGAACCATTAGCCAACATTAAGACTACTGTAAACTAGGTTCTTCTGGACATTTCACTTGAGACATTTAGAGATACTTGTAAGGCTTTAATGCCTCTTTTTATATTAATAACTATACAAATAATATTAATACAATGCAACATAGGGATACAGATTATAAGATGGGATAACAAACTTCACCTTTCCAAGGACAAACTAGAAATTGGTAAATACAGAAAAAAACTAAAGCATATGAATAATATACTAGCTAAACACAGGTAACAACATCAAAACAATTACGGCAAGAAGATAATGGCATCCAATGTATACCGCTACAACTCACCAATACTTAAGTGCTTTACAAAGTATCAACTAAGATGACAAGAAGAATCAAACTGGAAACTTTGACAGATCAGCAAAAACTTCCAAGACCTTGAAATGTAACTAAAGATGAACTAACATGCACCAAATACACAGCAAATAAGCCAATGTACCAAATACACACCAAATAAAGCAATGTACCAAATACACAGCAAATAAAGCAATGTACCAAATAAAGCAATGTACCAAATACACAGCAAATAAACCAATGTACCAAATAAACCAATGTACCAAATAAAGCAATGTACCAAACACAAGCCACATAAAGCAATGTATTTCAGTTACTGAGCACCCTTTTGTATCAGTCCTATAGCCTGACTGTTAATTAAAGCCATATGTCTGCTACAAACTCACCAGCTTTGCTTTTCAAGAGCTTTGGCCCCTGTGCAGCCCACTGAGCATCAGCAATGACAGAAGTGAGCAGACCTTGTGTAGTGAGGATGCCAAGCAGCAGAGGCAGGGAGCGCTGGCACTGCAGAGGTCCACATCTCCAATTTACTATATCACCACACCCACCGCATTGCAGAAGCCAGGGGCTGGGGAGGATGATCACAAGCTGGAGGGGAGCTCAGTGACCAAGATCACTACATAGACACCCACCACATCCCAAAGCCAAGTGGCCAGTCAGCCACAGCCCCTCTCCATCACTGAGCCTGCAGATACAGGAGGGGGGAGTAGAGCACCATCCACATCAATGAATGAAACACACCCTGCATCTCATGAAGATGGAGACTGCATATCCTGCATGGGTGATTTATTACATGTACCAATCCCTGACATTGCACCAGACAGTGCAGGAAGGTAATGTGATAGCAATGTGATCACACAGGGAACCCAACACAAATCCTGAAGCACTTCACATGCAATGTCTGTACTACAGTGATCCTGGTCATGGCATGTACTATATTACACATGCAGCATTTACTGGAACATGGCGCCAGGCACCGACCTATATATGTACAATCATGCAATCAGGACCCCCAGCCTTGCATGCTCTTACAGGGGGCTGCAGCCATTCTAGGTAATGCAGTGTGCACAAGGAGGGTGACATACCTGGATGTGGGCAGCTCGGGTCACGTCTGCTGCACAGAGCCGGACTGCACAGCACAAGTTGCCGGGTGTAGTAACAGAGTCAGTGCCCCCCTCCTCATACACCAGCATCAGCTCCAAAGCCCTCCCTGCAGCCTAGTCTCCATGCAATGCACTTAAGGTGGATTATAGCAATTGCAGCACTATAAGAGCTTATGTACATACTATTACTGTGTAGAGTGAATGCATGCACCCCTAACTTGTGTAGGGCTTCCAGTAGGGACCCCAACACATGTGCATGCCTTTCTGCAATCCCAAATGCCCCTACATTGGAAGGAAAATCCTTTTTTTCAAAATATTAAATCTATCTGTCCAAGCCTTCCAAATGTCCCCATCAGGAAAGAGACACAATAATATGTCATATCCATCCATTTATGTGTCCTACCTCATTTCAGTGTTATATCTCTGGCATCCCTAGGCACAGCAGCTTACTCTCTTATAACTCTCTAGTTCCAGTTCCCCCCCCCCCCCTCCCCATGTGAACTGCTATATTTCATTTTTTACACCAATTAATATTTTGAAGTGTGAAATGAGGTGCCAACACAGAGAAGCATCCCAAGGCAGCTGCCTAGTTGGCCTAAAGAGGAAACTGTCCAAGCCTCCTTTGTCTATTTTCTCAAATGCCAGGACTATAGGAAATATTTACTAAACATTACATCCTTTTGTACCCAACTCCTGACCCTGCAATAGCTAGTTTACTAAATATTACACATGCAGTGCGTCTATTTTATATACAAAACCCCAACATAGAGGTGCTCATCAGAGAACAAACTAGTCTTAATAGGTTACTTCTATGGACATGATAACCCACTCTGAGAGCAACCTCTTCTAGCTCACTTGTGCCATTCACAGGGAGAAATATCCTGTAGTATATCAGTCTGGTCCCACTCAAAAGAGTGACCCAGCCCCAAAATACCAGGCAATTCTACCCTGAACAGGAGAAACAGCAAACCCCAGACACATTTTGGCCTTTATGGGCCTCATCAGTGAGGTGCAGCTGATAACTCCCTACGGCACAGTGAGCAAGGGGTCTACATCTGGATACCCTATCACCCTTAGGGAGACTAATCCCTAAATGTCATTTGAATAAACAAAATACCAAAATAGATTTGTTCAATCAGAGAAAGAACTAACCTTAATAGGTTAGTTCTCTGGACATGATAACCCGCAGTCTGTTTTATAGGACATATGTATTTATAATACTGGGCACACATATTCAATATATGTATATCCAAGACTTAATTACTCTTTGTACAAAATGCAGTAATGCTAGTGTGCCTTTTTCAAGAATATAAATGCCCTGCTTTGGGATTTAAGCTAATCTCTTGTCTTTTTTTCTGTAGCCTTAACCTGTTTTGTATGTATACTGTCCCTACTATAATCTCTTGTAATTTTACATGCAGAGTTATGGAACATTGGTTATAATCACATATCTAGTTGTCAGCAATGTGGGTTGTTACTAACGCTTGCGGGCTCCCGTAGCGAAGCGAGGGCCGCAGTTGTTGGCAAGGATCGCCGAAGGCGCTCCTTGCGCTGGTGGAGATGAGCGCCTACGCCCCCCTACGACTTTCGGACCACAAATGTGGACCCTCGCAAAGCGAGGGGGCGCATTTGCGGAGATGGAGGCTCCCACGTTGGCTGCAATGAGCGCAGGCTCATTGCGGGCCGCAAATTCAGACCCACACAGAGCGAGGGGCCGCATTTGCGGAGATGGAGGCTCTACGCCGCCTCACAACAACCACAGAAGCGGGACTTAGAAAAAAAAAAAAAAACACGCAATGATTAACTACGGACTTAAACAAAAAAATACGACCCACGCGACTTTGAAAAAATCCATTTTGGACTTGCAAAAATACGACCTTAACGGACAACCCACGCACAGTGGCAAACATTAACACAGACAGAAATACACACAAAAATAAAATAAAAACCTTACCCACAGCAAGGGGGACACCCAGGACCTCTGCAACACAAGTTAAACCTTGATTTCAGTCAAATTTACAAAGTTTAGCCACTCGAAGATCCCCTAAGCGAGAGAAAAAATAACCAACGAAAAAAAAACGAAAACGAGGCTACACGATCCCTAAAGCCGCAAAATGCTGAAAACCAAATACGGCTTTTACAAAAACCTGTACCACTTACAACATACACCATTAGCAAGGACGCTAAATCATCCACACCCGCGTACCACATACACATTCGCCTCTATTTTACAACACTAACTTACACAATGCAGAACTACACAGCTACACAAACGGCTTCCCCTCGCTCACGCAGCCTATTTACACTACACACTGCACACATTGCTGACACTTACACCTCAGCTCAACAACACTGCAAATCTACATTATATGCTGCAGGATCATCAAAACAGATTGTTAGCTCTTCAGCACATTCCTTGCTGAATATATTAATTACAAAGAGGTAAAGTGTATTCATTTATCATTTCATTAATTAATTCATTAGCATAAAAAGAAAACTATAGACACAAAACAAAAACAAAAAATCACCACACTAGCGCAAGCAACCACAAACACCTTCACCGCTCCACCCACAAGAAGCACCAACGCTGCTCATAGGACACAAACTACACCAGGGGAGAGCCTTGCAATAAGCGACAAAACCAGATCATTGCGGACCTTACAATAAGCGCAAAAGTGCCTATGATAACAACAAATACACCAACCCAAAAGCTTAGTGAATCTACCCAAGAAAGTGACAGGGTAACTGGTATTATATTTGGTTCTTTCCCTTTTCTCCTAAGCAAAAAATTGGCAACAGCAGTGCAGCCACCAACCGCTAGATGGCGCTGATTTTGCGAATAGTGCTGCCCAGTGCATATAAGGCGCGCCAACAAAAGAGGCATTGAGCTATGAGAGGCGTGCCCAAGGCACTCGCTGTCGATTAAGCGGCATCGAGTTGCGCCACATCGGACGGGGGAATAATTATAGGCCTTTCCTGAAACCTTACGGCACCATCTAGCGGATACTTGCTGGCACTGCAGCTGTCAGTGCTGGCAATATGTTTGCGCTTAAACAACTGGATAGATCCTTATATTTTTCTGTATAGCCCTTCATAATCTTTATATTCTCTCTCATCCCTTCCCCAATACAAACACCACTCACCACTTCAGAAGTGATAGATGATGCAATAAACACTTGCAGTACCATATTATCTCTCATTTATTACAGGAAATACAACTATACATATAAATACATCTAATAACAGTTGGTAATTGTTTAAAAATGTGAGTGGAAGTGTTAGGTAACTGAGCCTCAAACTTAGGTAGTTTAATCATAAATGTGTCTATGAAGGACCTTCATTTCTCTAACTGCCTTTATCTAGGATCATTAATAATCTCTCACAGTGGGCAGTTATGAAAAAGAGCATACTCAACTGAATAAATATTAATCACAGATATTGTAATTGTTATCCTTATTCTAATCTATACTAATTGGCCATGTTTTTCTCCTTTATAACCCTTTAATGTAAGATTTGATTAATAGCCCTAGATAAAGACAGAGGGAGGGCGTTAATTTTTTTATAATTTATGCATGAAATACACAACTTTCAAACTTTGCTAACTAGCACTTCCACTCACTGTTTTAATAATAACATATTTAAAGTTGTCATTTCTATGTGTATTTTTTTTTCTGGAATACTAGCTCTTTTGTTGTGTAGTTTAAATATGAAACCCAATTAGAAAGAGTTGTTTATTCTCCAAACTCCATCATAACTAATTATTAAAATACCTTGTTATTTATACAGACACTATCCGCCCTATACTGATGCCCAATTCGTAAATTTATACACACTTAAAATCACTCTTAATATGGTTACATATTCGGAAGATATTACTTATTGGCACTAATGAATTCATGAAGTCAATAGAATGCATATAAACATTTATTTAAAAAAGCACCCAAAGCCAAAGACATTTGCAAGTAGCTAATAGAATAAGGCTACTTGTAATCAGTCTTGTCTCATACTCCCTACTTACTGGTAAAACGAACAGGATTACTGCTTTAATAAAATAAGAAATATTATATGGATAAGTTAACATATGGTTGGAAAAATATAACAAAATGTAATAATACAAAAAAAAAAGATTATGATGACAATTTACTACTTTAACTTTAATTTAATTTCAAAATATTTTGACATGGACAAGAGAAACCACTGACAAATTTTCCTGTTTACTATTGTGATATATTTTTATATAGTGTACAAGGTGATTCGTGGTATATGTTTCATTTTATGACAGCACTTATATGCACTAGATTAATTGTAAATTGATATTTCATTTAGGCCGCTCTATTAAATCAGGTGTATGCGCTTTAGTTTATTCATAAACAATTGAACAGAAGTACTAATTAAAGACCCTTCTGGATCACTGCCTTGCCGTGGTGAAGGGTCTTGTGTACCTCAATGAAGCTGTGAGCTATGCTACGTTGGGTCATCCAATATGGGCAGGTCATAGTAGAGAGGTCAGACAAATTGCAGTGCTATCGAGAAGGAACTGGCAACCCACGCCAGTATCTTTGCCATGAAAAGATTATGGATTAGGACACCCAGACACATGTGCCTGGCGTGCCGTGGTCAATAGGGTCATGGAGAGTCATGCACGACTGAATGAGTAATCAACAACAATCATTTAAAAAGAATAGTGAGTAGGTGAAACAGCTATTTATTGTATAACACCCTTAAAATGGAGATTTACAATAAATCCATGCATGTCTGAGATATACAGAAGGCCATCCTGAGCATTTATTATGGTAATAGTTTTGGGTAGACAGAATGGGCAGTCTAGATGGACTTTATGATTCTATTCTGTGTTTAAAATGTAAGTTTCGGTTCCTGTTAAGAATCAATTTTGCTAATCTACCTTAAGAAAGCTAAGAGGAGAGAGAATGTAGTGGCAGGGGCGGGGTCTTGGAGCAGAATGCTGGTGCATGAGAGAGGGGGGATACCAGATCTGATGGGGATACAGAACAGAGAGCAAGGCAGGCCAGCTGCAGCAGCAGTGACTCCCCCCTCACCCTTTCTACTCCAAGTCTCAGCCAATAACACATCACAGATGGGACTTAAACCCACCCCTAGAACAGGAAGCCCACCAATCACCAGCATGATAGAAAGGGCTAGCAGATGAGGCATCACCTCTAATCAATCACTGGCACAGGGCATTGTGTCATAGATGGTGAAGTCAGGAGTTCTCCAGAAAACAGAACACCAATGATGGCACTTCCTTGCACTGTTTCTTACTGTGAGGGATGTAATGTCAGGGCATTATTCTTATCCACATGTGCACTTAGTAAGCCAAGAAATGTGTCATTGCTCTGAACAGTTTCCAAAAGCTCCTAATGTTGTATGTATGTAAGGGAATACAAATATGCTTGGGGCGGAGGAGGCTAAGAAGCACATATGGCTTCAGATTTAATACCGTTGGAAATATGGTCAGACTAAATGAATCTGGTGCAGCTCTGGTCACATTGCCTTTGTGTTGATATACACATACTACACAAATACCAATGTATTAGCAGCTATTTTAACATCTTTAATATCAGGCTATCAGCCTTGGAAGTCTTATATATATATATAAGTGTATATGTGAATCTATCCTGTTATGGTGTCGGGACAGGTCTGCCGCTGCAGTGCGGCCTCAACCACTAAATGGCGATGCCGATATTTTGCAGCGCTGACGATATGTAAGAGAAGTTCTAAGCTTATAATGTTAGCCTAACCCTTGTACTAAGCATCACCCCAACACAAACCGTCACCCTAACAGTTTACCTAAGCCTTGACTCTATGATATGGCACCGCAATATCGTCAGCGCCATCTAGCGGATGCTCACTGCCACTGCTGCTGCCTTGTGCTGCACTACCATAAGAGGATAGGTCTATATATGTATGTATGTGTGTGTGTATATATATATAAATATATATATATATACACATACATATAAAATGTATATATATATATATATATATATATATATATATATATATATATATATATATATATGTATATATACACACATACAGGAATACCCCATTTAGCACACCGCAAGTATTCCTGTGTGCAGGAGCGCTATGTGAAACAGCGCTAAATGAGTCTTTTTAACACCATAGCGCTCAGACAGTGCTATGGCAAATCTTACATCTCTAAGCAGGGATTTAAATGGCCAAATAAAATTTGCCGCTCAAAAAACACTCTATCGCAAGGTTTTATCACAGAGCGCAGTATCGGAGCTGAAACAGAGCTATAGCGAATCAGCGCGTTAGCATTAAGCGGGGTTTCCCTGTTGACATATAAGCATATTACATGATTAAAACTTATTTGGCATGTTTGGCAGTAGTGTATTTCACAGCCATGGAGTGTTTCCTGTGAAAGCGTTATCGTAATTCATTGAGGTGAGATCATTGCTATAAATAAAGCTTCCCAAAACAAGGACAAATCTAAAATAAAACAGATAAGCACAACTAATAAATGTACCATGCAATATAAAATATATATGACTGGTCCAATATTGCCATCTCCGGGGTCTGCTGACAATTACAAACAACCCTGTGCACGGTGGGTTTCTGTCTAGGGCAGTACATTTTCAGGGGGCACCATGCTAAAGATGCAGCGCAGCATGTGGAAATATAGACATTTTCTGTGTATATACGGTTGCATTTCTGTCTGTAACTGTACTTGACACTTTCTGACATAACATGTACATAAACATATATATATATATATATATATATATATATAGTCATTTAGTAATTATTAATCCATATATATATATAGATTAATAATGAGTATTGCAATATGATTTGATACCTTTTGTATTGGACAAACGTCTTATTTATAATGACGAGCTTTCGACATGTTCAACCTCTCTTTATCAAGTCTCAAGCAACACTAACATTCCATCTCATGTTAATATTGCTTGAGACTTGATAAAGAGAGGTTAAACCTCTTGAAAGCTCGTCATTATAAATAAAACGTTTGTCCAATACAAGAGGTATCAAATCATATTGCAATACTCATTATTAATCTATATATATATGGATTAATAATGACTAAATTACTAGATTACTGGACATTCACGGCTGCTTCACTCTTCAATATATATATATATATATATATATATATATATATATATATATATATATATATATATATATATATATGAGATATAGAAAGGGGAAATAAGGATCTGCAAGATGTGGGGACGCACTGATCTAGGGCAGCATAAAACCTATGGCCTTGTGGCTGTTAAACGGCACCAGGATGCCTTGCTGCCAATATTGAACCATATTACACAGTTACCTGTCATTTATTCTCTAAATATTTATATTATTAAATTGCAAGAAAATGTTTTTTTATGTTTCTGCATTATGTTTAGGTTCCACTTTATACATATTACAGTGAAAACCTCAATTTTGTCTAATTTCTTTTACTATCTTCAATCAAAACTTACTACCTTGTTTTGCTATAGTATAAAAAGTTTAGTATTTATCATAAATACCAGGCTACATACACCTGTAAAATATAAATGGGGCACTCTGCCACAGCAGGGAGAAGATAAAAATGACACATTAAACTGGTACTCTGATAGACTTTAACAGCACGCATCCATGGACATTGATTTAAAGGACAAAAACATAAATGCATCAATATATGAAATATTTTAAAACCACAACACTGTTGAAATATATATTACTGTGCACATTTTAATTGTGAATACAATTTATGTTGGATGCCAATGATTTAAATGGTCCCCTTTTTACAAACAGAACACAACCCTGAAAAAACAACTAAAAACAATATATGTTATTGAATAAAAAGAATAAAGACAAGAAAAACACTGCAGTTGATAAATACCTACAGAAACTATTTTGAGCAACAGTAAAATCATTATGTTTTAACTTCATCCTGCCCTAGAGCAAGATATAGATCTGTTGGAAATTACATTTGTTGAGTGTTGTGACAAAATGCATTATAGAAAAGAACTAGGAGAATTGAGCAGTAAGTTTTTTTTAGTAATTAAATTCTTTATTTCCCAGCCCGGAATTGACCATTCTACGACAAACTGACAGTTACGGATATGTTAGGATCATTGAAACGAAACTGGAAGAATGGAAACATAAATCACAAAGCTTTGATAACATTGCATCCTTTTATGGAGTAGAGTCATGAAGAATGGAGGTAATGAGCTGGGATATACCTCATTGCTGCAGCCCTTTAATCTGGTCATTAACATTTAAGTATTCAAATTATGTTTGCAGCAGGGGGGGAGCTACCAGTGGTGCAGTGCACCAGGACCCTCCTCTGGCAGGGGGCCCAGTGCTGTGTAAATTATTGTTTTGCATTTAATTTTTCTTTTATTTAGTATAGGGGTGGTTGTTATGAGAGGTGGGTGCTGTGTGTGGTGGATGCTGAGTGGGACTGGTTCCTATGTAGAGATAGTGTATATACACTATGAGGGCCTCATTCAATTGCGATTTGGCCAATTGAATAGGGCTTTAAATAAGCACATAGCATATTTTAAATAGGTTTTTAGTTAGTACAGACCTTGCTTTTGGAAAGAAGTTCACTAACTAAAAACTTCTTTAAAAAAATATGCTATGTGCCTATTTAGAGCCCTATTTAATTGGCCAAATGGCAATTGAATGAGGCCCTGAGTGTGTTGTGTAGGGCCCCCTCAACCTGGCTCTATGCTTGTCCTGAAGCTGTGCTGCAGGCAGAGGAGCTTCGAGCAGGCACGGGGTAAGGTAAGGGGTGCTGTTATTGAAAGGAGTCAGAGGGAGGGGAGCTTTTAAAGGAAGGGTTCTTGAAGTGAGGCACTGTGTGTATTGATACTGGTGAGGGGCCAGCAAAAAAAAAATGTTTTGGGGGCCCTTAAAGTTTTTTTGCACCAGAGCCCTCCATTCTCCAGCTCAACCACTGTTTTTTAGTACACTTCATTAAACACTACCCACAATGTAGTAACCCACAAACACAAAGTACCTGGGACATAATTATGTTTTCTTGCATTTAAAGCGATAGGTTTTAAACCTTACCAGAGTTGTGTTATCCAACAAAATACTCTACTAGTGGACGGAACACAAGGAGGAAGTACATGAAACTATTGGACTTATACATGTACTATAGTTCAATTTTGGCATTTTTGAACATACTGCTAGATACAAATAAACATGGGATCCAAAAATGTACATAGCTTTTATTTTTAGGATTGCAATTTAATTCCAGGTGCCATTAGATCTAAAGAGGACCATTTCTACTAATATCTACACAATTGCACAGTTTTCAGTGTATTATATTATATGTACTGTAATAAATACAATCTGCCAAACTATATCCAGAATACACTGTCATCTGACAGCATTACACTGATGCAATTTCAACACACAAACTGCTACGGGTTAATCTATATTTACCAATAGATGTCATTCCTTCAAAAGTTATGTGTTGGATAATTCCATTAATTGTTCTTATAATGTATTTGTTCCTGGCTGTAATTCAATCACATTTTTAAAGTTTAATATAATGCAATTAGAGTATTTTTAAATTTCATATAAGCCGCTGTTACTAAAAATATTGTCCAGTTTGTGTTGAGAATTAATATATTTGGATCAATTTACAAATATACTTTATATAAATAGAATTTGTGCGGAAGACAAGGACATTTCTATCCAGGTGAAACATGACTATCAAACAAACTCACATTTCCATTACAGTCAGGTAAACAAAGTCATAACAATATTGGAGTTATATATGGAGTCATATATTTTTTATAGACATGCACTATATTACAGCTCATAATATAAAACATAAAGCACATAAATAATATAAGTAAATAAATAAAATACTAAAACCAAAATGACTGAAATGACTTAAGTACAAAATCACACCGAATATAATCAACAATATGTATCTTGCTTAAACTGCCTGTTCAACTGACATTAGTTACAATTACATTATCATAAAGATACCTTAGGGAGCCTTGCACTGCATATCAAGTAAGCTGTGTAACACAGCAATCATTACATTTGTTAGTATTATTTACTGTTGATGTCACTGTTGTTATTAATGTATATGTACAATGTGCGGGCATATAATGCAGCAGTATACAAAACGGAGATAAATCTAATTATGCATATTGATATTCAGTAGAAATAGATGATCAACCTGCTCATAAGAGAGTTTCCCTTTATATTAAAGTTTGCATGTAGTGATGGGTGCTGATCTATAAGGACTGACCATATGTGAGCATGGCCTGCTTATGGCACATACGTAGGTACCATATCATTAAGACTGGACTCTGTGTTTGAAAATCATTCTAGCATTCTTTATTCTATATACAGACTTCAACATAATACATGGACACAGAGATAAAGATTATCAGCCTTATTAAATTGCAATTCGGCCAATTGAATAGGGCTCTATTTAAGCACAGAGCATATTTTTTTACAGAGGTTTTTAGTTAGTGAGCTTCTATCCAAAAGCAAGGTCTTCACTAACTAAAAGCTTCTGTAAAAAATATGGTGTGTGTTTATATAGAGCCCTATTCAATTGGCCGAATCGCAATTTAATACGGCTGTTTATGACTTAGTAATATAGCTACCTTGTCGTAGTGAAGGGGCTTGTGTACCTCAATAAAGCTGTGAGCTATACCATGTAGGGTCACCCATGATAAGCAAGTCATAGTAGAAAGGTCAGACAAATCGCGATCCACTGCAGAAGGAACTTGCACTCCACTCCAGTATCTTTGCTATGAAAACCTTATAGATGAGCAGAACCAGGCACAAGATGTGCAGGCACGCTGCCGTACACGGGTTTATGGAGAGTCGTAGCTTTTTCATATTTAAAAAAATCCAATTTACATCAGGCAACTGTATTATTGCAACTGAACGACAAAACAACAATACATACTCAGGATTAGTACTTAACAGGCTGTTCTTTAAAATCGGAAAGTACCATACAACTGAAATAACCCTAAATGTGTATGTCACTGATCTGTTTAAAGCAATGCGAAGGGGACGTAATTCATGGGACTTTGGGGTCATTTAAAAAATCATAACAAATGGCCAGTGATTCTGAGCTCTTCTGATCAATGTTGTACGTCCTAAAGATCTAGGTAGGCATCTTACAGAATATTTGTAGGTTTACATGAGAACTTTTGGGATCTTGGGGTTCCATTGACACTTTGTAGCCTAAAACTGTTTCCATAGCTAGTTAGAAAATACTGAAATACTCCTTTGTCATATTATCACATGGGATAGATTGAACTTACTATTTTATGTCTGTGTTCTCCAGCCTCATTGCTCCCCTGAATCCTCTACATAAGTGCTATCACTCCCTGAGGAGTTGCTGTGCTCATGGTGGTTTAGGCTTCTAGCTAAAGCAAACAGTTACTTTCATTGTCAGGACTTATTCCATTATTGGCTTATTTTCATTTTAATATATTTACAGTTCCAAATTTGCACTTGAGCTCAGTATTAGTAATTTGTCATTGTAGTACATTTGTAAAGTGAAGGACATCTGGTAGAGCTCCTGAAACAGAAAATGTTTTTGGAAAATGGATATAATTTGTGGCTAAAAATGAACAGCTTCCAGATGTACAAACTGCACATAGTGACAAATATTTTGCATATTTGTAAAAGAAGTGTGTGCTCGCTAAATGCACACTACAGGTAGTATTTCCTACTTTTCTAGCACTCGCATTAGATATAATACTGAATTGTATAAAACATATTCCATTTTTGTTTTCCTAAACAATTTTTATTCAGATAACTTAGTGCCATCTTTGCTGAAATAATAAAACTGTCAATCAAATCATATGCTCCTCCCCCTGGTCTGCTTGCTTTGTTACAGCTACCGGAGATTGCACCAGCTGATTTTTGGGGATTTTACATGCAGATTTGCTTTGGCAGGAGGACGCCTAACACATACACAATCACATAATCTGTTAACTTTAAAAGAAAAGAAAAAAACAAGCACATCACAAGGAGGATCAGAAGACAAATATATAGCTAAAAAGAGGTAGATAAATAACCACGTGTCAGTAATTTAGTTAAAGTTACGTTATTTGGGATTTGATTTAGGCTGCCGAGATCGATACACCAATTTTATGGAACAAAAATCTAATGGGAGCATTTAAAATTACAAATCGCTGAAATTTTGCAGCACCACTTTTCATAATTTATACGACATTTACATCTGTACGCTACTATTTTGCAGGAAGCCGGTTTCTAATTGAATGTAACATTTTATTGTTCTTCCCTTTTGTTCAGAATTAAGTCAATAAACAAGAACTTTGTAGCAAAATGACGCCCTCCTGCTAAGAAAATGAATGCTTAAACTTTTGCTAAACATGTATTTTGCAAAATGAGCTTTGTCTTGGCAGAGATATCATAGTTACAGGAGACTGTTAGGCTTTAATTACGTGTTATTTTGTTGTCATTAACTCCCAAAGATGTTCCATGTTGCCGGAAAATGCCTTATTTTTCTGCCTCCAAAAAAAGCATTGTGATATTGTGATGCCTTATTAGTTGTATTTTATCCCTTTTTTTCACCGTAGGATATTTCCGTTAATATGCATGTAGCATGGTATAATGGTTCCTTATACCATCTAAACATTATCAGCCTTATTAAATTGCGATTCGGCCAATTGAATAGGGCTCTATATAAGCAAAGAGCATATTTTTTTTACAGAAGTTTTTAGTTAGTGAAGACCTTGCTTTTGAATAGAAGATCACTAACTTAAAACTTCTGTAAAAGAAATATGCTCCTTGCTTATATAGAGGCCTATTCAATTGGCCGAATCGCGAAATAATAAGGCTGTATATGGTTAACAAAAAAAACAAAACATATTTGTAGTTGAATTATATTTTTATATAATATATATTATTATATTATAATAAAATATTGAAAAGGAGAACACGGAGATAAGATGTAGTACAAGTCAAAAGACTGAAGCTTAAACATAGCTAATTAACTTTTTGGAGATCGGTTCATATCAATATGTTTATAATGTTTAACATGTATTTCAATAATTTTATTAAGGACATATAAATAGAAATTCACCACAATTAATGTAAAAATTCAATGTATAACATTTTATAAAAACATTTATGAAAATATGTGATAAAGAATGAAAGAAAATGGAAGAGAGGAAAAAATAAAATAAAAAAGGGATGCGGGTATAAAGGAATTGATAACATTTTGTGAAGTAATTTAGTGATTAGATAAAATCCTTAAATATTTTTTTTTTCTGTGAAAATGTATACCCTTAAACATAATATGATTGAGATATCATATTTGTTTAACTTGAAGGGTCTACATTGAGGTGGTCAATAGAACTACCAATATTACCAAAAAGTATGAAACATGATTTCTAAAATTTAATAAAAATGTATACATTATCTTTGAAGTGAAAAGAAATTGAAACAACCTCTACAGCAAACATTTTATAAAAATTACTTTTTGTTTGCATATGCTAATACACAGTTTGGTTCCCTGGTGGTGCAGTGGTTAGGATTTGGTGCTTTCACCTCTGCAACCTCGGTTCGATTACAGTCAGGGAACAAACACATCACCCTGAAGCCATGCCGGGTTTGGTCTGGTCTACTTGGATGGGAGACTACCTTGGAAAACCAGGAGCTGTATGCTGTGGCCCACTGGAGAAGGAATTGGCAACCCATCCCAGTATCTCTGCCATGAATACCAAGTGCATCAGCATGGTGTGTTACGGTCCATGAGACACAACTGAACGATGCAAACACACACACACAATACACAGTTACTTTTATTTGAATTAAAAAAATGGAAAAAAATAAAATAGTAATTGTGGTATGTGCAAAAGTTTGGGTACCCATCACATTGTAAGGTCTCAGATAATAAACTAATTAGACCTTATGCAGCAATTGTCAACAATTATAATAATACGATTTCAACCCTCACACCTTGTGCGAACACTCAACAACCATGGGCTCTCAGCAACTGAATATCTGAAAATGAAGCTAAATGATGCCTATGATGCACGGAAATGCTATAAAAAATATCAAAGCACTTCCAGCTTGCAATTTCCACTGTCCAAAATGTCATTAAGAAATGGCAGCTATGGGGAACTGTGGAATTAAAAACAAGATCTGGAAGGCCAAGAAAAAATTCTGATAGAACTGCTTGTATGTTGGGTAGAAAGGCCAAACAAAGTGCCCATATAACTGCAGAAGGTTTAGCTGACCCAGGAGTGGTGGCACATAAACATGATGTGCATGGAAGAGTCATCACAGGGGAACCTTTCCTGCGATCTCATCACAAAACTCAGCGTCAGAAACAAAACAACTTCTAGATAAACCAGAGGCATTTTGGAACCAAGTGATATGGACTGATGAAGTAAAAGTCAAACTCTTTGACCACAATCACCAAAGGTATGGTTGGAGAATAAATGGAGCAGCATTTGAAGAAAAGAGCTCCTTGGCATCTGTAAAGCATGGCGGTGGTTCTATTATGCTTTGGGGTTGTATGACAGCTGGTGGTACAGGTAAAATTTTATGGGTAGAGGGAAAAACGCATTCCCCTAAATATCAATACATTCTGGAAGCAACTGTCAGTCAGTCAACTGAAGCTGAAAAGAGGGTGGCTTCTCCAGCAAGACAATGACCCAAAACAAACCTCAAAATCCACCATGAACTACCTCAAGAAATGCAAGCTGGATCTTTTGGAATTCACCTCACAGTCCAAGACTGGAACATCATAAAAAACTGTAGATAGATCTGAAAAATGCTGTGTATGTAAGATGGCCCAAGGATATATCCAAACTAGAAGCAATCTACAAGAAATAGTATGGTAAATTTCCTAACACAAGAATAGAAAGACTCATCACAGCTTGCATAACTGTTTTGTAGCCAGAGAAAACTATGAAATGTGGTGTTACAAAGTGTCCTTAGTAGGGTGCCCAAACTTATGCACATGTCACAATTACCATTTTATTTTTATTTTACGTTTTTTAGGTTCATTAAATAAAAAGTAACTAGTATTAGTATTTGCAGTAAAATGTAATTATTTAAGTTTGTTTCCTGCAGAGGTTGTGTTTTCTTCAAAAACATATTTTAATTGACCGAACTTTTGCATACTTCTGTAAACAAATAGCACAGTATAAGTACACATGCTATACTATGTCAAGTATTACTTTATGGGGAAGTCGCAAATCACTGTCCTAGCATTTAAGATGCTTGTCTAATAATTTTAATATTTTTTAGAGTTTCAGGCCAATGGGGTGTTAGGTCAGGAACATATCTCTGGTCGGGAACATACCTCTGGCCTGCCTCTCCCTCTCTCTGTGTTTGTAAATATATATATATATATATATATATATATATATATATATATATATATACTAAAACTCATTTTACTCTGGGAGAAAAAAAGGAAAAACAAAAAATAAAGTACATTTACGAGAGGAGTTATAAAATTTTAGAAAATATATTGTGGTACCAGTAAGCATTACTCTATAAAGTTTGATTAATATTACAGGCAGAACAGTCTCTTTGGATAATGGTAATTTTATTGATTAAACCTTAAAAAAATTGCTGAAGAACACTTTTTTAATAGCTTTATAGATCGTCTAAAAAGGCTTACTTATAGACCCTCTTAAGATTCATTAGAATCCATATTATACAAGATGTACCTTGTTGAAGGTTTTGTGGTGACAATGAGAGCAGTAATTCATTAGGACATAATAGTAACTACATCAAGGTAACTACACCAAGTCACTGATGGTGAATATACTAACCCAAAAGAAAATGCAGAAAATGTACAGACTGGTAATTGTTTTACTATATGAATCATACTGATCCCATTAAAAAGATTAAGATACAACTAAAGACAAAATGGTGCCCATGTGAATTGTTGTTCAGTCATTTCTCTCCTGGCCTTATAAACCACAGCAAGCAAGGGACATCTGTCAGTCATTGCCCCTCTGAGCTCCCCCAATCTCATGTTCATTGCTTCAATTACCTCATCTATCACTCTCTGCTGTGTATGTCTTCAATTGCTTTCAATCTTTCTCAGATCCTGCCGTCTCATGTATAGCCTCATGATCAATCCTTCCAGTGAGCAGTTTGGCTTGATTTCCTGTAGAATTGTTTGACTGGATCTTCTTGCAGTCCAAGGGACTCTAAGTAGTTTTCTTAAGCACCACAATTCAAAGGCATCAATTCTACCTCACTCCGTCTTATTTATGGTCCAGCTCTGACATCCGTATTGTACTAATCGGAATACCATAGTTCTATGTGGATCTTTGTTGATAGTGTGAAATTAAATCATATTTAGATTAATTGTTTGTAAAATATGTTTACTATATAGACACTTCATCAGTATTTAATGCTCTTACATCATAGTATGATGGATGTATTATGAGGTAAATAAGCTACATAGTACCTAAAAAGTGATCTAGCAGTGAGCAAGTAATAATTTTATAAACATTGTTATTATTTGAGAGATTATGTTGTTCTGGTGAGCTGTCCAATATCAAAAGTAGACCATATACTCATTGCATTATAATGAAAACCAGTAGTATTACACATATTTTGTATGTTCATATACAAGTAGATCAGTGATTTGTATTATGACATTTCCACAAAAAGACCCTTTTTCCTACTTAACCTCTTGGATATTTCTGCTGCCTTTGGCACAGTTGGTCATACACTGCTTCTCCAGTCTCTCACCATCCTTGCCCTCTGCAATACTCATATTTCATTTAAATCTTAGCTCTAAAACGATTCCATTAATTTCACAATTTCATCAACACTACTCACTATTGTGGTAACTCATGGCTCTGCGTTGTGCCCCTTGCTCTTCTCAATTTTTATACTGCTTCCCTTAACAAAATAATAAGTTATTTTGGTTTCCAATATCTCTACTCAGATTATATCATTTACATATCTACTTAATATTTAATTCCCTATTAACTTGTGTTTCCAACGATCTAACATCTCCTCATGGTTGGCTTGTCGTCACTTGAAAATAAACAAAAAATAAAATAAAAACAACAAAGACAGAGGTGCCTTAGGGAGTTATCAGCTACACCCTACTGACGAGGCCCAATTAAGGCCACAACGTATGTCTAGGATTTGCTGTTTCTCCTGTTCAGGGTAAAATTGCCTGGTATTTCAGGGCTGGATCACTCTTTTGAGTGAGACCAGAGTGATATACTACAGGATATTTCTCCCTGTGAAGGGCACAAGTCAGCTAATAGAGGTTGGTCGAGGAGTGGATGACCATATCCACAGAACTACCCATTATCCATAAAACTACCTATATATCGTTCTCGCCTGAGCACCTCTATTGTTGGTATTGCTAAACAAATAATAATCCCAAATATGACACATCAGGCATGACCCTTTCACTGTTGACATCTCATCTCACACCCATATTGAAAGTCCGCCATCTTGTGTTTTCTTTTGATTCAAAACTCTGTCACTCTCCAATCTACTCACTAATACCTGCTATTCACATTTGTGAAAAGTCTAAAAAATCAGGAATTGAATCCTAATTCACTCATTTATTTCAACCCTTGAATACTGTAACTAGTTATTTATTGTGCTTTCCCAACTCTAATCTATTTTAAATGCCTCTAATAGGAACATAGTGTTAGTTTAGAATACAATATCTTTAAAATAAAATATATTTTTTAACATACAGTGCCTTGCAAAAGTATTCACCCCCCTTGACTTTTTACCTATTTTTGTTACCTTACAGCCTTAAATTCAATGTTTTGTTAATCTGAATTTTATGTGATGGATCAGAACACAATAGTCTAAGTTGTAAAGTAAAATGAGAAAAATATATACAAAAAACTATTATTTTTAAATAGAAAACAGAAAATTGGCATGTGCATATGTATTCACCCCCTTTGTTATGAAGCCCATAAAAAAGCTCTGGTGCAACTAATGACCTTCAAAAGTCACATAATTAGTATAATTAGACAGATTACACTTTTATGTTACTCTGTCCTATTTGCTGTTTGCTTCACAATAAAATTAAAAAAAAACATCTTCAGTTGTTGTGGGCATGTTTTGTAAATTAAATGATGCAAATCCTCAAACAATCCATGTTAATTCCAGGTTGTGAGGCAACAAAACATGAAAAATGCCAAGGGAGGTGAATACTCTTGCAAGGCACTGTAGTTACTTTTGAGATTATTTTAATGATTTCAAAGAGAAAGTGTCCCTTTAAAAAAAATCAAGCAAAACATATTTCATGTAGAAATATTTAGTTTAAAGAACACTTTCAAGACATCTTTAGCTCGTGTATGTCAGATAAAGGTAAAAAAAAGCAATTTAATTCCACTTCTAACATTTTGTCTCCAAATAACATGAGATACTGTATTGTCAATATGGCATTCTTGCACTTCTTTAGTAATGTCTTACTGATGTTAGTGTACTAGCCCAGAATTGATTCAGTAATGTAGCCTGCATGATACTAAGCACTGAGGGACCTTGTGAATGCGTACTTTAAATAAGGTATTTTGGGACAATGGCATTTGAAAACAATGGAAGTAGTTCAATTATATTGTTTTTTATGTATCTCACGGTACACACAAATATTACAGGATATACTGCAAAAGAGGCATATTCACAGCTAGGTAAAGTTCAGTACATCAGGGATCTGTGCTTAATCAAAATTCTAAGGGCCTCATTCTATTATCGGCCGCAGCCGTTGCGGGGCCGCAAGGACCGGCCGCAAGCTATTCTGCTATTCTATTCCCCTCCGGCCGGGGATTCCGGCAGGCTTGCGGCCGGTGCCTTGCTATCTCTTGCGGCCGCTCGCGCCGGAGGAAATCCTTTGATCTAAAACGGCCGCAAGGAAATCGGGCTTAAGAAAATCCTATTTGCAATTCTATTGCTCCGGGAACCCTGTCTGCAAGGCTAAAACCGAGCCGCAGCTTACTTGCAGGAAAGAGGTCCCGCTAGCACCAATTAAGCACATAAAATAGCTCAAATAAAGCCATCCTGCACTTTGAGAAGACTATAAAGTGATATTCGGTGTTAGAAAAAATAGCACATAATTACCCTATACTCAAATCCGTAAAATAATTTTTTTTTAATATACGTAAAATATCCATGTAAAAAGACCATAGGGCTTGGAGCACCTCAGACACGCCCACGCCGCAGCCGGAAAATAAACAGTTAATTTGAACTCGGGTTTGGGCTGATGTGCAAGCTTGAGAGTGGGTTTCTTTTAATCCTCATGTCCCCCAATATGATCCCTAGCATTTACAGAGCTGTACAGTGCAGGCTTGAATTTATTTTTGAGTTTTTAGATTTCAGAGCTTACGGCCGGTTCCAAGATATGCGGCCGGCCGTAAGAGGAGATCCTTGCGGGGCCGTATAATAGAATTGCGAGTTAATAGAACCCCTGCAAGGAATCGCAGCCTTACGGCCGATTTACGGCCGATAATAGAATGAGGCCCTAATAAAATAGTGAGATTACAAAAGGTATGTAAGGGAATATTTATTAATTGTTAATCATAGGGTTTTAGGCAAATCTAATAGATTTTGAACATTTATCGCACTGTGTTCAATGAGCTGGGCATTATTAGGAAATGCAGAATGAGTATTTTTCAGACTAGGCCCAAGAGGCCCAGGCCTAAGGCAGCTCATTTTCAGAGGGCAGAAGGCTGCTTGAAGTTGCCAATGCAATGCCATGGAATATGCACAAAAATGTACATATGCAGATAATATTCTGTCAGTATGAGTACCTGGTGGGGCGACCAGACTCTTGGGGTCAGTCTTTTGGAGTTTCACTGTAGGCTAGACATAGATATATTGCTTTTTATTGCTGACACAACAGCCATAATCTTAGATAAAATATCCACTATACTACAGATGTTCTCCTAATAAACCTAATGGAATATATAAGTTTAAGGTGCTGTTAACTATAATAAAATTGAGGTTGGATGCATAAGAGACGATATAAACTGCATTGTGTACTTTCAAAAGTGTGAATATTATTGAATATATTTGGGTTACTTTTTAGAAGCGTGTCATTTTCTATGATTTGTAGTATTTATTTTTATGAGGTTGTAGCTTATGTAATAATTGTGTGAATTGCAGACTGTGTGATGCTATATAGTATTGTATAAGGGCCTCATTCAATTGCGATTTAGCCAATAGAATATGGCTCTATATAAGCACATAGCATATTTTTTTACAGAAGTTTTTAGTTAGTGAATTTCTATCCAAAAGCAAGGTCTTCACTAACAAAAAACTTCTGTAAAAAATATGCTGTGTGCTTATATAGAGCCCTATTCGATTGGCCAAATCACAATTGAATGAGGCCCTAAGTGTGTTGTTAAGATATTTCCATGTGTTTGGACTCTGTATGCTATATATTCAGTTATAAACAGTTCATGAGGAGTTAACTGACAGAATACAGCAATGTAATCAGTAACTGTCATGCAAATTTCAGTTATTCAAGTTTATTCTGTTGAAAGATACATAAGCAAAGTTTATCTATAATTTTAGAGAATAGAGATAAAAATGTTTATTTTGCCAAGCCTGCTTTTGTATGCTGTGTTCTTGCTAGGTCCAACTCTAAAGGGACCTACACATGTTCCTGATCCTGTGTACCTGGTATCCTGAACTGGTTTCTGACCTGGAGAAGCCAGCTGGGTAATGAAATTACCAGAACCCTGACAATCTAGGGGTGTTCTTGAACCCAGTCACCCCTACCCCTGGGTCATGTTACCTGGCTCTTTCTGACAGAGACACATATGCACTCGAGATATATATTGGTGTCTGGTAAACTTATGATTGAGTTGTAGCAAGTGAAATAACTTTTAGACTCTAGTTGTGAATGGAAGCGGCTATGTTAATACTTCCTTTTCAAAGAATGAGAGAATGGCTACAGCCAAGGCATGTAGAGCTTGCAAGTATTCTTGCTACTAAGCTTGTAGAGAGAAGGGGGTAGATGTCATCTGATAAAAGCATATTTGATTGACCAATGAGTAAACTAATCTCCCTCCCTCTCCCGTTCTTTCAAAAGAGTACATATTAAAAACTTAGCAGAACACATCCTTTAGACTCAAAACCAGAAGTGGCTGGGAAGATCCAATAGTGAAATCTTTCAGACATGAGCAATGGCAGATGAAATAAATATTTTAACTGCAAATGCATTATGTTCATGGTTTTCCCAATTAATTTTGTTAATTTGTTGCATAATTCAGAAACATATGTTTTCCCAAACGACAGTGGTCTTTTGAGTATATCCACTCTTAAATACTGGTGAGGCAATCATTGACTGATATTTTGATTGCTCTACCCTTGCCTGTAGATGTGCCTTGGGTATGGAACTGGGAGCCTCCACTCTAGGTGGCATTCGTGCACAGGAGATGAAACAAAAGGTGGATTTGAACATGTAAATTCCAGTCCAAGATATACAGCACTGCCACCATCCAAACTAGAAAATGGCTACAGCAGATGTGATTGTTCAAAGCTGCAATTATTAGATCAATACAGCATACATTTCCAAAACAGATCACTATTTTTCACACCAGGGTAGCATCTGCTTCTCAGTGGGAATTCAGCGACTACTGATTGATCAGTATTAAACAATCACACTAGCGGCTTGAGGAATATACAGTGCGAGCTTTCAGGTTTATTACATTCTACTGAAAGCTAGTACAGTTGCTCACGTTATTTTGTACATTTGGGCTTCATGTCTCAATCTGGAGGTTTTATATACTAAGGAATGGAAACAAATAAATATCTGATATTTACATGTATCCATACATTCATATATATACACTGTATAATGTATGTTTCCACAGTCATGCAAATACATCCAAAGCATGAAAGATGTGTTGGAATGACAGGCATATGCTAAAAGGAGCCATGTATTAATTGGTATTGGATTAAAGTGTGAAAATGCACCATGCATGTATTTGCATGTTCCTGCCCAGTTTCCCAGAGTGCAGTTCAACAACTGTAATTTTTGATTCCGAGCAGGAAATACAATTTGTTATTTATTTTTTTAGATGTCCAAATGTAGAGAGACACCTACTATATAAGAGTTCAAAAACAGCCTGACATTTGAAACTTAGTGAAAGAAAAAAAGTTATTTCTGCACAACTTAGAACTGAGACTGGATTTTTTCATATTTCTAATTTCATCCAAATAGTATTTTCTTTTCAATTATTATATTTTTCTCAAGAATATAAATTAGCTTTACGGTAAAACAGAATAAACATAACAGATTTAGAAGTGGTCTGGTCCTCACCAGCGTCAACTCAACCAATTAGGTTCCTTAGTTCTAAGGTATGGCAATATGCCTTGCAACAAAGTCAATAAAATATAATATAGTCCAAAATAAAATATTTATATAGGTCAAAATAAAATTACAAAAAACACTAGATATATATTGCCAAGACTGATGTTACTTCTCCTTAAGGCATCCACTTGGCCAGTGATTAAGAAATTCACAGAAACCTCAAAGATATGGAAGAGAAGTGCAAGGGGCAAATACAGAATGTCCAGCTCTTCCCTGCATCAACAAGTGTGTACGGGGAACATTTTATTCCTACCGCAGCTTCCCAAGTGACTGTTGTGAGCTACATACCTATAATTACTAAACCTCATACTTTGATGAGCTTGCTACATGTGAGTGGGATACTCTACTGTATATGTGTGATAATAATATAATGGCATGCACTATATCTTTGCCCCTTGAGCTTCTCTCCCCTCTCTATGAGGTTCATATATGTTGTATGCATGATCTATAATACATTTCTGCAATACTAAGTTGAAACCACAATCTTTAATTGCAACAAAATTCATTAAATATTATCCCTTTTTTTAGCCATTTACACATTTTGAATTATTAAAATAATTGTAATATGGATGCAATCTTTATATTTTATTTTCATAGAGTTAGTCCAGACTGACATACGTGCACACGATCTTGTACTGAAAGCTTTATTTTTCTAATAGAAAGTATGTCTTTAGTAAGAAGTGAGAATAATTCCCAGTAGAGCGTTTTCATTAGTCTACTAATTAGATGGTATTTGCTGAGACCTCAGTTCCAGTATATTGGTTAAGCCACTGGAGTGGCCATGTGTAATAATGAAGAAGTAGTGTTAAATTAGAATGGGATATAAAGGTAAGTCCTCTAACTACTAATGAATAATGTAAGTTTTTAGTATATGCATAATGGGTGTTAAATAAAAATGGTGAAAACAAATACAGACAAATGTGAATGAATGAAGCAAACATTACTGATCTACACAGAAAATGCCACCAAATTGGTTGTCTCGATGGTGGTCTCCCCAGACTGGTTGTGCAAAGGACCATACAGCAACCCATTAGTGTGGAACAGGTGGAATAACAAGAGGGATGGGAAGCAACTAAAGGCAGAATATTTTTGTGTGGTAAACTGTACACTTGACTTTGCCTAGGGAACCATAATGCATTCAAATAAAATCACTGGTTAGATTCCTAGAATCTGGAGCATAAATAAGCCACTATGTTCTATGCATCTTATTGATAATACAAGGCACATGTTCTCTAGGTCTTCATGGTAAAAAACAAGAAATCAAGATATAATTTATATTTAATTGTCTTTGCACCCTAAAAATGAAAACTGCTTTAAATTCCTATGCAATGTACATACATACATTGTTTTTTTTTTTTTTGTCTTCTTGCGTCGTTCAGTCGTTTCCAGCTCTCTCCGTGACGTCATAGAATGTAACACACCATGCACATCTTTATCCATGGTCATGCTGATCCACTTGGTATTCATGGCAGAGATACTGAAGTGGGTTGCCACTTCCTTCCCCAGTGGGCTACAGCATACAGCTGGTATTCCTAGGTGGTCTTCCATTCAGGTACTGATCAGGCCCAGCCCTGCTTGGCTTTAGGGCGGTGTGACCTCTTGGTTCCCTGACTGGTTGCAGAGGTTAAAACCCAGAATCCTAACCACTGCATCTTGAATAATTGAGGGTCATCTCACATTGATAGCCAGAATAACCACTGATTTGCATATTTATAATATTGGTTATTTTTGCCATTAATAGAGGCAGAAGCTATGAACCAAAAGTGTTTCAGTGGATATAGAGTGGTTTATTGGTGTTAAAGGACCACTGTGATGCAAGAAAAAAGACCCTTGTATGGCAACCTACTCCAGTATCTCTGCCATGAATACCAAGTGGATCAGCATGGTGTGTTGTGGTACATGAGGTCATGGAGAATTGGACACCATTAAACGATTCAAACACACATGTAATATGGCAGCTATCGTGAGAGAGAACATAAAGAAAGAACTGTCTGTTACTCTGAGGGCTTTTTAGAAGTAAGAGAATATAAACTTTATTTCACAATTACCGTATTTATCGGCGTATAACACGCACCGTCGTATAACACGCACCTCATTTTAAGAAGGAAATTTCAGGGAAAAATAAATAAATTTCAAATAAAGAACTTTAAAGCAAAATACTCAACTCAACCTCCCTCCTCAACCTCCCTCCCCAACCCCCCCATCCTCAACCCCCTCCTCAACCCCCTCCTCATCCTCCTTCCTCAACCCCCCTCCTCAACCTCCCTCCGAATCCTCAACCCCCCTCCTCATCCTCAACCCCCCTCCTCATCCTCAACCTCCCTCCTCAACCCCCTCCTCAACCCCCATCAACCCCCCTCCTCAACCCCCCATCCTCATCCTCCTTCCTCAACCCCCCTCCTCAACCTCAACCTCCTCCTCAACCTCCCTCCTCATCCTCAACCCCCCACCTCATCCTCAACCCCCCTCATCATCCTCAACCTCTCTCCTCATCCTTAATGCCCTCCTCAACCTCCCTCCTCAAGCCCCCCATCCTCAAACCCCCTCAACCCCCCTCCTCAACCCCCCCATCCTCATCCTCCTTCCTCAACCCCCCTATCCTCAACCCCCTCCTCAATCCCCCTCCTCAACCTCAACCCCCCTATCCTCAACCCCCCTCCTCAACCTCAACCCCCCTCCTCAATCTCCCTCCTCATTCTAAACCACCCCTCCTAAAGGTAGGGGACGCAGTTCTTGCGGGCCATCGGCTCGTATGCTCATATGTGATATATGCAGATATTTTAAATACTTTCATTATAGTAATGGAAAATTTCCTTTAATAAATATACCCCACATATGACAAATTGGAAGGAGTAGGGGGTTTGACTGTTTTCTGGTGTAGGGGAGGAGTCCCCAAAAGTTATATAGCGAAGAAATTTCCCACCTTAGGGCCATTTGTGAGCTAGGAAAAGATAAGTGAACTTCTCTTCTGCCCACCCTATATATGATGGGTGGTTTCCTGTATGCAAGTTTTGTGGAATGTTATCTAATCTAGGGTTACAGTTATGTTTACGTGTTATTGTCACAGCTGTTTTGGCAGGGGTGCTTGCCCTTATTATGTTATGTAAGCTAGTAAAGGAGTGGAGATGGTGTCAGTCCTCTCAGGGCATAGGGTTCTCTTGAGATACCCATCTACTGGGGTGATAGCAAGCACCACTGGTATATTTTTTTTATCATAACCTGATGTTAAGGTTATATTATCACTAGTATAGTGGGAGCACGTGCGCACTTTACAAACTATTTGTACAGATTCCGTACATGTTGCATGTGTGCATGAATGGCCCCGCACCAGTGGTGCATGCGCACAGTGCAGCGCCAGCCGTGCATGCGTACAGCGCACCGCTAGAGGGGGTGGGGGAGAGACACAGGGGAAAGAGGAGGGGGTGAAAGAGACAGAGGGGGAAAGAGACACAGGGGAGGGAGGAGGGGGGAAGAGACATTGGGGACATTGGGGGAAAGAGACACACGGGAGGGTGGAGGGGGAAAGAGACACAAGGGGAGGGGGAGAAAGAGACACAGGGGATGGAGGAAGGGGGGAATAGACCCAGGGGATGGAGGAGGGGGAAAGAGACACAGAGGAGGGAGGGGGAGAGACACATGTAATATTATATTGTCATTTATGACGGCTAAACGACTAGTTCATAATAAAAAGCTGTGGCCTTATCCTCCAATAAATTTGTGTTTGTGTATTTATTTGGGCAGGGTATTCGTATATGGGTTAATCCCAGGCTGACTATTCTTAGGTTAATATACAGAAAAAATGGTGGACTGTAGGTATCACAAGTATCTTCACAATCAGAAAAAAGAATATTCTGCAGTGGTCCTGCAGTGCTGATTTCTCTGAGCTTTAAGTTAAGCCCGAAGAGCAGGACTGCAGCTGCTGACGTGTATTTGCTGCCTCGGCATATTCTTACCACATATTGGCTGTGCAAATCATTAGTGCAGTAGGCTGTAGCTTCACAAAAGCTCATGTTTGAGGGGGACTGAGGAGCCAGAAATAACATGTTATGGCTGGAAAGCATAAACAATTAAAACAATCAGACAATAATGATGGATTGCTTATGCACACAAGTGGAGATAGTTTCTCAGAAGCCACATCGGAGCTCCAGTTGGACTAAGCACTCGCTGACCCCAACCCTGCACTGGTATCCAGCAATGGAATGGAGCAGCTAACATTACAAGCTCTGCATAACCTCCCATACGTGTATTTTTGTAAACATGAACTTCTCATGATTGCTCAATGTCGTTTTGATCTAAAATTAAAAAAAATACAACACAATGCACAGGCCTGTGTTCTTTTTAAGAATTTTGGAACATATTGTCACCCTTGAAAATAGAACATTGATTAAACTAAACTACATCCTTAAGCACTAATTTACATTTTTATCTCAATTCTTTATATATATATATATATATATATATATATATATATATATATATACAAATATATATATTTATTTAAGTGTGTGTGAGTGTGTGTATGCGTCATTCAGTCATATCCGACTCTCAGTGACCTCATGGACAGCAACACAACATGCTGATCCACTTGATATTCATGGCAGAGGTACTGAAGAAGGATTCCAGTTCCCTCTCCAGTGGGGCCACAGCATACAGCTCTTGGTATTCCTAGGTCTCCCATCTAAGTACTGACCAGGTTAAACCCTGCATGGCTTCAGAGTAGTGTGACCTCTTGGTTCCCTGACTGGCATCAAACTCAGGTTGCAGCAGTGAAAGCACCGAATCCTAACCACTGGACTACTAGGGAACCCTATCTATGTTGTAGATATACATAAATATAGAAATATATTTGTTCTTTTATATAATTTCTCATAACATTAACAGTGATGTAAAAAATATTTTTTTTTTCAATTGTTTCTCTTTCTTAAATTTTTTAATAAGTTGGTTAAATATCTTAATTGAATCCACATTGCAGCAGTGAAAGCACAGAATTCCTAACCACTGAGCCACCAGGGAACTGTATACAGTGCCTTGCAAAAGTATTCACCCGCTTGACTTTTTACCTATTTTGTTACATCACAGCCTTAAATTCAATGTTTTATTAATCTGAATGTTTGTGATGGATCAGAACACAATAGTCTAAGTAGGTGAAGTGAAATGAGAACAAATATATACATAAAACTATTTTTTAGAAATAGAAAACAGAAAATTGGCATGTACATATGTATTCACCACATTTGTTATGAAGCCCATAAAAAGCTCTGGTGCAACCAATTACCTTCAGAAGTCACATAATTAGTGAAATGATGTCCACCTGTGTGCAATCTAAGTGTCAAATGATCTGTTATTTCATGTACACACCTTTTTTGAAAGCCCCCAGAGGTTGCAACACCTAAGCAAGAGTTTGCGAAAAGTTATGTGGATGGAGGAAGGTGCTCTGGTCTGATGAGACTAAAATTTAACTTTTCGGCCATCAAACAAAATGCTATGTCTGGCGCAAACCCAACACATCACATCACCAAAGAACACCATTCCCACAGTGAAACATGGTGGTGGCAGCATCATGCTGTGGGGATGTTTTTCAGCAGCCGGGACTGGGAAACTGGTCCGAGTTGAGGGAAAGATGGATGGTGCTAAATACAGGGATATTCTTGAGCAAAACCTGTACCACGCTGTGCATGATTTGAGGTTTGGACGGAGGTTCACCTTCCAGCAGGACAATGACCCCAAACACACTGCTTAAGCAACACTTGAGTGGTTTAAGGGGAAACATGTAAATGTGCTGGAATTGCCTAGTCACAGCCCAGACCTCAATCCAACAGAAAATCTGTGGTCAGACTTAAAGATTGCTGTTCACAAGCGCAAACCATCAGACTTGAAGGAGCTGGGGCAGTTTTGCAAGGAGGAATGGGCAAAAATCCCAGTGGTAAGATGTGGCAAGCTCATAGAGACTTATCCAAAGCTACTTGGAGCTGTGATTGCAGCAAACAGTGGCTCTACAAAGTATTGACTTTAGGGGGGTGAATAGTTATGCACATTGACTTTTTCTGTTATTTTGTCCTATTTGTTGTTTGCTTCACAATAAAAAAAAAAAAACATCTTCAAAGTTGTGGGCATGTTCTGTAAATTAAATGATGCAAATCCTCAAACAATCCATGTTAATTCCAGGTTGTGAGGCAACAAAACACCAAAAATGCCAAGGGGGGTGAATACTTTTGCAAGGCATTGTACATTAGTTTTTACGCTGCATACAAACTGGGTTATTTTAAACGCTTTAATGTCTTCAATGTGAATAACAAATATTCAAGCTTAATAGTCACTATATTTTTGAAACTATACATTTTATGTGTTCAGTGTTCAAAGAACATCTGGTTAGGATTTAAAAATATTTCCTATTTTTCCATTTACATAGGAAGCATTTATTCTAAATTATTATTATTGTTTATTTGTAAGACACCAAAATATTCTGTAGCGCAATACATAAGTTGTGATCAAAGCAAAACAATATAACACATTGCAAAAAAGAGCCCTGTCTTTGAGCTTAGAATCCAGTGACCATAGAGCTTTCCCCAAATCACCATGCAAGATTGGAAACTCGCAGACTTACAATCTAAAAGTTTTTAGGTGTGGTACAGGAGGGTGAGAAATGCAGTGCGCATGTTAAGGAGAGAGGTGATACGCTTCTTTAAACAGGTGTGTTTTTAGTGAGATTTTGAAGGATTTGAAGCAGGAGGATAATCTGGTGGAGCGAGGCAAGTAGTTCCAGAGAATAGGGGCAGCGCAAGAAAAGTCCTGAAGGTGGAAGTGAGAGGAGGTGATGAGACAGAGAGAAGACTGTCGTTAGCAGAGCGAAGAGGACAGGTGGGAGAATATTTGGAGATGAGAGTAGAGATATAAGGGAGTGCACTGTTGTTGAGGGCTTTGTAAGTTAGGATCATGATTTTAAATTTTATTCTGGAGGCTACGGGAAGCCAGTGTAGTGATTGAGAGAGAGGTGCTGCAGACACTGAGCATTTAGTACGATAGATTAGTCTAGTGGAGGCAATTATTATGGATTGGGGGGGGGGGGGCAGTATTTAAGACGGGATATGATGAAGGGATGTATTAGAATCTTAGTTGTGTCTTGTGTAAGGTAGTGACATATTTTGGAAATGTTTTTTAAATTGAAAATACAAGATTTTGTTAGTGACTGTATGTGAGGAATGAAAGAGAGGGCAGGGTCCAGTAGAACCCCAAGGCAATGGGCTTGGGAGGTGGGAGTGATCATGAAGTTGTTGACAGTGAGAGAAATGTGAGGAATTGACGCTGTAGTAAATGGTGGGAAGATTAAGAGTTTGGTCTTAGACAAGTTGAGTTTGAGATGTTAGGCGGACATCCAGGAGGATATGCTTGAGAGGCAGTTGGAAACACGTGCTAGAAGAGAGGGGAATATATCAGGTGCTGAGGGGTAGATTTAAGTGTAATCTCCATACAGATGATACTGAAATCCAAAAGATTTTATTAGGGTGTCAAGATAGGAGGTGTAGATGGAAAATAGGAGGAGGCCGAGGAGTGAACCGTGGGGTACGCCAACAGACAGGGGGTGAGGAGAAGAAGAGGTGCAAGAGAAGGAGACACTAAACATACGATCTTGTAGGTATGATGTGAACCATGAGAGGACAGTATCTCTGATTCCAAGGTAGCGGAGAATTTGGATTAGTAGAGGGTGATCAACTGTATCAAAGGCAGCAGAGAGATCCAGGAGAAGTAGAATAGAAAAGTGACCCTTTGACTTGGCAGTGAGCAAGTCATTAGTGACTTTTGTTAGAGCTGTCTCAGTAATTACAGTAATCATGTAAAATTGTTTCTAAGGGGGAAGATACATTGCCAGTGTTTTTTGAATATTCACTAAAGTTTATGAAAATAAGTAAAGTAATATCATTTTGGGTCTTCAAAGCAGCAAATAGATAATTGTCTGAAATGTAGTACATTCCACGAAAAAGGCTCTAGTTTCTAATGATCTATAAAATATATGATAAAGAATTAATATTAGCAACAAATATATACAAAAGGCAAAATTAGTAGAAAATCTTTAGGACTGGAAGAGATTTGTATTATGACCTAATTAATGAGAATATATATATATATATATATATATATATATATATATATATATATATATATATATATATATATATTAATGTCTGGAAAGCAAGTGTAGAAATAGGATACAGTAATCATAGCACAAAAAAATCTGGGCTCAGTTGAAAGCTTTAGTAGAGGATGTAGAGTATTTTTTAATAAAAGGGGTATGTGTGCAAGCTTTAGTAGTGGTCATAGGGTAATTTTAATAAAAGGGACATTTGTGCATGAGCCGATCAATATAATCGTACATATGACTCTGCAAATGAAAATGAAATTCCAGTTGCATTCTTAGCAGACACCAATCCAAGGTCACACACTGCACTTGATTCAACACATTTGCCTCAGTCATGGTTATTCAAGGTTAATGAGTTAATGTGATATTACATACGAGAAGAGTACAAGTTGTTAACACATTGATGCAAGGCACATACTGACAATAATCATGACCCATGCATGATCCATTTAGGCTAGGTAATAAAATAACGGACACAACAACTGAAGTTGGGAGAAACAACGGGCCACAGCTTTATTAAAACAATTGTAAACAACAAACCATAACTTATTTAAATGACTATTTTAGTCCTTTCTTTCCGGGGGAGGAGCCCGGCCACGAACAGTGACCTCACGCTTTGAGCCCTGCCCAAAGCCCCAATGCTTATCTTTAAGCACGCCCTGTGAGGTGGGGCAACCGCCCACTTAGGCCAGTGGGCCAGGCAACTCACCTCCAGCCAAGTCATAAATTAACAATAAACAACATACACTAGCCACTTCTCCAAAATTCTTTAGCCAATATATATATATATTTCTTTTTTTTTTTTTTTTAAAAGAATACTCCATTTTCATTTTTTAACAACAAATTACAGGGTGGGTGGGTGGGATTTCAGTCGGGAGACCGCGCTGTACTGAAAACGGCGCGAAACGGGATTCCCGACACGCCCCCGACGCACCTGATTGGTTGACGGCCTCACAGGCTCCACTGGGTCACGCGACGCTACGGGCTGACCCAGGGAGCCTGTGCAGCCTCCGCGTCATACAGAACCTTTGTAGTTTTTTGAGAATTATTTATCATTATATGTTAATAAACATATTTCTTAAAAAACAATATAGTGTTATTTATTCAAAACAATTTTAAACCACTTGGAAAAAAAGTTAAATTTTCTTAGCAACAATTCAGCCAGGGCTACATAGAAAGGCATTCAACGTACTTCTCTGCTGTGATTTTGGCTGCCATGTTTCGTCTCTCATATTTTTTTCACAACAGAGCAATGCAAAGTAAAACATGGCAGCCTGCATCATAACAGATAAATAACTGGGATGTCCAAACTGCATTATATCTGGAATGGTATAATTCATACATAAATCGGTGATCATTTTTGACTCAGGGATAATTTTCCTATTATCCGGAATGTCAAACTGGCTTCTCACACAGTTACATTCATATTTTTTTTATCTGACCAATAAGTTTTAATTTACAATTTATATAGCCTTTACTACTCTTTATGCCATCTGAGAAAAGCTATATTCTAATAACACAGCAGCTACTGTACACATATTATGGGAAACAGCTCTGTATCCATAAAGCTTACCATGTTTAAAGGGATTCCTGTTATATATATATATATATATATATATATATATATATATATATATATATATATACACTAGATTAATACATTTAAGTAGACTTACACTTCACTTAGCCCCAGAGTACACATTTTCTGCAGCAGAAACACAGCTGTGACTTCGAGCCACTCATACAAACCATGACATGCTGTATTTCTGAGCAGCATGAGACACTGGACCTGTGAGGCCACCCCAAAATGGGGCATGGCATATGTGACCTTAACAGATGTGCAAAATGCCAGGTCTCACAAGAGAAAGCAGGAAGAAAGGGGGAGGTTCTGAAAGGTAAGAATTTGCTACTATGGGGACTAAGTGAAAGGTAAATCTATATCTGTTACATTGAGGATAAAATTAAATAATATAGTTAGAACATTCATATAAAATAAAAAAAAAAGCCTAAATACTCCCTTTAATATTGTATTTAATATTTTCTGATAAGCTATGTTTACAGCAATATAATTCAAAATAAATACCACTTTTTTTTTTAAATACGCATGGGAGCAGAATGTCATTGAGTCTTAATTATAGAGCACATACAGAAGAGAAAAATCACAGCTATTTTTAGTGCCTCAGTGGAAGATCAGCTGCCTATTTAATGTAGTAAATTCCTCAGGCTCCTTATGTTCATCTCCATTTTTCACACACATTAAAAAAAATGTGTTAGTGGGTATATAGGTATTGATGAAATACTATTAATTAGAATTATGTTACAGTGTGTTTAAGCTTGCTGCACTTTATAAATTCTACAAAATTTGGTAATCAGGCCTCCAGCTCAGTAAAGTGAGGGAATTACATGTTTAGATAATTTGAAAATAAAACAAAGCAAAGAGCTGTCATCTTAAACTCTTTATTTATAATTGGTAATAATTATAGCAATTGCACATTCATACACATAATGTATTGATAGATCAGGAGGAGACTTTTAGACAGTGACTGCTGCTGAGTTGATAAATAACTCTACTGCCAAATTGTAATCTGTTTATTCAAGAATAAGCTATAACAAATGTGTAAATTAATCAGCATGGCTTAAAGGAACAAATAATTTCCTTTTCTGTCTTCCATTATTAGTCAGAGGACTATTAAATCAGTAGGACTCTTAAGAACAAAATACATATTTTCTATCTGTGCCAGCAGCCCGTCAGTCATTCCTCACTTTCCCTAGCATCTTCATAACAGGTTTCTTACATTTTATTGCAGCTATTTAAAAAAGTTTTTCTTCAACCTCAAACTATCTTTTTTGTTGGTAGCGTGTACAATAAAATAATGTATCATTTACTGGTTGCTCCATTCAGTTTAATCTATTTTTTAAGTATAAGGCTTTTAGTGGCTAGATTGTAAGATCTGCGCATCTTCAATCTTGCGCGGTGCTTTTAGGGAAAGCTCTATGGACACTGGATTCTAAACTCAAAGGGCCTCATTCTATTATCGTCCGTAAACCGGCCGTAAGGCTGCGATTCCTTGCGGGGGTCCCGTTACCTCGCAATTCTATTAAACGGCCCCGCAAGGATCTCCTCTTACGGCCGGCCGTAAATCTTGCTACCGGCCGTAAGCTCTGAAAACTTAAAACTCAAAAATAAATTCAAGCCTGCACTGTACAGCTCTGTAAATGCTAGGGATCATATTGGGGGACATGAGGATTAAAAGTAACCCCCTCTCAAGCTTGCACATCAGCCCAAACCCGAGTTCAAATTAACTGTTTATTTTCCGGCTGCGGCGTGGGCGTGTCTGAGGTGCTCCAAGCCCTATGGACTTTTTAAATGGATATTTGACGTATATTAAAAAATAAATATTTTAAGGATTTGAGTATAGGGGAATTTTGTGCTATTTTTACTAACACCTAAAATCACTTTATAGTCTTCTCAAAGTGCAGGATGGCTTTATTTGGGCTATATTTCGTGCTTAATTGGTGCTAGCGGGACCTCTTTCCTGCAAGTAAGCTGCGGCTCGCTTTTAGCCTTGCAGAGAGGGTTCCCGGGGCAATTGAATTGCAAATAGGATTTTCATACGGCCGATTTCCTTGCGGCCGTTTTAGATCAAAGGATTTCCTCCGGCGCGAGCGGCCGCAAGAGATAGCAAGGCACCGGCCGCAAGCCTGCCGGAGCCCCCGGCCGGAGGGGAATAGAATAGCAGAATAGCTTGCGGCCGGTCCTTGCGGCCCCGCAACGGCTGCGGCCGCTAATAGAATGAGGCCCAAAGACAGGGCCCGCCATCTCCATCGCAGTGTATGTATAGCGCTACGGAATATGTTGGCGGTTTACAAATAAAACGGTAATAATAATAATACTACATCAGTGGTAGGCAACGTGCATCCTGGGAGCCAGATACAGCCAATACAAGCTTTTCTTGAAGCCATAGCATGTTGTCTGTAGAGCAATGGTCCCCAAACCTCTCCTCAAGACCCACCAGACAGGTCATGACTGAGGTGAAACATGGTGTGACCAAAGGTGAGGCAACTAGTATTCAACATTCATCAGACAACCACTTAACATCCTCTGAGAACCTTAGTGAATCTTGCACCTCCAAGTGTGCATTACTTGAGCATGTCATGTTTGTAAGTAATGTAAAGTGGATTTTGTCTTGCATAATTGTTACATACATAGCAAATATTAGTGTGCTCATTTTCTATTTATTAGAGTGCCTTTAAATCTAGTCCAATAAAAGTTAATTATTCATGATTAATGTATGTTACTCATCATAGCCATTAGTGTATTAACACATATACAACCACAGATATAAAATGGAAAAAGCATTTACACTCCCCAGGTGCATTTACATTGTGGAAGTCCTGTCCAGTTGGCACTGTATGCTCACTGAGGATTGGACCTTTGTATCTAGTGCTTCTTGTGTTGCTGAAACCCCTGCAGTCCCATACTTCATATAAACTATTTAATAGAACTACAGTTCATAATGGACAAAATGTTAAAAATGAAATACAGCTTTTAATTTACTAACTATAACATGCAATTATCCTGCAGAGGAGCCAGCATTTTTATATCGTTTATCTGCTTCAACGCGTGGGAGGTAACCTTGAATGCAAAGAAGCATATAGATCCTTTAATTGCAATGTCACTTGTGCCAGTGTTTTCAATAGGATTAATTAAATCAAATTGGTCTACAAGGTCCATTAAAGGGCCACTAGGATTCCATTAAAGGGCCACGCAGTTACTATTTTTTTTACCTATGGATCCTACCATTTTGGTTTCTGTTAAAGTAGGAGGAGACTTTAAATGCACAGGAAATATCCATGTGCACAATAGAAAGGTGTCATCTAAAACTACCAACAGGAGTAATGGAAAGCTCATTATTTTAGAAGAATACACCTTCCTGAGAAGGTAAGACACAATCAGCTGAGAGAAGAAAATGGAACCATTCATTAAACAATTGCCGGCAAGATTAATTTCATTGTCTTGCTTTCTAAAATTATTTTGTACCATTATCGCATTGAGTTATTTGCAAAAAGAATTTACCACAGTAGCCCTTACAACCAAGGAGATAAAGAATAATTGTATATAACTTAATAAAGTCAAGGATTTTGAACTTTTCTAAAAAATAAAAAAAAACATTTGCCATTTATCTAGATATTCACAAGTTTATATCATAATTGTGAGACTTTAGCGGCCCTTTAAATCATTCATATTTTATTATAATACTTTATGAGATAACAATATTTTCCACTGAGCTGTACATCTATAGTAGGACATTAGAGGCGGCAGTGGGAAACAAGAAAAGACGATCTCCCCCAGTGGGGACATGCAGGTCTGACAAGAAGCTATAAACATGATTAAGCTGTCTAGCTGTTTCCAAATCTGCTTCTCTAACTTACAAAAGAAATATCCATTACACCTCCATGTAATATATTTAATATAATTTTAAATGCTAATATGTTTATACATGATTTAATTGGCAGCCCTCCAGGACACCAATGTGTTCTGTCTGCATGATACATTTATTTAAAACAGTAAGATTTATGCAAGTAATATGATCTATGAATAACTAAATACATTGAGCATCTATTGGTTAGAATAGTGACTAAGTTTGTTTAAATAATGCAAATGCAAAGATAGTTTCCATATTATAGATGCATTATTCATAGATCATTACTTTAAACAAGTATGCTAAAAGAGGATGCTCTCGGAGTGGATGACCATATCCATATAACTACCTATTAAGGATAGATTGTTCTCAGCCTGAGCACCTCTATTGTTGGTATTGCTTATGCAAATGACCCTTAGGGCTTTGTGATGGGGTGATAGGGGCTTCAGGTGTGGACCTCTTGCTCACTGTGCCTTAGAGAGGTATTAATTAGCTACACCTCACTCATGAGGCCCAATTAGGGACGAAACGTGCATCTGGGGTTTGCGGTATCTCCTGTTCAGGGTAGAATTGCCTGGTATTTCAGGGCTAGATCAGTCTAGTGAGTGGGACCAGACTGATATACTACAGGATATTTCTCCCTGTTAATGGCACAAGTGTGCTAAATGAGGCTGCTCTCCGACTGGGTTATCATGTCCATAGAACTAACCTTTTAAGGATAGTTATTTTTCTGCCTGAGCTCCTCTATTGTTGGTATTGCTTTAAACAATATAGTTGCATTATTTTTAATCATTTCCAGAAAACTGAAATATGTGCATGTTTAATGTGGAGCAATACTAATAAAACATTTCATGTGATTGTTGGTGTTTGGGTACAGAAGCACAGTTGCATACCATACATTTTGTACTATTTGTATGTGATTCACAGTATGCTAAATCAGTGTCAATGATTTTTTTTCAGTCTACAGTTGAAAACATATGTTGGCAACAGCTTGTCAACAACAGACAGCTAAGCATATATAGTCTATTTATTTGCACACTAAGGAGAGAACACCCCTCCCCAACAAGAAATATGTATATGGTAGAGCTGTGCCTCTTCTCATTAGATGGTAACAGTATGCTATTAACACACCAATAGACGTACGTGTTTATTGCAGAATTTTAGCAGAAAAACATGTAAAAAAAATTGTATGCATACAGTAACTTAAAGGGAAGTGTAAGCGCTTTCATGTTCCATTAGTGTACAAATCTTTAGTCAGAAAATATCATTTAACACAGTTTACATCAATGGCCACTGCTGTGTACCTTGTCCTCACTCTCATTGTCCTGAATACTACTGAAAGGAAGCGAGAGTTTTCAGCTGAAAACATTATTCAGGACTTTCAATGCTGTCTCTCCTTTGAAACCTCTCACATTTATTTCAGTACTGCGCAGGACAGTGAGAGCGGTGGGGAGGCGTACAACAGTGGGCATTAATAAGGTAAGATTTTTTTTTTTTTTTATTAGATTTTCTGGCTAAAACTTTGCTTTGCTGCTGCTTGCACTTGTATTTTAAAATTAATAATGGTGAACTAAAAATAGATAACAGAAAGTACAGGGATTGCACCGCCAACCCAAACAGGTACCAATTTAAACAGGTACCAATTTAATGATTTTAGGCACAAACACATCTTTTAAACACTTCTTAATAAAATAAAATTCATAAAAGTAAATAGATACATATGAATATTATATTCCTAGTGATATCCAGAAACCTTCCATGTCTGCTTAAAGGACCCAGCAGCACTCACCTTACACAATGGCGTTACATTATTTGTTTACTTACTGGTTTGCAATAAAATCAATATATAAAGAATAAAAATGAATATATCTTCTACATTTCAGATTCCAAGTTTAGGGTTTTAGACTTAGCAGATATGTCACATATGTCTCCTACCAAGGGGTGGCAGAGGACCTGCCCACGGGCGCTGTCACAATATAAGTCTGTATCTGTGAGTATTGCAGGCAATATTCTTGGCAAATCCTCTTTTACCCCCTGGCTAACAACGGGTGAGGTGAGGCTGATCTGCTGGAAGCAGCAATTGCATATACTGCACCAATTTTTAAAAGCTATACTGATTTATTTGTCTCCAAATAGTGATTTTATTGCTTATCAGTAGCTACAAACAAACTGAACCCTGTCATATGACCACTACATTGAAGTCTAATAGTTACAGGATGCTTTTCTTAAGAAGAAGAGTTTATAAAGGCTTAATGTTTATAAAACTAAATAAATACAGTTTAAAATGTATAAGCTATTGTACACAATGATTCAGCCCATGCCTCATTTGTGTAGCTGAACTCTAACAGAAATCCTTGCAGACTGATGGGATTTCCAGCAGTCCTATTTAAAGCACTGCCACTAAGGAATGTCATACATCTCTGCATTGAAGTCCGTCTTACAACTTAGAAGGGTTAAGCATTCAAGAGGGCACAAGGGGAAGGGACAACAGAGGAGGAGATAGATATATGAGGTCACTGAGACAATGAACATGAACTTGGTGAAGCTCAGAGGGGCAGTGACTGACAGATGCACCTAGTGTGCTGTAAATTCACTTCAGCCATCTGTACCATTTGTTCTTTTCTTAATATTATTTTGCATTTATCATTATTTTTGGGGACATTGTTACTTTTAGACCAAATTTATTCTCCGGTATTTCTCTGTAACTCCTCCTCTTTGTTTCAAGCCTATCCTTAACCCCTCCCTATCACACTCTAATAACATCCTGTTTTTCTAGGAATAACTACCTCTTTACTTACAGTCTCTCTCTCTCTCTCTCATGTTTCCTTGTGCCTTCTCCTTCCTATTAACCTCCTGCTCTTTCCTCAGGCTCTTCTCAACTTTTCCACATCATCATTTTTTACATTAGTTTTTAGTTAGTAAAGACCTTGCTTTTGGATAGAAGGTCACTAACTATAAACTTCTGTAAACAAATATGCTCTGTGCTTATATAGGGCCTCATTCAATTGCGATGTGGGCAATTGAATAGGGTCCTAAAGAAGCACATAGCATATTTTTATTAAAGCAGTTTTTAGTTAGTGAAAACCTTTCTTTTGGATAGATGCTTGCTAGCTAAAAACTTCTTAAAAAAATATATGTTATGTGCTTATTTAGGGCCCTATTCAATTGGCCAAATTGCAATTGAATGAGGGCCATAGAGCCCTATTCAATTGGCCGAATTGCAATTTAATAAGGCTGCAAGTCTCCAACATAACCATCTCACTTCACATACTCTCCTCTCCTCTTTTTGCTGCCATGAGCTACTCTCCTTCCTTCAGTCACTATCCCCACCCTCTTCTAAAGCACACAAGCAGAATCACTTCTGCAAGTCACTTTCCCATCTCCTCTCTCACTCCTTCTTCTACTGAGCAGATATATCTCCTAACCCATGCCCTCACCTGACATTTCCACTTGCATGTTATATTATCTGACCATTAGGGGCATACAAACTACACACTATAGCCACTCACCTCTAATAACTTCTATCTGATCCACTCCCTCTCCTACTAAATGAAATTACCTTTCTAATTTGTATACCTTCCTACCTAAGTAAACTTAAGATTACATAAAAATGTATGGGAATTTGTAAGTGTTTTTTTTGTAAATATTAACAGCCAAAAATCTTAAAGCGACATGGAACATGACTGATTTTACACGCATGTATTTCGTAAGCATATGTTTAAACATTACAAATGTTGTTTTGCATGAAATAATATCAAACAAAACCTGCTTAAACTTCACTGAAGCTAGTAGGAAATATAGAGGCCATATTTTAGTCCGTAGATCTGAATGGTTGACAGATGGCAAGCTCCTAAGAGCAGTTGAAAGTCTGAATACTTATTTATGCTCTGAAATCTTCATTTGAAAAAGGAAACACGTTGATAAACATTGTGAATTACCATCTTTCTGATGCACCAAAATGTCCTGTACTAAATTCTGTTATCTAACTACACTATATTCTGCAACACATAGGCCCTCATACAATTGCAATTTGGCCAATTGAATAGGGCTCTAAATAAGCACATAGCATATTTTTTTGAAATAAGTTTTTAGTTTGTGAGCATCTATCCAAAAGCAAGGTTTTTACTAACTAAAAACTTCTTCAAAAAAATATGCTATGTGCTTATTTAGAGCCCTATTCAATTGGCCAAATCGCAATTGAATGATGGCCATACTATTTAAATAGATTTTTTTATTGCATACTCCATGGAGGCATAGAAAGGAAACTGGCATGCCTTTACCATCTTGTTTTGCGACTGTCCTCTCAGTTATTACAATAAATCAGAAGCCTTTGCCAGTGGTATGTATGTTCCACAGTGATGCCAAGCATGTGGTCTGCCAGCCAGATTGTTAGCTTCCAGCAGAAGTCTATTATTTTATAAGGTGGACAAACACAGTGGCCCTCATTCAATTGCAATTTGGCCAATTGAATAGGGCTCTAAATAAGCACATAACATATTTTTTTTAAATAAGTTTTTAGTTAGTAAGCATCTATCCAAAAGCAAGGTTTTCACTAACTAAAAACTTCTTAAAAAAACATATGCTATGTGCTTATTTAGAGCCCAATTCAATTGACCAAATAGCAATTGAATGAGGGCCAGTGTATTCTGCAGCAACACAGAGACATTCAGTAGAATGAATTTGCTGATATCTCAACATTATAGCAATGGTGGTGTCAGCTAAACTCTCAGATCTCTAACGCATGGACAGAACTGCAGTTGGTAATCGTAAACCTAGTAGTTTGCATTAATAAAAATAGTTGATAAAGCAATAATAAACTTTATGCATATCAATATAACATAAAGAAAGCCTGGTCTGCGTTGAAATAGTATTATACAAGATAAGGATCATTCCTGTAGGCTGACCTCCCGCAGTGGCGACCGTTGCGCAATTAGGTGGTGCGCCCACGATTTTAGTAAATTTCTTGTTAGTGAAATGCTTATCATATGCCAGTACCCTAACCCTAAACCCAAACTCGAACCCCTAATATTAGGAAACTGACTAAAATATCTGCCATAATTGACTCAAATCTTGGCCGCGCCATCTAGTGGCTAAAAGAAAAGGTCCCTAGATTACATGAAAATAAACTGGATTTAATAAATGAGTGAATGTGCATAAAAAAAACGTAAGAGTTGCTATTTTACAATTATATTTCAAATCTTTTTTAGATAAATTCACTACGTATTGTAGCCTTCTTATTATTGACTAAACTATGATTCTCCACTATCTTAACCCTGTGTGTGTTAGATTATTGCATGTAAAACACAAGCCAAGATCTTCTTCACAGTATTCACTAAACATCTGCTCTTCTTAATGCACAGAAGGCTTGTTAACCGGCCTCATCACGATGACTGTGAAACACCTTATTCCATGGTTATAGCTAATTTTACAGCTGTATTTTGATACAAATAGTCTTCAAATGCACATTAAGGATATTCATCATGCCACCTGCAATATCTATTATAATAGAAGTCGAAAAAATATATTTTTATCACTGCACTTCTAATACAACAGAATTTGCAGGGTACATGACAAATATAAATAAGCAATATAATGATGATGATTTTTAGTACAATACATGGCAAATATACAAGTATGCAGTAATCAATGAAAACATAATATAGCTGCACATACCACTTTTTCAGTTACCCCTAGCTGCTCATGCTTGGACAAATGCCAATACCTGTTGGCAGCATGGGTGCAATCTGTCCATGAGATGGAAACTGGAGAGGGTGATGCTATATGCTCTGCACAACTTTCTCATCTGGTTCTGCTGAATGTTAGTTAATTTTATTATAAAGCTTTTGAAATGCGTTTTAAATTACTGTGGAACAGAGGTACAGCGACTAAGGGAGACACAATTTCAGGGGGAAGCAGGCTGCCTGAAGTGCCTGGAATAACGCACTTACATACACAGAAATGTCAATATGCAATAGCATTTCTGTCTGGAAGTGTGTCTGACACTTTCTGACATAGAAACAAAGACGCAAATAAATTAGGTTATAGCAAGGGGAAAGGAGAAGTAGTAATTGGGGTGAGGGGTGCGCACAAATGTGAATGGGCCTATGGCAGCATACAATCTTTCTCACTATATATACAGTATATATATATATATATATATATATATATATATATATATATATATCCATGACATATACAAAAATAGCAATAATATTTTTTTTGATGGAATAACAGTAAACTATTTCATAAATCTAAAGCTATGTTTCCAAAATTGATACTCAAGTATCCCCCATAGGCCATTTACTAAGAATACAATCAGTGTCTTAGCATTTTTATAATGTAATTTATCAAGTGCTACCATTATAAATAATAATGTAATGTAATATAAAGTAGAGAAACATAGTTTTGACCCATTTGGTATGTATATTGGTCAGTGGAAGGGGTTTCAAATGTACATCAGCCCAGACTTAAAGAGCAAGTGTACACACTTCTTATTAAACTTATTTTTTCATTCACCATTAATTACTGTTACAAATATATATGCAAATAGCAGCAAAGCTTTATGAAAATAATATAATTTAAAAACACAGTTTACTTTAATAATGGTTACTACTGTACCCCTTCCCACCCCTCTCATTGTTCTAAGCATGACTGAAAGGAAGTTAAACATTTCAACTGTGGTAACATTGATTAGGCTGTCTTGGTAAGGCTTGAATACGGTTATAACAGTTGAAATTGTTCACTTCTTTTCAAGCGGTACAGCAGTGGTAAATGTGTTTTTAAATTATATTTTCTTGGTAAATATTTGTTTTTCTGCTATATATGACTCCTTTAGAGTCAGTACATGCAGCCAAAGGATAAGAGCCCAAGTGTTGACTGCAAGCACAAACTGCAACACAGATCAGTCATGAAAAAAGTGCATCCAAAGAATAGACAAATACAGACTATCAGCCTCTATGGTGGTGGAGAAAACCTTGTTCCTCTTAGAGCCAGGAAGCTCCAGAGCCAGGAAGCTGATGAATTTTTCATTAACTGTTTTAAAACATTCCAATGTACTATAATTTTTGTTAAAGTCTACTTTAGTTACTACTAAACCACAAAAATTGCCACAGTATTAGTTACCCATCACATATATAGTTGTGAGCAAGCGGGTCATTGCTAAAGCTGCGGGCTCGCGAAGCGAGGGACGCAGCTGTTGGCAAGGAGCGCCGAAGGGAGGGCCGAAGGCGCTGAAGGGAGGGAAACTGCGGACCTCACAACATTTACGGACTTACGACAAACAAATACGAGACGCAGGACTTAGAAAAAAAAACACTACGACCTCGCAAGGATACTACTTTAATGGCCGACCCGCAAACCTGAAAACATTACAAACACAATAAATACACACAACACATAAAAAGCTTACCCACAGCAAGGGGGGGGGGGGCACCCAGGACCTCTGCAAGTGAAGTTACACCTCCATTTAAGTCCAAATTACAGAGTTTAGACACCCGAAAATCACCTAAGCGAGAGAAAAAATGGCCGCCGCAAAAAACGAAAACGAGGCGACAGCACCCTAAAGACGCAAAACACCCCACGAAACACATACGGATTTTCCCGAAAAAGCCAGACGAGATCGGAAAACAAGGACGCAACCCGTGCGAACCGAAAAACATTAGAAACACAATAAATACACACAACAAACACATAAAAAGCTTACCCAGAGCAAGGGGGGGGGGCACCCAGGACCTCTGAAGGTGAAGTTACACCTCCATTTAAGTCCAAATTACAGAGTTTAGACACCCGAAAATCACCTAAGCGAGAGAAAAAATGGCCGCAGCAAAAAACGAAAACGAGGCTACAGAACCCTAAAGACGCAAAACACCACCAAACACATACGGATTTTCCGAAAAAGCCAGACGAGATCGGAAAACAAGGACGCAAAATCACCCACAGCCGCGTACCACACATTAGGCGCCATTTTACACTAACTTACACAATCCAGAAGTACACCGCTACCCTAGCGGCTTTTCCTCGCGCACGCACACTATTTACACTAGACACTACACACATTGCTGACACTTACACAGCAGCTCCACACCACTGAAAACACACATTGTATGCTGCAGCAACATGAAAACAGATTGCCAGCTCTTCAGCACAATGCTTCCACCATATATTACTTCAAAATAGGTAAAGTATATTCATTTATTATTTCATTAATTATTTCATTGGCATACAACAACAAAAAAAACAACGCTGCTCATAGCACACAAAAACCAACAGCCTCGCCGAAGCATCTTCAAACAACAACAAAATTCATGTCGCAAACAAACAACATTACCTGCCTTACAATCTTATTGCCGTCATTTTTTGACAGGCAAGTCGCTATTATTGAAGAAACATGAGATGCAGGAGCTTCAGTTTACCATATAATTATATATATATATATATATATATATATATATATATATATATATATATATATTATATATACAGTTGTGCTCAAAGGTTTGTATACCCAGACAGAAATTGCAAAATGTTTGCATTTATTTTGAAAATATGACTGATCATGCAAAAAAAAGTATTTTATTGAAGGATAGTGATCATATGAAGCCACTAATTATCACATGGTTGTTTGGCTCCTTTTTAAATCATAATGTTAACAGAAATCATCCAAATGGCCCTGATCAAAAGTTTACATACCCTTGAATGTTTGGCCTTGCTACAAACACACAAGGTGACACGCACAGGTTAAAATGGCAATTAAAGGTTAATTTCCCACACCTGTGGCTTTTTAAATTGCAATTAGTGTCTTTGTATAAATAGTCAATGAGTTTGTTGGCTCTCATGTGGATGCACTGAGCAGGCTAGATACTGAACAATGGGGAACAGAAAAGAACTGTCAAAAGACCTGCGTAACAAGGTAATGGAACTTCATAAAGATGAAAAGGGATATAAAAAGATATCCAAAGCCTTGAAAATGCCAGTCAGTACTGTTCAATCACTTATTAAGAAGTGGACAATTTGGGGATCTCTCTATACCAAGCCAAGGTCAGGTAGACCTAGAAAGATTTCAGCCACAACTGCCAGAAGAATTGTTCGGAATACAAAAAAAAACATCAGGTAACCTCAGGAGAAATAGAGGCTGCTCTGGAAAAGCTAGTGTGGTTGTTTCAAGGAGCACAATACAAAGATACTTTAACAAAAATGAGCTGCAATGTCGAAATACCAGAAAGAAGCTTTTCCTGCGCCAATGCCACAAAAAAGTCTGGTTACAATATGACTGACAACACCTCGACACCCCTCACAGCTTCTGACACACTTTAATTTGGGGTGACGTGACCAAAATAGAGCTTTATGGACACAACCATAAGCGCTATGTTTGGATTGGTGTCAACAAGAACTATAGTGAAAAGAATACCATGTCCACTGTGAATCATGGTGGTGGCTCACTGATATTTTGAGGGTGTGAGCTCTTAAGGCATGGGGAATATTGTGACAATTGATGGCAAGATGAATGCAGCATGTTATCAGAAAATACTGGCAGACAAATTCCATTCTTTTAGCATGAAGGCTGCACATGGGACGCTCTTGGACTTTCCAGTATGACAATGACCCTAAGGTCAAGTTGACCCTCCAGTGGTTACAGCAGAAAAATGTGAAGGTTTTGGAGTGGCCATCACAGTCTCCTGACCTTAATATCATCGAGCTACACTAGGGAGATCTCAAACGTGAGGTTCATGCAAGACGACCAAAGACTTTGAATGACCTGGAGGCATTTTGCCAAGATGTATGGGCAGCTATACCACCTGCAAGAATTAGGGGCCTCATAGGCAACTATTACAAAAGACTGCACGCTGTCATTGATGCTAAAGGGGGCAATATACAGTAATAAGAACAAAGACTAAGGGTAAGTAATCTTTTGATCAGGGACATTTGGGTGATTTCTATTATCATTATTAATTAAAACGGAGCCACACAACTATGTGATAATAAATGGCTTCATATGATCACTATCCTTCAATAAATATTTTAAAAGAAATGCCAAAATTTCACAATTTCTGCCAGGGTATGCAAACATTTAAGCACATCTATATATATATATATATATATATATATATATATATATATATATATATATATATATATATATAGCCCTATTTTTGACTTTTGGATATGATACATGGAGCCTAATGGGGTGTTGAGGTCTGTAACATATAATAATGAGCTATGCACCATAAAACTCAATGGAATGGAATCACTAGTTGATCACATATTCATTTATAAATCACATCCTATATTTCTAGGGATAACTGATTAAAAACCCTTCATACAGGTTCCATTAATTTCCTTACTACTGCTGTCGGCATACTGCCCAGTCACTGCCCAACTTCCACTCTTGGGAAATATGTGCTCAGTTCTGGACATCTGGAACTACATCTGTTCAAAGTATAATTTCTTTGAACTTTCCATTGTGGTATTTAGTGTCACCATTACCCCAATATCTAACAAAAATCAGCTACAATGATGTAAGGACTATAAGCTAGTGCCTTCATGCTTGGTATTCAGTGTCCACTTAGCCATTACATATATCTACTCCTTACAGAGGATCCATAAATAAGGGTACAAAAGAGACACTATGTCTTGGATGTTTTGTATCTTGGCACGTATGATGTCTTTTAATGCTAGCAATCCAAAGTAATTCAAAGATCATCTATTCTACAATTCCATTAGGCATTTACAATATTGGTGTATTCTGTAGTATAAAAGAAAACTATTTTGCTTGTTTTTAAATGTCTAAGAAAACTAAACTAAGCATTACATATGGGATGTTTATAGTCATCAATCACCATAATGAAAAAAGTCCTTGTTCCTATTATAGTTCTGAATTTCTTTTTAGTGGTTAAAATTGGAAGACGAGGGTCAGGGTTATTAAACTCAGTTTATCAGTTAAAAGGGTTTTATCTGAAGACATGAAATCTTATATTCAAAAACATTAGTCAGGCAATCATACAAGCCCAACCACCTGCTAGTTATCCCCTGAACGGATTTTCTGCTGACATGACTAATGCTACTCAGTTTGCCAAAAAGCCATATTAACCTTCATGCTCTAATCTAAATCTAATGGCTAATTTATGTTTGGAAATTAAATTAAAATTATATTATTTGTCTTTGCACACCTGTAGCAATGGTTGTCTTTTTCTGGTTTAAGTGTCACATTATTTTTTAGGATCATTTACACTAGTTTCAAGTTTGTATAAGAAGTAATAAAATTGATTGTTGTTGTTTATTTCTCCATCAATTCTACTTGATCAAAATAGCTTTGCCAAAACATGGGAACAAAGCGTACATTTTTTGTTAATAAGATTAGTGGTTACCAATGTTTTTTTTATATATACCAATTGAAAGTTGAATAGGTCTTTGCAGACAAAGGGCCTCATTCAATTGCGATTTGGCCAATTGAATAGGGCTCTAAAGAAGCACAGAGCATATTTTTTTACAGAAGTTTTTAGTTAGTGAACTTCTATCCAAAAGCAAGGTCTTCACTAACTAAAAACTTCTGTAACAAAAATATGCTCTGTGCTTCTTTAGAGCCTTATTCAATTGGCCAAATCGCAATTGAATGAGGCCCATAACGAATACTACTAAGGGCCTCATTCAATTGAGATTTGGCCGATTGAATAGGGCTCTAAATAAGCACATAGCATATTTTTTTAAAGAAGTTTTTAGTTAGTGAAAACCTTGCTTTTTGATAGATGCTCACTAACTAAAAACTTTGTTTAAAAAAATATGTTATGTGCTTATTTAGAGCCCTATTCAACTGGCCAAATTGCAATTGAATGAGGGCCTAAGGGTCTTTATCTGTTTGCTTCTTAACAAATTCAATGCACTGTACAAAGTGGAAATACCGTATTATAAACCATAAAATCGAGTTTCTAGCCACTACTGTCTTGTGCATTATTATTTATTTTCCTAATATTGCTTCATAATTGTTTTGTAATCTCAGTTGTATTGTGGACTCCATTAGTAAACTTTATGGACCACTTGTGACCCACAGAGCACAGCTTGGAAACCTCTGGAATGGTATATTACACACTTAGGCCCCCATTTAATTCAGGCCCATAATTACCTTCACACTGCCAGTAATAAATTTGTTAGTTACAGATATATTTTATTGCTCAAGCCCGCAATTACAGGCACGCAGCCCCAACACGCAAACCACAAACTCGTATGTAGCATTTCAGGGCATGATCATAATCAATTAAGCAAGCCCATAAGTTACAATTTAGACAGAGCCAATAGTAAATGAGACCATCATCATGACATCAGTAAAACACAGAGTTTAGACTACAATCAATTAGTGTTTAGAAGTACGATTTGCTATATGACTCACAATCCAGAAATGTAGAAATCAATAAATCAAATGTTCTAGTCCATGTGGGTGGTCTGATATGTATTAACTCCATGATTCCTGAGATCAATATAACACCGAAAAAAAATGTAAAAAAAAGTTTTGCAAGCTTAAGATTAGTTCTAATGCCTTTCATTGCTTTCCCCATATTTTAAAGTACAGTAGTGAGTTTATATTTGCTTTTGCAGTGCTACGAACAGGCGTTTAACCGTCTTGGGAGTCCTATTTAGCTCTTGTATGCTTTTTTGATACATTTGCCATTTAGAGGTTAAAAGGCAATTGCGGGCTTGTTGAATAGTTGCAATTAAATATGGATTTTGCGTCTTTAGCACTGGTAACATTTATGGGCTTCAAACATCAATAGGACGGAGTTACGATTTTGACAGCCGCAGGGATTTTGAGCCTGCTGTAACTCTCAAATGTATTGCAAGTTGCAAAATGTAGCCAATTAAATATCTGTAACTTTTACGGGCTCCATTATTGCGACTTGGACCATTAAATAAGAACCTTAGTTGGCAAATCATTGGTAGGCACTTGCATCTTCAAACAGGTTATTATAGATGTGTTTTTTTAGGAAGAGATAAAAAAAGCAATGAAGCCATGTTGTGGTGTTGCATATTGCACAAGTTTATTCATAGAAGTGGACAAAGCTGACCAAAAAAGAGCCTGGCATCTCACATTTGGCTACAATACATATCCTTCTTAAGTATCTCTGTACGCCCTATGAAAGAGGCCTCTAACTGAAACTCTCAAAAGACTAAATAGTAAACATTAAAATGACCCCATGTTGTTAAAACAGATTTACTAAGTAACACTGCTATTGAGATGCCAAAGAGAAATTGGGAGTTAAGCCCGTTGATAAAAATGTCCCCAGTTTTGTCAGAGTGTTAAATAACTATTTATATAATCTTTGGGGATCAAAAAAATATTGTATTACATTACCTGTTATAATGGGTGTTCAGCCCTATGTAACCACAGCACTCACTAAAAATACTCTAAGATGTATTACTAAATGAACAGAACATGCTCCACTCTAATAATGCATCCCACTTGGCTGCAATTACTAGTTCGTCTCCTAGGGCCTCATTCAATTGCAATTTAAAAAAATGAATAGGGCTCTAAATAAGCACATACATTTTTTTTTTACATAAGTTTTTAGTTAGTGAAGACCTTGCTTTTGGATAGAAGTTCACTAACTAAAAACTTCTGTAAAAAAATATGCTATGTGCTTATATGGAGCCCTATTCAATTGGCCAAATTGCATTTGAATGCGGCCCCTAGAAAGGAACACAAACTGTTCATGCTGCTGTTTTATGCGGACAGAGAAATTATATTATAACAGCGTTATAATATAATGTATATTTTCCATAGTCACCCATGGCAACAATCTACAAATGAATATACTAGCGCGAGTCCAAGTTGTCTGTCATATACACTAAATCAGGGTGGTATGTAATCTCTCCATTCTTAAAGAGGGTTGAGGCTATCTCGTGGGTAAATAGCCATTATAGTAATACATCTCCAGAACAGTAGTCAGTATGACTATCAGAAAAAATATGTATGTTATGGGTTGGACATATTTAAGTCAGCAAGAAGTGTTAGTGGTAGATTGCACAGTGCACAAATATATATTTGATTACTGTGTTTTAAAATGCAGTATTTGCATTTATAATAGTGTACTATGATGATTTAATATGCGGGCATGAATACATTATTCTCGATTATAGCAGCTTGCACAGTGCAGCTTTATACACTGCAATAAGCACTGTAATATACTTAATAACATCTCTGCTGGTTTTAAAGCGGTGATCTTTGGTGCAGTTTGTCATTCGTATACCTAATCAGCCGATTAAGCACATGTTCCCACTACATTACTAATGCCATATATCTGCTATATTGCATGTAGCTGCACTAGCAACTTCAGATATAACAGTCGTTTGCACATATTCATGCACCTATTCAGACGCTGTGTGATTTTAGTGGCCACTATCTATACTAACCTGCATACATAACACAGCAGTTTAGTATAGATAGTGGCCAGCTTCTACTTAAAGACATAATTGAGTCATACATTTCCTATATTTTTTCTTCAAATGTAAAATGAGTTATGAAAGGGTTAAAAATAAACTGTAAAAACTCTGGTAAAACTATTTTGCAACAAGGCCAGGACTTCTTCCTACTAATGCTAAACTGGGTCTGTCATGTTCACTGCATTGAGATAAGCAGCTCTATGGAGAAACCAACTACCCCCTCTAGTGGTTGTATTTGATATAGCTATTTCTTGTTTCTGAAGGTTCTAACGCGGTTGAAGGTTCATATGGTTGAAATCCTGCTCTTTTAAGCAGCGGTGGAGCTAGTGAATGCACAGCATCTTTGTATAATGTAGGTGACTGAGGGGTCAATAAAAGTGCCCAAAAATATATGTAGAAGGTCAGATCACCCCTATGGTAAACAGATTAGATTTCTATAAAAACTATTATCTGCCAATCTTCCCTAATAAATTAAGAGAGCCTCTTTATACATGATAGTAGAGGTTGTCGGGTTTGGTGCTTTGCATCTGCTGCACCAGCAATAGCTCCACCACTGCTTTTAAGTGCATGTGTCACTTCAGCGTCCCTATGATTCCTACTATTTAATATTTCCTAAATGCTAGTGTTATAATCTACCTAGGCATAAAATGCTTTTTTTTCTGTTTTTCAGTTTATCTGGTTTCCTTATTGTGGATTTTTGCTTAGTTATAACTGTTTGCTCAATTGCTCCTAGAATAGGTGAAGTTTATAATAACGTGTAGGGCTTTTTAAGCTGGTGATGTGTGTTATTCCATAGATTGGGCCCCTGGCAGGATGACTGTAGAAGAAATATGTTGTCTATGAAATCCAACAAGGAGTAACAGGAGATCACATTGCCCCTAGATTTCGTTTATTATTAACTGCAGAAAATGCGTAAATATCCTCTGAAATGATATAGGATTCGCTTTCTTTGTGTCAGCACTACAGCTACTATGATGTTTAATGTAACAGAAAAAAATATACACAGCTTGCTATTCATTAAAATGCCAACCACCTACGGCTCTAGTCGCAGTTTGCAACATCTATATGTCTTGTTTATCTTAGATGTAAAGATAAAGAATAGGCAGGTGTAAACAATGCAAGTACTCTGTAAGGTCAGTCTAAGTATATTAATTAAAACAAGCTTCAGATCCTCTTAAAGGACAACAAAAGTCACTATATGTGCTCTGCGCCATCAGCTACTCCCTCCAGTATCTCTGCCATGAATTTTGCAAATTCATATGGGCAGTATATAAAAGTAATGTCATAGTTGTGGTTGCGGACCATCTCTTTTCTTGCTCCATTTGAATATTATCCCCAATGAAGAAATTATCCAATTTCTGGTACAGTGTCCATTTGGACACATCTGTCTGCACCAATTGGCAAAAAGAGGTCTGATACAGTCAGATAAAGGAAAGACAGTGGTGAAGGAGCAGTATTTGTAACCAAAGTGCTTACAACAGCTCATACGTTAAGTATTAGTATTTGATTGCCTGTAATTGGTAATATTTTAGTTAAATATTCCCTGACTTTGGAATCGAATAATAGTCCATTTAGTAATAAATTAATAGGTAGGTAAATTACAGGAGCATTGGTGCAAGTATGTTAAAGTGTAATTTCCAGTCATCAAAGCTGATTGCTCCAAAATGTTTAATAGATTAATCAGAAGTGGAAGTATGAATGCCAAATGGTGTTAATGATTAATTAATGAAAGCCACCATGGACATTGCTCTGTACCGTCATGCAGAGCAATTAAAATCAAGTAAAGGAGCTGTATAAAAATGCAGTTCATTCTCTTTTCACTACCTATAAACATCTTTATATAATGCAGCCTTGCATTTCTGTACCTAATACAGCCATTTTTCAAGAAGGTCCTATTGTTGCAAACTGTACAGGAACTAAAGCTTTTCTAAGGTATACAACCTGCTATTTTAAGTGAAAATGTGGGACAAGCTACATTTTAATTGCAAATTGCTGTTTTTGTTATTAAGTATTAAGAAACCAAATAAAAATTGTGAATTGACATCTGTAGGCAGGCTCCGTGACTCAAGTTTGCATTGTTATAATTTGAAAGACCCCATTCTGGATCACTACCTTGTCGTGGTGAAGGGGCTTGTATACTTTACTGAAGCTGTGAGCTAAACCATGTAGGGTCACCCAAGATTAGCAGGTCATAGCAGATACAGTAGATATGAAAAGTCTACACACCCCTGTTAAAATGTCAGGTTTCTGTGCTGTAAAAAAATGACAAAGATAAATAATTTCAGAACTTTTTCCACCTTTAATGTGACCTATAAACTGTACAACTCAATTGAAAAACAAACTCAAATCTTTTAGGTGGAGGGAAGAAAAATAAAAAATAAAAATAATGTGGTTGCATAAGTCTGCACACTGTCTTATAACTGGGGATGTAGCTGTGTTTAGAATTAAGCAATCACATTCCAAATCGTGTTAAATAGGAGTCAGCATACACCTGCCATCATTTAAAGTGCCTCCGATTAACCCCAAATAAAGTTCAGCTGCTCTAGTTGGCCTTTCCTGAAATGTTCTCAGTCGCATCCCACAGCAAAAGCTATGTTCCACAGAGAGCTTTCAAAGCATCAGAGGGATCTCATTGTTAAAAGGTATCAGTCAGGAAAAGGGTACAAAAGAATTTCCAAGGCATTAGATATACCATGGAACACAGTGAAGACAGTCATCATCAAGTGGAGAAAATATGGCACAACAGTGACATTACCAAGAACTGGAGCTCCCTCCAAAATTGATGAAAAGACGAGAAGAAAACTGGTCTGGGAGGCTACCAAGAGGCCTACAGCAACATTAAAGGAGCTGCAGGAATATCTGGCAAGTAATGGCTGTGTGGTACATGTGACAACAATCTCCCGTATTCTTCATATGTCTGGGCTATGGGGTAGAGTGGCAAGACGAAAGCCTTTTCTTACAAGGAAAAACATCCAAGCCAGGCTACATTTTGCAAAAACACATCTGAAGTCTCCCAAAAGCATGTGGGAAAAGGTGTTATGGTCTGATGAAACCAAGGTTGAACTTTTTGGCCATAATTCCAAAAGATATGTTTGGCGCAAAAACAACACTGCACATCACCAAAAGAACACCATACCCACAGTGAAGCATGGTGGTGGCAGCATCATGCTTTGGGCTGTTTTTCTTCAGCTGGAACTGGGGCCTTAGTTAAGATAGAGGGAATTATGAACAGTTCCAAATACCAGTCAATATTGGCACAAAACCTTCAGGCTTCTGCTAGAAAGCTGAACATGAAGGGGAACTTCATCTTTCAGCATGACAACGACCCAAAGCATGCATCCAAATCAACAAAGGAATGGCTTCACCAGAAGAAGATTAAAGTTTTGGAATGGCCCAGCCAGAGCCCAGACCTGAATCCGATTGAAAATCTGTGGGGTGATCTGAAGAGGGCTGTGCACAGGACAAGCCCTCACAATCTGACAGATTTGGAGTTTTTTTGCAAAGAAGAGTGGGCAAATCTTGCCAAGTCAAAATGTGCCATGCTGATAGACTCATACCCAAAAAGACTGAGTGCTGTAATAAAATCCCAAGGGGCTTCAACAAAGTATTAGTTTAAGGGTGTGTATACTTATGCAACCATATTATTTTATTTTTATATTTTTTCTTCCCTCTACCTAAAAGATTTCAGTTTGTTTTTCAATTGAGTCGTACAGTTTATAGGTCACATTAAAGGTGGAAAAAGTTCTGAAATGATTTATCTTTGTCTCATTTTTTTACAGCACAGAAAATAGACTTTTTAACAGGGGTGTGTAGACGTTTTATATCCACAGTAGGTTAGACAAATCGCGGCCCAACAGAGAAGGAAATTGCAACCCATTCTCTGACAAGAAACCCTTATGGATTAGCACAACCAGTGACATGATGAGCCTGGTATGCTGCGGTCCACAGCAGTTTAAAAGAGTGAATATGCATCAAACTTAAACATAATATTCAAATAGTTTTCAGTTCTCTGGTAGATGATGTAGAGCAAGGGGTGTACAGACAATAAAGTACGCCCCCCAGGAGGTTCTTTAACTGGGGGACCTAGAAAATATGTGGAAAAGGAGAAAGAGTTTGTAACAATCCACTTCATTGCAGTTAAAAATGTGTAGTAGAGGATGCTAGGGGCTATTTGAGGGAAGAACAACCTATTATTATTATCGTTTATTTATAACGCGCCAACATATTAGTTACAGGCAATGACAAGTTCAAGATTAACACATTGCAAAGAGTGGGTGGCCCTGTCTTTGAGCTTGGAATCCAGTGTCCATAGAGCTTTCCCTAAAGCACCTTGCAGGATTGAAACTCGCAGACTTACAATCTAAAGGTTGAAGTGTGTATGTGGTACAGTAGGGAGAGAGTAGTGCTGAGCATGTTAGGGAGGAAGGTTATAGGCTTCTTTAAAGAGGTGCGTTTTTATTGATGTTTTGAAGGATTTAAGTCAGGAGGATAGTCTGGTGAAGCGAGGCAGGGAGTTCCAGAGAATAGGGGCAGCGTGAGAAAAGTCCTGGAGGCGGGAGTGAGAGGAGGTGACGAGTGGTAGAAAGAAGAAGGTCATTAGCAGAACGAAGAGGGCGTGTGGGGGAGTATTTGGAGATGAGAGCAGAGTATCTCTGTATGTATGGGGGTGTGCTGTTGTTAAGGGCTTTATAAGTTAGGGTCAAGATTTTAAACTTTATTCTGGAGGCTAAGGGAAGCCAGTGAAGTGATTGACAAAGAGGAGCTGCCGACACTGAACAATGTGTACTGAAGATGAGTCTAGCGGAGGCATTTATTATGGATTGAAGTGGGGAGAGGCGAGTGATGGGCAGGCCAACAAGGAGCGAGTTGCAATAGTCAAGACAAGAAATGATGAGAGAGTGTATTAGAATCTTAGTAGTGTCTTGTGTAAGGTAATGGCGTAGATATGTTTTTTAGAAGGAAAAGACAGGATTTGGTTAGAGCAGTACAAAGGATTTTTTTTTATGGAACCAGATCTAAAAATGATCACCATCCCTGTTGAAGATCGATGCTGATGAACTGAATGTATATTTAACAAAACTGATTTGGGGTTGTTCATGCTGATGAAAACAAATATTTGTGAAGGTACCCCACACAGGACAGAAAAGCAGAGTATCAGCTATTCTATAAGACTACACATGCACTAGAATAATAGACAAAGACAAGCACTGTATGAAAACATCAAATGGCCACATTTAAAGAAAGTCACAAACTTAAACTATTTATAAAGGAATTGGGAGCCTGTGATCTTGCCCTGGGTAACGGTCCCTAAGATGTAAGGCGATGCAAACAATAAAAAATTTAATTTCTATCTCAGATAAAGCTTACAAACCGAGAAAAGAAATGATAATTATTTTCTTCTATTATTGAGTTAGTTATTGATTTTACTCTTTTCTTTTACTTGAATTCTTCTTATCATTATATTTTTATATTTACACTTCTATTATATCTACACCGGTTAAAATGAATTTGTAAACTAGTAATTTAAATAATTGAATAAAAAATAAAATAGAAGAAAACAAGTAGAAGAGATATTTATACAATCACTATAAAGACAACAATGCCTTAAATTGAGTAATCTTTTATCAAAAATCCTTTTTTTTTTTTACAAATCCTTTTTTTTCTATCATATTTAAATGAATGTAAAAAAAATTCTACTAGATTTCACATGCTTTTCAATGAAAATGTTTAGTGTATTATTTCCTCAATGTGCACACAGGCTATGAAATCAGTGGAAATAGGACTCTGCATACACAGAACTGAAAAACAACTGACATTAGAATTGCAGAAATCTAATACTTGAGTTAGAGTGGTCCAGTGGTTAGGATTCAGTGCTTTAACCACCACGACCTGGGTTAAATTCCAATCTGGGAACCAAGAGGTCACACCACCCATGCAGGACTGGGCCTGGTCAGTTCTAGGATGGGAGACCTAAGAATACCAGGAGCAGTATGTTGTGGCCCACTGGAGAAGGAACTGGCAACCCATTCCAGTATCTCTGACGTGAATGCCAAGTGGATCAGCATGGTGTGCTGTGGTCCATTAGGTTGCGGAGGGTCGAACACAACTGAACGACGCAAACACACATAAAATACTTGGGTTAGTAATTCAATTCCTTACCTACCAAAAAAGGACTCCTGTACAATAAAGAAAAAGAAAAAAGGTTTGAAAACTTTGAGTCTGACATACTTCAGCAGGGAAAAACTCATAAATTAGAAAACATATATTTTTGATGCCCTTGCTGGACCTTGAAGTATCCACAATACTTGGTGAAGGTTGTCCGTGGAAAAGGGCATTTCCATTTCTGGAAAGGAAAGCTTGCATTTATTAATACAAGCTCTCTGAGCAAGTGAGGGAGAGGTGTTATATTGAATGAGGTCCAATTACCTAACAAATTCTCCTCCCCACCCCTTCATCGACTAATAGATAAAAAACACTCTCATGCTCAGCTATAAGGTATAATGAAACAAAGACAGAATGGAATATTTTCTACAAAATCATATCTTCATAAATTTGGATTATCTGTAGAACTGATTTTATGTTCATGTCTTAGAGCTGCTAATGTTGCATGCTTCACAAACATTCAGTATTTCTTAAACTGCAGTGATCCTTTTGAAAAACAAAGGGGTTGATATTTGTATATGATGCTAATATAAGGAATATTCTTTTTATTTTCCTTCTACACATGTAAAGTGGCCTTGTCCAGTGTTACCAGATGGTACACGCAGGTGTTTCCGCAGATGCTTTCACCACTTAGCTCAAAGTGCACCTCTAAGGGGGGAGATAACTGCTCCCTTAGCCATTTACTGCTTCAGTAATTGATAAGGATAAATACTAGGAAACGTTCTCCTGAAACTTTCTTCTCAGTCATCCTATCACTGTTATTAGCAGGGGATTCATAATTAGGGTTATTTTACCACTTGAGACAACAAATGCTTTAAATACTAAATTACTTGAATCTAAAGGATCATCGAACCCTAGAAAAAAACATTCTTTACATTGAATTGAAATTAATGTATTATATACTTTTAATAAACATTTTAGTGAAATATATGAAATATGTTTTGCTTACTTGCTTTATTTTGCCAGCCATGCTCTTATATTTATGTAAAAACTTGCCTTTTATTGCTATTAGAAGTCTATATATTAAAGCAGCAAGTCCTTGATAACGTTGGTTATTATGTCACCCAAATGTGTGTGATGTGCTCCTCACTCTATATTTTGTGATCTATATATTTGGTGTATGTCCTTTTCCAATTCAGCTAATTTTATGTGGATTTTTTTTCCTGTAAGTGCAACTTTTTTAGAAATTCTAGTGTCAATAAACTACAAATAATAAACTATAATATTTATTCTCTCCCCTTCTCTATTTGTTATTTGATATGTCTGCTGTCCCGTTTTTACCCCTTTTGTCTGGATTACTGCATTTTAATTAATAAACAATAATTTATTCCGACTGCTGCAGTTTACATAGCCTTGATATTAGTGTCAGCGGCACAAATGGAACAATTTTTTGTTCTGTAATGGAAACTCCCTGTCTCCTCTAACATGGAGCAGTAACTGGCACACTACATTAATTTCAAAACTTTTACAAACATATTTTTGAGCTTGCTATTTCATTCAGAAGAAATATAACTTTAGGAGAACCTGTCTCTTAAAAAAAATGCAAAAATGTGTAATGTACATTTGATTAAATCAGTGTTTTGAGAGCATTCAAATTGTCAGTCACTGATTCTTTTGTTTAACTAGTGAATGTCTATGGAAGTATGTTAACCGATTCTTACAAAAAAAGTCATGGAGTTTCACAACAATAAAATATATATGCTCACAGACTAATAAAGGTAGATCCCAATGGAAAAGCATGTGTATAAAGGACCAAAAATTCTCCATATGTGCTCAGCACCATTAGATAGAGGATGAAAAAGTGTGTGGAAAAAGTGTTATCCTTCTTAAAATTGATACTGAATTCATGTAGTTATTTTCCACAGAAGTCAGGCTATTTCGGTGTATTTCCTCTGCCTGAATGAGTTTTGAGCTCTGTACCGCGTGGGATGTTCTGAATATTAATTAGAATCAGGTGTAGAGGCGTTGAATCAGGAAGTGGCTATAGAAGCTATTGTAGAAACAGTTAGTACAGTAGATAAGGCTACAGTCTGTTGTCGTGAAGGTCCTAGGTTCAAATCCTCATTAAAAAAAAACTTTTTTTTCTTCACGCTTCAAAAAAAGAAAAAGAAATATGAAGCTTACGTTATATAGTAAAATATGAGTAATATGAGGTAACTGTATAGATTTTGTGTTGACATTGAAATAATTATTTGAATTATTATGTGAACTAAAACAGATTGAATAGCACATTAGGTAAACAAAAAAACAAGTAGAAGATGTGGGAATCGAACCTATGGCTTATTAATGAAAAAAATATTTAAAGCCGAACACTTACCACTACACCATCTCACTCTGCTTTCAAATATAGTGTAAATCTATAACAGTTACATACTCCTGCCTTGTTATTAATGAAGATTCTTGTGGGACGGCTTCAAGGGCTAAACTAAAATGACAATATCTAAGTCAATTCTTTATAAAATTTCCACGTTAATTTCCACCCTCTAACGGATGGTGCAGAGCAAATATGGCCACTTTTAAACCAGTTTCTAAAAAGGAAAATATGTGAGATGTATTGCTTTTATATTCCTTATGCTGAAACAATGTCCAATATACGTCTGCATTTGTTGTTTGTTGACATTAAAGTAAGATTTGTAAATTCTTAAAGGGCCAGTGTATGCACTTTTCAAGATAACCCTTTTTTAGTTCACACTTAATTAACATAAAATACACTTGAAAACAGCAGCATTTACACTGTCCCTTTAATGTTCTTTTTTTCTTTAACGCAAATATACAGCATTAATCCAGCTGCTAATTGTTACATCCATGCTCAGCTTAATTTGAAGCTGAAAGAGTGAAAGGTCAACACATTAGCTGGTTTATACAAGTATTCTGCATTTAGTTTACCGCTTCAGTAGCTAATGTCATTCATAGGTCAAGTTGTTATTGGTTAGTAATCATTATCTGCAAATTCTGGCTGCATGATTAAACGTACGATAAAAGTGATTATTTCAAAGCCCTGCAAATGGAGTAAACAGAAGTTTGCAGATTGTAGAATAGGTTTTATTGGGGAACATATTCATTATTTTGGTATTTTTTATATCTGTTTATGACCTTGGAAATAAATCAAAGGATATATTTCTTGTCTATGATAATTAATAATGAACAGACATAAGTAGTTGTATAAGAAAATACATCTATGAACTAAATCACTCAAATTATTACAAGTACCAAAAAGACCACACATTGGACTTAAATAGACACAATAATGGTAAAACAAGTCATGTCCCTTTAAAAGTATAAGCTACATCTAGAATAATGGCAGTCTTATTAGCTCATTTAAATAAAGTTATGGATTCATACTACTTTTGTAAACTGTCCCTCTCCTTGCCTCTATGAGGTTAGCTAGTAATAATTAATAACTTTATATAATTGGGCTAATGGTGGTTTCATTATACTAGACACAACATTTAAAGGGGTTTTACTTCTTTTACCACTTTCGTGTTCTTTTAAAACTGATTTTAAAGTTAAAAACAAACAGCAAATAAAAAAAATATACGGCACATCTGATGGGAGATATGCAGCACCAACAACAGATATTAGAATATTAAATATACTTATACCACAATGTTTACATTAATCATCTATATAGATCTAACATAACAAAAGTGTTGTAATATCCTCCTAGATGTATTAAATGTAGATGGTGTAATAGGACAGTCTGTAGAGACCAAAACGCTGCACCAAGGAGAGATCCATTTCAGAATTAGGAAAAATGTACACGATTATATATTTATGACTTAAAGGGTCAAGGCAGAGGTTTCAAAAATAGCATAACTTAAAACTATAGTTAGTAACAAGAACCTGATCAATTAGATGTTGACTGAAGTTTGTAATTTATGTCTGTAATTTATATTTTCTTACTAGCGAATTGCCCGTCAAAAAATGACGGCAATGAAATTGTAAGGTAGCTAATGCTGTTCAGTGTGTAATAATGAAATATATAATACATAAATAAATGAATATACTTTACCTATTTTAAAGCATTGTGTGGAAGAGCTGTGAATGTGTTTTGATGTTGCTGCAGCATTAGTGGTGTGGATCTGCTGTGTAAGCGTGCTGAATGTGTGCAGTATAACACTGTGCGTGCGCGAGCCCAAACCGTTGTCGTGTACTTCCGCATTGGCGTAAAATGGCGAGTAATGTGTGGTATACGTTTGTATCGGAATATCCGTAGGTGTTTTGTGGTGTTTTGCGAGTTTCTTGTGGTGTTTTGCGAGTTTAGAGTGCTGTAGCCTCGTTTTCGTTTTGTTCGGCGGCCATTTTTTCTCTCGCTTCAAATTTTTTTTAGTCTCTAAACAGTTTTATTTGGAGTAAAATCGAGGTGTAAGTTGTATTTTTGAGGTGCTGGGTGCTCCCTCTTGGTGTAGGTAAGTTTTTTATGTATGTGGTGTGTGTATGTATTGTGTTTTAAATTTTGTAATGTTCGCGAGTTGCGTCCGAGTGTTGCGAGTCCGTAATGTGTGTGAACGTGTGTCGTATGTTGTTTGCGAGTGTCGTAATGTGTGTGTCGTACTGTTTGGGTTGCGACGTGAAGTTTGCGAGGGTCGCAGTTGCTGGCATGGAGCGCCTTCGGCGCTCCATGCCAGCAACTGCGGCCCTCGCTTTGCGAGGTCCTCAGGTGCTGGCATGGAGCGCCTACGGCGCTCCATGGCAGCAACTGAGTCCCTCGCTTTGCGAGGGTCCTCAGTTGCTGGCAAGGAGCGCCTTCGGCGCTCCATGCCAGCAACTGAGACCCTCGGGCAGTGCCCTCGCTTCGCGAGGGCCTCGGCTCGCTGCGAGGGCCGCGTCTCGCGTAGCGAGCCCGCAGCGTTAGCAACAACTCGTACGCTCACAACTATATATGTGATTCTCCCAACAAGCTATAATCTGTAAATCATATTTTCTTATTCTCCCACCAAGCTGTAGTATATATGTATATATATATATATATATATATATATATATATATATATATATATATGTGTGTGTGTGTTAGAGACACGCATTGGTGTTTGCACATGCTCAGATTATTTGTAGCAAATGGTTGGGCGGTGAGCACAGTGTCCAACATATCAATTACCAGTTCATTCATTCTAAACACATACAAATCACTAGGATTAAGTAGCAATGATTAACAATGATTAGTTTGTAACACATAAATAATGAAGCTTGGTGCAAGACAATTAGAAAAGCTGACAAGTTGCAATCACTTCCTCTTCAGTCTTAGCCAGATCAGCTCAGTTCTCCTTTTGCAAGTCATCTTTGCCACAGTGAAGTGGTTTCTCTGAGAATGAGCAAAGCTAGTCTCAGCTACTTTCAGGGTTAAGGCTCTGAATATTTATAGTTGCACTAAATCTAAGATCTGGATTTAGATTGAATCATTCTTTAAATGCAGTAAATCAATTTAGACAAATACATGGATTCATTAAACAGATACTATATCACTGTAGGAAAGGAGAAGCCATAATCTGTCCACTCTTATCCAGCTCAGTGTTTTAAAGAGGCTTCAGTCCTATCCTGTTATGCTGGCGCAGCACAAGGCAGCAGCAGTGGCGGTGAGCATCTGCTAGGTGGCGCTGACTATATTCCAGTGCCATATCATAGAGTCAAGGCTTAGGTAAACTGTTAGGGTTAGTTCAAGGGTTAGGCTAACATTATAAGCTTAGAACTTCTCTCACATATCTGCACCGCTGCAAAATATCAACAGCACCATCTAGCGGTTGGAGGCCACACTGCAGAGGCGGATTTGTCCCGACAACATAACAGGATAGATCCGATGTTTTTTTTATATAAACCACTGATTCAGAAAATCATATAGAAATGCAATAATTCTTTATTTGTAGTTTTGACCAATACAACACTGAAAACTTCAGATCTTGGGACTTATACATTCCCAAATGATCTCTGTAGCCTATGCCCAGTCTCCTGATCACTGTCATTAACTTTTAATGTATCAATGTTACTTGATACACAAAGTTTGATTTCTATAAGAATATTTATATATCATGACAGGGCCTTTTTGAACTTCACTAATGTATTTTAGCACCTACAAGATAAGAAGCTTTATATACATGCTTAGAGACCAGATGAACTCGATGCCTAGCGCTATTATTGCTTTGAGAAGTACAGTAGTCAAAGGTTAGAAGGTGCAAGTTATATATCTTGAAAGATGCATGAAGCTGGTTAGGAAACCGACCTTTGCAATAAATAACAAGACATCTTAACCTAATCAAAAACAGAATACTTTTTTTTTCAAATACATTCAAAATTTGAAGTCTGAAGGTCCTATACATAGGAAATGTTTATCAAACAAGATATTTATACTTCCTCTCCTTATCAAACAACAAATAAAGATAGGGGGCAACAGAAAGGAGGGATATTAATTATGTGAGCCTTTGCACACTAAAGATATTAGATAAAGGAAGTCAAACGTCACTGAGGATTAGAAAGCTGATAAGTTAAAACATTTTGACTTCCTACAGATTCTAAATTGCTGTCAATCTTTCCTTCTGACATTGGTTAATGGCTCATTAATTATAAAGACTGCAGACCCTGCTCTATGAGAGGATTCAGTCATGCTTGGCACATTTTTATATACTTACAAAGGCATTTCACAAAATATTTTTAAACTTGTCACGTGTTCACTATAAAAAAGTATTTAGAATATGATGAGATATCATACAGATTTTAATAAAAACAAGCATACATGACCTATATAATTTTGGTTACACAAAACATTATTTGTATGTTAAAGGGACATGGAAGGCAGTTTTTTTCATGCATCTGGAAGAGCACGATTTCAACTTTTTACATGTAAAACAGAACTTACAGGAAAGTACACAAAGCATTCATAAATCTTCAGATCTTATTTCCAGATAGGTATGAATCATACATCTATATTAGTGCTCATTGGCTGACACGGGCAACCCCCAAACTAGATTAAAGGCATATTTAAGTTTCATAGATCATGAATGCATCTTTTAGAGGAGAATAAGTAGTGCATGAAAACATTTGTTTGCATGAAAAAAATACCAAAATAAACATTATTAAATTTACCCTAAAGTTTGCTAAATCTCTTGAGTTTGTAAGCAGTTGACTTTGAGAGTTGACACCCGTAGAAATCTCTATAATGATTTTGACCTTTTATTACAAATATCTCTTCACGCCCGGTGGCACCTCCTTTGCTCGCTGCAGAACAGGTCCCTGATTACGCTCTGCGCTCCAGCCTACATCCCATCTGCCACAGAGGATTCTCATGCGCCGCGAGCCCATCTCATATTTACTGGACCTGCTTGCTGGAGGCTGCCAAGGCCAAGGTAAGGGGCTGGCAGTGTGCCATGTGGGACTGGCATGTGTCACTAGGAGCACATTGTATGTAATGTCACTGTCATTGTGAGCATGTTGCGTTGCATGTTTATCACTACATGTCCCTGTCATTATTTGCATGTGTGATAAACATGCAACGCAACATGCTCCTAGTGACATATGAAACAATGCCTGGCCCACATGGCACACTGTCAGACCCTTACCTTGCCAAGCAGGTCCAGTAAATATGAGATGGGGGACTGTGGGGCAGATAGGATGCAGGCTAGAGGGCAGAGCGTCATCAGCACGCAGTTCTCGGCGGCCTGATAACGGCGCGCTGTTCGCAGCACGCAAAAGTTGGGGTGCCCTCTTGGCCCTAAAGTGATATTTACTTATTGGATTTTCTTTGTTACTCATGTTAGCCCTCAGTGGGGCATAAGAAAACAAAAACAAGAACACCTTTTTGTGGTCTTTAAATCTGCACCACAAAATAATATTTACAATTCTTCTAATATCCTATTACCTCATGGATGAAATAACTCACAAATTACTAATACCAATAACTCTTCTTTATAATATCTTTGTTTTGTTCATTTTGGGCTATTAAGTCACTTAACTATTTTGCAATTGGAGTAGAACTAAATTCAGTTTGTTTGCTGCTCCTTCCATGTGCAGTGTTTAGGCGCTTAATTGTGACATCATCAATACCAGACGCACGTCTCAAAGGACACATCATCCGGGGCTTCAGTTTGAGAATTGAGTTTAATAGCTCTAATTTTTAACTGCTCAAATTTTAAAATATATCAAGTTTTAAATGTTTATAAAAAAGATACATTTTATTGTCAATTGTGACACAATTAAATACCAAAATTAAGGTGTTCCTTTTTTCATTTAGATGAACTGACCCTGACAGTTAATCTAAAGAGAATTGCAAATATTAATTTGTGGTGCAGATTTATAGTTCGCAAACAGGTGTTCTTGTTTTTGTTTTCTTACGCCCCACTGAGGGCTAACAGGAGTAACAGCTAATACATTGTTTCAATTAGTGATTGCAGTTTGTGCAGCAAGGCATCATGGGATGTGTAGTGCCTTGCACAAGGACCAAAAGAGGGGCTCAGACATTGCTCTGTGGATCTCTGCATTGTGCTGCTGTTTGCTTGAAGGTTAGTAAATGATTAATCCATACCCAAATGTAATGTTTCTATTGGTCGGTACACTGTGTGTATGTAAGCAGCTTTGGGGTGTGGAAAACACATTTTATTTTGTTTGTTTGTTTTGTTTTATTTTCTGATATAAGCTATGTGTTAGATTAGATAAAGTGAAAAACAGGGAAACTTATATATCTTTAAACATTTGACTTTGTTTTATACTTTCAAATGATGGTCTCAAAGCAGAAAAAGATAGTGGTATATTATCAAATACCACTTTCAGATGAAAAAAATGCAAAATGCTTTCAATGTCCCTCTAAGATTACAAAATAATTGCACTCAAAATAAGGTTTTAGACTTCATCTCCTTATTGAACATACGAGGAGTAAAGAAAACTGGAAAAGGAATTCTGACTAAATTACATGGCTTGGACTTAGCCTAGATATCATGCTCAGACGTTTCATATGTATATGACTTTAGACTCCTTCAGAGTCCCAGGAGCTAACCAACAGTTATGAGCAACAAGAATGCGCTGTCATATTTGTGATTACCTAAGGTTTTGAATAATAATATAATATAATATATCTCAAACCTCTACAGTGTCACTTTCTATTGGCTATTTCTAAAGACTGCAGCAACCACATTTCTCAGGGAAGTATATGTGTAGGCCAGTAAGCTGAATCTTTGAGAACCAGTATCAAACTTCATTGAGCTGCATGAGTTACATTATCCTGACCTTGAAGTAATGTAATTGTTTGCCAGGCAATGCATCACTTACCAGCAATCAAAGCAAATTGCCCTGGCAGGCACAAGAATATGTCCCTCTCAATTGCAAGAACATTAAAATGAATAATTTAATCTGTAGCAATGCTAAAGTTACTATTAAAAGATACAAACCATAACAAGTACAAGAAGAAAAAACAAGGGGGTAACTATTTCTCACTATTTATTTCAAATGTAACAACATAGTATGTATAACTGAACTAAGTAATATAGAGTATGCATATGCATTGTCAATTTAAATCTCAGTCAGGCAGATGTTACCTAGGTTATTTTAGGATTTGGGAAATTTTAAGACAGTATCAGGACTAATATTTACAATGTTTTTTATATTACGAAGAAAAATAGCTCATAAAGATAAAAAAGGTTAAACAGCCACAATAGTCACATCTTTACAATACACTCCTTTGTAAAATAAACTTTACAAAGGAAACCAATAAATATAGCCTTTACATTTTTTAACATATATACAAATATATTTTGCTGTGCACTACCATTGCCTTTTTGACCTGTTTACTATACAGCAAACAGGGCTAAACGGGGTAATTTTAACAAAGGATAGACAGGGATAGGGGAACTCATGGAAACAAATATACAAAAGCAAATTACATTTAAAAATGTTTGGCTTTATATAAACTTTTAAGAAACAGCAAACACAACAACACAAACTGATTTCTTTTTTTTTAAATACTGTGTAATTTAATTTTCCTTCACTTCCTTGCTCTTGTTCTATGCTCGGTCACTTTAAGTCTAGTGGTTTGGATTGGAGAGTTAAATGGGGATTGGTGTCCAAAAAACAGCACTATAGTGGGGCACAGTATTAAACGGTGATTGGTGGCCAAAAAACAGCGCTATAGCGGGGTTTAGCGTTAAATGGGGAATTACAGGAAAAACAGCACTATAGCAAATCGGGGTAGCACTAATCAGGGTATACCTGTTGCTGCTTTTGCCTGAAAATTAGTGAGATCTGCATTAGTCATATTGAAAGAACTAGCGCCTCGAATTTACAAATTTCTATTGAGGCAGGGAGACATCCTTTGCATCTAATATCTCCACCCACCTACATAAACGTTAGAGGTCAAGCCCTTTCTAAATATATTGTGAACATTGAAAAGATGGAGAATTGACTTTTCAAACAGTGCATAGGAATGTTCGAGTTGTAGAATAACATATAATATTGCTTTATGTCACTTGTTTTTTAAGTTGGGGAGCAGATCTGGGCAACCAAAACCAGAGGAGATTCTAATAAAACTTAAAAAAATAAATGTAATAAATACAATAATGCATTGTAATATAGGTGACAGCCTTTTATAGAAGCAAAACTAAACATGGGACTTTGAATACAAACAATATGCTGAGTCTTCCTATATTTGTGCTATGTGTTGGCATGTGATAAAATGCAGCTCATATAACCTTGCCTATAAAGACCTTGTCTCAGACTTTTTCATGTGCATATGTCCCCTTTGCAATGCTGCAGAGGGCACTAGGATTAAATCATAGATCAGAACTATAGCTCGCAAATTCTGCAGCTATTCCTCTTTTTTATATTTCATACTCACACAACAATATTATTATTGTTTATTTGCAAAGAAGCAATGTGCTTCATTTAAAACTATATACAAGGGATAATGTGCATACACTGCTACATTAAAACTGTCAAAAACAAAATTAAACAGACTAATACAAGTGAAGATGAGGTCCTTGATCCAGAAAGATTATAATCTAGAGCAGGGCTGTTTTTCATCAAGGGCTACGAACAGACAGAAAAAATAATAATTTAAAGGCATATCTAAGTTAGCTGGATTAATACATTTCTGCACTCCTTAGGCAAAAATCATCCTTGATATATGTAGCACATTTCATAAAACATTTTATTTTTATTAATATCTAAAAAATCCCTCTAATCATTATGTTGACGTAGAAGCCATTTCACGCGAAACGTGCGCTTCAGAACATCCAGTGTGGTCTAATGATGAAATCACAGGTGTAGCTACCAGTACATTCTTTTTTGGCCCCCAAAAAGTGGGCTTATAATTTATTGGAGGGTGGCTCTATGTAGCAATTGGATTTACTTTGTAGACACACTGAGTGTTAGCTCCAAGCCCCTCATTTAATCATATTGCTGCGTAAATTGTCCACAGGCATTAACCATATACTTTAATTTACCCTTCACTACTCCATATACAGCAAAAGATTGGTGACAATCTACTATAAGGTCACAATTTTCTCAGATTCATAAAGGCTGACTATCTACTACAATAGAGAATGTGCCTGAGCACTTTCTGAATAGTTCATTGCACTTGCTTTAAAAAATTGTGGTTTGGACCACTTTGTATATATTTTTTTTGATTGTCGCTTTTTATGAATTTTAGTGGTTTTGTATTGTTTTAAAAATACCCAATAAAAGTTACCGTATATACTCGAGTATAACCCGAGTTTTTCAGCCCTTTTTTTAAGGCAAAAAAGGGCCCCCTCGGCTTATACTCGAGTCACTCTCCCCCCGTGTCTCTTTAACCCCCCCGTGTCTCTCTAACCCCCCCCGTGTCTCTCTAAACCCCCCTGGGGGTCTCTAACCCCCCGTGTGTCTCTCTAACCCTCTTTCCCACCCCCCTCCTCAACCTAAACCCCCCTCCTCCACCTTAACCCCCCTAAATAGCTCCACCCTGTCCCCTCACTTACCTGCTTGTGCTCCTGCCTCCGCTCCTTGACCCGGCGCACATGTGACGTCACATGCGCGCCGCGTCATTAGCATATACAGGGTGCCGGCACCCGGTTGATGCTAATGACGCAGCGCGCATGTGACGTCACATGCGCGCCGGGTCAAGGAGCGGAGGCCGGAGCACAAGCAGGTAAGTGAGGGGAGAGGGGGGAGCTATTTTTTTCATGTATTATCTATATTTGCACTACTAGCTGATACTTAGGAAGCCAGTGTAAGAGGACCAATTCCCATTACTGATTTTGGGGGACACTTTTTGGTGCAACTATGCTTTAGCTTCACTGTTTGATATGTAATTAGGCATAGATTAGTGGCTATTGTTAGGTTCAGTATCACTGGCTAGTCTACCCCACTATCCCAGTCAACTTTTTAGATTACTGTATATCTAATTTCCAAATGACAGAAATTACCAGACATTTTGCTGACTTCAAGGTATGTTTTTAAATATTTATTTGGGGATTTTTTCATGCAAAACAATGTTTCCATACACTACTGATTCTCCTCGATTAGATGCATTCATAATCCAGGAAACTTAGATATGCCTTTAAGGCCATTCACCTGAAGTCTAAAATTAACTTCTCAAGCAGATTTTTATGAGTGCAAGTTCTTGGAGTCTATTGGCAATCTCAGCTCATATTGTTTCTTTCTCTTCTCCTTATTTTGTTATCTTCCTCTTATCAGTGCACCTAGCAATTTTCCAACGTTGCTAACACGAAGATAAATGTAATTTAACAATTGAAAATTATATATATATCTCCTCAAGTAGTCCTGATTGCTTATGAAAAAGGATACTGTCTGTGCAGCCATGTTGTCCTCTCTGAATATGAGACTCAATTATTGCTTTACCTAGTAGATATATTTTCTGCAAGTACTGATCCAAAATATGAAGAGGTCATAATGAAATCAGGCAGAGACTATGTTGCAGTTTCCATACATCTGATCGAAAGAATCTGCCTTATATTTCTTAGAAGTGAAATTACATATCTATAGTATTTATTTCTTAAAACATCAGAAAAAAAATCAAAGTGCAATGTACAAGCAATTCTGGTTGGACAATAGAGAAGATCTTTGTATATAAAGTTATACATGTATGTAAAGTTTATATATATCATTTCCTACTGAATCTGGTACTGGCATTTCCTGTCTGTGCAACCATGTCACCCTCAGGCTAAGCTCAGAGGGAAAGTAGTAGTATGTTTATTCCCATTTTTATTGTACAACCTATATATTTAAGTTATTTATAAAAATATAAATCTAATAGCTCTCCTTTCAATGTTATTCCAATGTTTTATTTATCAAACAAATGGTAAATTATAGATAGACCCTTGTGCAACAGTAATTTGTCATTGAAAATTATACTGCCACTTCCTGTTTGTGCAGCCATTTTGTTTTTGTTATTGCTGAACCTAAGAAGCTATACATAGTGCCTGCACTAAACCAAAATATGCAGAGGGTCACATGATGTTAGACAGAGGGGAAAGCTGCAAATTTACTAATTGTGATTATTTTACAGTACTACAAATGCTATGCACTTTATCCAGACATAGGGCTCCATTCAATTGTAGGGCTTGAAATTTGCCACAGTTACAGAGTGATTCAATTGATCAACCCCGCAGCTACCTGGCCGAAAGCCTAAACCGTAAACCACCCGTAAGTAGCATTTCTGAGACCAAATCATGATAAATAAGCAAGGCCACTACCGATTTAGAAACAGCCAACATCATGACGTCAGTAAAACATGGAGGTTAAACGTCAATCAATTAGCATTTAGAAGTCTGATATGCAATCAGACTGGCAATTTGGCAATGTACAAAATAATAAAAATAAATAACAATACTGTTCTAGTCCATGTGGGTGGCCTGATATGTAATTACTCCTTGATTACCGAGATTGATATAACACGGAAATTAAACGTATCAAAAAATATTTTGATTGCAGATTTGTGAGCTTGAGACTTTTGTGCAATTAATCCTAATAATTCTAATGTCTTTCATCGCTTTTCGCGTCTTTTAAAGTGCAGTATTGATTTTTTTATTCGCATTTACAGTGCTACGAACAGGTGTTTAACCCCATTGCGAGTCCTATCTGGCACTCGTAGGATTTTCTTCTACATTTACCATTTACGGGTTTGAAGGCAATTGCGGGCTTGAAGAATTGTAGCAATTGAATAGAGATTTATGATTGTAACATTTACAGGGTTGAAAGATCAAAGGCTTAGGTTAGACTAACCCGCAAACCGATTAAGGGTAGCTAAAAGACGGCAATTGAATAGCAAATTATTTTACGGACTCTTGTAACTACAATCTGCTCAATTGAATGGAGGCCATGGTGTGTGATTTATCCCATTCTTTATTAGTTGTTTTGTAAAAAAAAATTTCACTGTGCCATTTTTAAGTCATAAATTGTATCTGGACTAGCTGTAAACTATAAAACCTGTTTTAAATTGCAGGCATCACTACATTTTGCAAGGAGTGCAAACACTAACTGATTACTTCCCTAGATACAGACCATCTAACAATGAGAGACCTGTCATGGTTTATTTTCTAGTCATTTCATAACTACAAACAAGTTGAAACACGCTACCTCCTAATAACATAGCTTTGACATGTGTTGGTAAACAGAACGCAAACGGGTGCAGCTAATAACCTAAAGAAGAAATCTAATTCAGTTTAATTTATCATCTCTGTCTGTCTATTAAAATGACACAAGCAACTGGTAATTGCATGTTAACTGAACATCACTGTGAAATTAAACAGCCCTGCTGTTTCTATTTCAACTGAAATATATTCATCTAAAAATTGAATGAAAAAATGTATAAAAAGATAATAGTGTCCACTAGCATGTCTTTGGATATCAGTTAAGGATATGATCAGTGATAAAACTCCACGTCCGGTCCCTATCAAGCATTAGTAATCACTGCAGATTTTATACTCCACAAAGCTGTGCACTAGATTTCTAAGCCAAGATACACATCTGTTTTTTCCACTGTAAAATATGGCAACTTCGACATGATTTGTAATTCAGCCATTCACCAACACAGTGAACTGTTGCAAAAGTTTGAACACAAGTCATGGAGCTTCAACTGAAGTCAGACTGGTGTGTGTGTGTAGCGGTTTTATTCTAGTTTTCTTCTCGATCTAGATATAAAATTAATGAATATTTCTGGACTAGCAGTGTCTTTAAGTAGACAATCTTTCAAGGAGGCATCTCCACCATTTATTATGTCCAAAGGCAATACTGATTAATAATGGGAGACGACAATTCTCAAAATCGAGTTAGATGGGTATTTATGTATATATATGTATGTATATATGTAAGTGTATATAATATATATATATGTATTTACAGTGCCTTGCAAAAGTGTTCACCCCCCTTGACTTTTTACCTATTTTGTTACATTACAGCCTTAAGTTCAATGTTTTGTTTATCTGAATGTTATGTGATGGATCAGAACACAATAGTCTAAGTTGGTGAAGTGAATTGAGAAAAATATATACATAAAACTGTTTTTTAAAAATACAAAACAGAAAATTGGCATGTGCGTATGTATTCACCCCCTTTGTTATGAAGCCCATAAAAAGCTCTGGTGCAACCAATTACCTTCAGAAATCACATAATTAGTGAAATTATGTCCACCTGTGTGCAATCTGTGTCACCTGATCTGTCATTACATATACACACCTTTTTTGAAAGGCCCCAGAAGCTGCAACACCTAAGCAAGAGGCACCACTAACCAAACATTGATATTGAAGACCATCAAACTCTCCAAACAAGTAAGGGACAATGTTGTTGAGAAGTACAAGTCAGGGTTAGGTTATAAAAAAATATCCAAATATTTTAGGAGCACTATCAAATCTATCATAACCAAATGGAAAGAACATGGCACAACAGCAAACCTGCCAAGAGACAGCCCCAACCAAAAACTCACGGACCGGGCAAGGAGGGCATTAATTAGAGAGGCAGCACAGAGACCTAAGGTAACCCTGGAGGAGCTGCAGAGTTCCACAGCAGAGACTGGAGTATCTGTACATAGGATGACAATAGGCCGTATGCTCCATAGATTTGGGCTTTATGGCAGTGTGCCCAGAAGAAAGCCATTACTTTCAGCAAAAAACAAAATGGCACGTTTTGAGTTTGCGAAAAGGCATGTAGGAGACTCCCAAAATGTATGGAGGAAGGTGCTCTGGTCTGATGAGACTAACATTTAACTTTTCGGCCATCAAAGAAAACGCTATGTCTGGCGCAAACCCAATACATAACATCACCCAAAGAACACCAGCCGGGACTGGGAAAATGGTCAGAGTTGAGGGAAAGATGGATGGTGCTAAATACAGGGATATTCTTGAGCAAAACCTGTACCACTCTGTGGGTGATTTGAGGCTAGGACGGAGGTTCACCTTCCAGCAGGACAATGACCCCAAACACACTGCTAAAGCAACACTTGAGTGGTTTAAGGAGAAACATGTAAATGTGTTGGAATGGCCTAGTCAAAGCCCAGACCTCAATCCAATAGAAAATCTGTGGCCAGACTTAAAGATTGCTGTTCACAAGTGCAAACCATCCAACTTAGAGGAGCTGGAACAGTTTTGCAAGGAGGAATAGGCAAAAATCCCAGTGGTAAGATGTGGCAAGCTCATAGAGACTTATCCAAAGCGACTTGGAGCTGTGATTGCCGCAAAAGATGGCTCTACAAATTATTGATTTTAGGGGGGTGAATAGTTATGCACATTGACGTTATTTTGTCCTATTTGTTGTCTGCTTCACAATAAAAGAAGAAAAAAAACATCTTCAAAGTTGTGGGCATGTTCTGTAAATTAAATGATGCAAATCCTCAAACAATCCATGTTAATTCCAGTTTGTGAGGCAACAAAATACAAAAAACACCAAGGGGGTGAATACTTTTGCAAGTCATGGTGTATATATAAGTTATAAACTACAGTTTAAGTCCTACTGTTTATTTAATTGACTAGCGACTTGCCCGTCAAAAAATGACGGTTAATAAAATTTGAAACCATGGAAATGCTGTTTGAGACATAATTGAAACCGTTTTGTACTGTGAGTACCTTCGGCGCTCATTGCGAGCCTCATGATCTTCGGCGCTCATCGCATACCTCGCAATAGGCGCCTTCGGTGCGAGCCTCTCATGTTGTGTACTTTTGGTCCTCTGAGAGAGATATACATTTCTATGTATATGTAGTTAAGTAATAATGAATGATTTATTTATTCAATTAATTAAGTACTAATTAATTATTTATGCAATAAATTAATATACTTTAATTATTTATATTTGATATATGCAGCGAGCAATAGGCTGAAGAGCTAACAATCTGTTTGTATTTTGCATCTGCAAAGAATATACATTTTGAGTGTTGGTGCCCTGCTTATAGAGTGTAATGAATGTTCCAAGTGTGCATTATAAATAGGCTGCGTGCGCAAGGTAAAGCCGTTGGTTTATTGTGTAAAGCGGCATTGTATAGTCGTAATGTTATTAATGTGGTACGCGTCTCATGAGCATTTTCCTGCTTTTCTAATAGTGTATGTTGTAGGTCGTAGTGTGATGTGTAAAGTGCTACGCGGTTTGAAGTGCTTTGCACTGTCTGGGGTCATGTAGCCTCATTTTCATTTTTTTTGGAGGACATTTTTTTCCTCGCTTAGGCGATTTTTGTGTGGCGAAAATCATCTAAATTAAGTTAAATTTGCGTTCCGCCTCACTCACAGAGTCCGGCCGCTAATCTCGTAATTTTTTGCGTCTCTTTTTTTTTTTTCTAAGTCCCGCGTCTCGTATTTCTTTTTTATAAATCTTGCTAAGTGCTCCGAGTTTAACGGCTTGCCTCGTTACGCTAAGTCGTACGCACCACGCAAAAAGAGTGAAGACGTCTCATAGTTAAGACAATTATAATATGTGATAACTAATCCTAGAAGGATTTGTATACACACCATAGTGGAGGAATAACCTCTGTATTGGTGAAATATTAAAGATGTTTTTCTACTTAGAAATATCAATAATGACTTACTTATAGCACTCAGGCTTTAGAAATATTTAAAATCATGTGGATTTGAAGTGATGATTATCTCTTGAAGCAACAGTAATTGATTTTTTTAGGCCAGGTTGATTCCACAGATTAAGCAGCAGGTTGAACAAAAAAAAAGAAAGAAAGTAAAAAAAAACACAGCTGCCTCTTATCTGACAACACAAGTACACTTGAATTAAATATAAAGGATTTACTGCTCCACGGCTATTTAATTTAGCTGTATTTTGAGACGCTTACTATCAGTCTACAGAAACACATAAAGTAACTCTGTCTAATGAGGGCCGCCAACAGTCCACGATTTCAGTCTCTCTCTGTGTAGCCCATGTGGGTTACACAGCTATATTCATTCTGAATGATCCACAAGCAGAGAGATATTGAAATCCGGGACTGAAGGAAGCCCTAATCAGACTGATATATGCACCACAGGTCTAAAGCATTGTTTATCAGCAAGTGGACAGGGCAGAATGTAGTCATCAGTGGCTTTCCATGTGAACCCTGGCCTTTAGTACATGTGGTCCATTTGTCCATGTTCTCCTTCCATAACAACAAAGCACATCCCCTAACCATTGTTACCTCTATTCTACATTGATCCATCTCACAAATAATTTTACAACAAAACAGTTAAACTTATTGTACGACTATTTTAATGACTGGTTTGCTACATAAACTAGGGCTGACAAATTAATCTGAAACCTAGGAGCCAGACAGACATTTTTATGTGACAGGCAATAAATTATATATAGGAATATATGTATAATAATGAAAGTTAGGAGCTAGCATTAATATTTTATAAGCTCACAGGCTCCCAGTGTTTGTCAAGCTCTGACATAAGCAAGTGAAATACGTTTCCCATTTATGGCCTAGAGTAGTGCCGTCCAACTGGAGGTCTGCTGATCGGATGTGTTTTCTGTGGTCCACTATAGGCCAGGAGAGTCTACTTATAAACTTGAGATTACCACTTGTGATAGTTTAAACACTTGAAACATTGCCACGGATCCCTTTTTCCTGGCATGGGTGTTGGCTTATTGAGCTCAATACAGCACAGACTGCTTGGCCCCAGCCACTGGATTATCTGCATAAACACCTCTATTGTATTTGTAAATATTGGTTTGTCCTATTGTTTGCCAGATAAAGTTAATTAATTAATTCCTGATGGAGAGACTCTGACTGATACAGAAGCCAGATATCAGGGTGCTGGTGCTGAGATTTCAAAGAACCCAACGGTGTGGGTAGATAACCTGTAGTCTATAGCAGGTGGCTCTGGGTTTGTATAGCCCCTACTCTTGGATCTTCACAAACACCATATATAAACTCTCAAATATTTAGGTATTCCATGCAATATATAAAATAGACTACATTTGTAATTTTCATATGCCATAATTCATTACTGCAGGTTTCCATTTACTTTTTTGAGGTGATACTGTATGCTGTATTAGCACATCTGCTCTGCCCACTTGGTCATCTACCGGCAGCATCTCAGATTCAATCTTCAGGATACCATTTTGCATATATTTTCCAACCTATATTTTATGCTATTCATTGGAAAAGTACTGTCACATAACCGAGAGTGGGCGCAATATACTAACATAGGAACTGGAGAATTTCTCCTTACTTGGAAAACTGTCAACCTTGCTAATAAAGCTTAGTATGGTAATGAGATGCACACCACATTAGCTGATTATTATAGAAGTGACACACATGTATCCTTTGCCTTGCAGTCTCTTTGTTGCATTGCCCTCTTAATTATCTATCTCAGTCTCTTACTTCACACTCTGATATTGAAGGGGAAGCTGAGGTATTTTTGGAGCACTCTTAAAATGTAGGATCACTACACTATGTATAACCTCCCAAATAAACTGTGTCTAAAAATAAACCACAGGATCACTAGGCTCTGGAGAAAAGAAGAAGATAAAGAAAACTTTTGAAATAGCTCTACCAAATAAGGATGTCTCTAAAAAAAAGATTACTTATCTCTAAAAGCAAAGTCTGCCACCTCAACAGCATTTAAACTTAACCCTTGCCCGATCTCCGAAACACTGTAGCTTGCAAAGCTGTTATCACACTAACAGCATATTGTGCAATAAACTTATTTACTGCCTAGATGAAAATCCTGTCTAAACAGATTTCATCTGCTAGCTAAAGTCTTGTTGATTGCTCCAACCTTTGAACTGTATGTGATGTTCACCTTTCACCAAGACAAGAAACTGCATTAATTAGCAGTATTAAAATGTACTCTGTACGCCTTAATAAAGATAAAAGTTCATGGAAATATAATATTATGCTGTTTTCATTGATCTTGTTAGAAAAGCTTTTGTATCCTCAAAAAAACAATGCTTCTAAAAAATGCATAAAATTGATGGCACCACTGGTTAGTCATTACAAGGCCTACAGAACTGATCGGTGATCATTTAAAGAACACTTATTATTACACAAACTGTAATAAGTATTTTTCTATCATTTGGATATTGAGACTTCATACCTGTTTATGTTTTAGAAATGCCTTTCTAGAAGCCTCAAATTATGAAAAGAAGGAACCTGACATCTCAAAAACACTACTTATTTGGGAAGCAAAAGTGGATATAGACCACGGATTCCTGCTGACAATAAATTAAATAAAAGCCTATTTGCACCTAATAATTTAAAGAGCAAGGTCACCACCAGTAGACTTCCTCTACCCTTCCATATGGAAAAGCATGACCTGTTTATACCACCTGTACTATAACCTCTCAAGCAAGAGAAATGTTTCCGTATGAGTAAGGGCCAAAAGCGTGCAGAAGCCATTCATGAGCAGCATGTTCCATATGGAAGGATGGAGGTTGTACTTACATTCTTCAATCAAACAAACCATTTAAAAAAATCTGAATTTCTTTCATCATCCAGAAAATATTTGAAAATAATATTAAATACAGTCCATAGATTGGGTGTTTATTCAAAAAAAATATGAAAACATGTTCCTCGGCTAGTTTTGATGCAGATTTGTCTGTCTAAAAAAAAAACACAGAAATTCACTTCATACACAAAAAGTACAAAATATAACCCTGAATTTTCGGCTGGCAAATAACTATGAATTCAGAGACTTGTAGATACTGAATCAGCTTCAAAGCATTTAATCAGTCTCTAAGCGTCTACTATCAACTTGTCTGCAACAGTCAAGGGAAGATGCTTGATTTTAGTGTTTTGAAATACAATATACTGCCATCCTTTGGAACTCTATGTCCCCTAAGGTAAAACTGCATTATTTTAGAGAACATTTTTGTATATTCAGCTATCTTACAAAATGTTTTTTTTGTTTTTTTTTCAAATGCACATGTCTCACAAGACCACAGGTCTTTTGGAATGTTAGTCATGAACATCTGTAAAATGTGTCCTGTCAGACAAATACTTTATAATGAATGCTTACAATCTTATGTTTTTTTTTATGTTTCACTTAGCCAGCAGAGATAAACAATATCTAATGTATAATATATAATGAGGAAGGAGGGCAGTAAACCTTATGTAAAGGAAAGTAATATAGTAGGCAGGTTGTAATGAGGTAGGTGTATAGTAACCTGCACGTTAAGTATAGAAAGTGTAAAGAGCTGTGTGTAATGTTCACCTTCCCCATTACACACAACTCTCTACACTTCCTCCAAAGTGTACAAGTGGTGTGTTTATGTAACAAGCAACATGTAATAAGCAAGGGTGGCAATAATAAGCTACATGTAATGGGGAGGGAGAGTATTGAAAAGGGATTTTAGTAATTTGGATAGAGTGTAGGTCCAAGTGCGCAGTTGGAAAGGATTAGTGTTAATTTATGCAATAAGTAGTATACCATGATAATGGTGTATAGTGAGCAGAGAAGAGAGTTCTGTAGAGTAGGGAGTTGTGTGTAACGGTAGAGTGCTCTGTTTAGTTGGAGGGAATGTAATGGTGTGTGGTATTGAGTGCTCTAATAGTGGGGTTTTGGAACAAGCTGATTATAAAAGTACAATGTTTTGAAAGCTGTGTCTAGTTGGGATGGAGTGTAGACACCTGCGTGTAATGGTAATGAAAAATATAGAGAACTTTTGGAAATTCAAATATCTGTAAGAGAGTAAAAGCTTGTTAAAATGATTTGAATGTATGCGAGGTGTGTGTAAGAATAGAGTATGTAACAATAAATAAATAGGTGTATGTGCATAGAGGTATGTATGCACTAGGGTGCATAGATTAGGTGTTCATTGAGAAGAGAACAGCTTTGTGGAAGAGTATGTAGGAACATTCTGTTATGGATTGAGAAAGAATATTTTTATTTAGAAAAAGTAGGGCAGAAATGTGATTTGCTCAAGAGAACCTCATTTTGCCTCTAAAATCATCAACGTATTTTAGTAGACAATGCATGATCAGAGAGCTTGTATAGAGATGTGCAAGTAATGCAACTCCAAGTAAAGGCCATACACTTCCATCTTTGCTCCGGTAAAGGCTTGGGCCCTCATTCAATTGCGATTTGGCCAATTGAATAGGGGTCTAAATAAGCACATAACATATTTTTTTAAAGAAGTTTTTACTTAGTAAACATCTATCTAAAAGCAAGGTTTTCACTAACTAAAAACTTATTTTAAAAAATATATGTTATGTGCTTATTTAGAGCCCTATTCAATTGGCCAAATTGCAATTGAATGAGGGCCTTGGACTTTAGGGTTTCAATAGTTCAGGTCAGTTACCACTCTGAATAGAGGCAATTAAATATTTTCTTGTGATTTATTGCCATGATTCATTTAGTATTGGTTACAACCATGATCTCACTAATCAGTTATGACAAGAGTCAAGATCAGATGGAAAGGCCTCCATGCCAGCCTTTTACAGCATATAGAGTTAATCTTCTCAAGAGTTATACAAGCTCAGGAGAAAAAAAAATCTGGTCTCTCAGTTTTTATTGCAACCTTCCTTATACTTTATTGAGCTAAATAAAGCAAACATTTCTCCATGATTTATATTATTTGGTCGAAGTCTGTAATGCAGAAAAAATATTGCCTCTTAAGCATATGAGTAACAAACATGGTGCAACAGCTTTTTTTAATACCAGAACAGCCAACGGTGCCATATATATGAATTAATGGGCAATAATTCTGAAAAATAAAAATAAACCTTGACATAGCATTATTATTTTAAAACATATATAACACTGCGGTGACTTATCTACTTGCTGCCGAGCCAACATGTAACAAACATAACTTTGTTTACAGCACTGCCACTACTAAAACTAGCCCAGTATAATGAAACAATAAGAACGCATTAATCTTATGCCTTCTTTAGCATTCTGTACAGGAAGCAATCTGCTGCATAATTAAAGGAAAAGATAAATAATGTTTCTATAAACCGTGTATATAGAACTCATTAAAGTCCACAATATTTTCATAAAACCGTTGATTAAAATATTATAAAAAAACACTAGAGCCATGTTTCAGCCTGAAACACATCATTTATAACTAATTACACTGCAAGAGACATTTTATATTATTTGCCATACAATTCATTAAAAACTACATTTTTCATGTGGATAACCAGCAGTTTAAATAGAGTTAATTGGGATAATGAAAACAGTCTCGCTATATATGCAGCTTTAAAATAACAAAATAATGTTAAAATTAATTTAACTACAAAACCCAGCATTTTTCATTGCTTTTTTTTCCGTGGAGCAGATGCAATGCATACTTATGCAACTTGACTTATTTTCTCCACTACAATTAATAATATATATATATATATATATATATATATATATATAATAGTTAAATAGAAATCAATAAAACAGCTTTAGATTGTACATACATTTTTAATAAGCACCAATTAAAGTCGTAGACATATTTTACATTGGCTAAAGTAGTGATGGTGGCATGTGGGCACTATCTCACAATTTGGAAGCACATGTGCATTACATTATGATTAGTTCACCAATATATTTAATACATTGAAACCTCTTAATAATTAATGGGAAAAAGCACATAAAATGACTATGCGTTATTTATAACTATTTACTAAACACTCTTTGAAACACAAGGTAAAGCTGCAGAGCTGCAGTCATCTGAAAAACAGACGCCTGTCTCTGGGAAGAGGGAAGAAACATGTTCTTGAGGGACATGAAGATGGAGAGTTGTGAGGAGGTATTTTTATATTAACTTTCATTAAATGTTCCCCAACTATGGCAGCCACAAATGAAGCATGCTCAATTGAAGTTAATTGAAGTTTTCTGTAAAGTTAGCAGTCATTGGAAGCCCCAAAAAAGACCACCTCCCCTTTATTTGAAGCAAAGAAAGAAGATGCTACATGGCAGTGCGCAATTGGTATCTATGGACAAGATATTGTTTATTCTATTAAATGAATTGAATGGGAAATATGAATCATTTCTATATTTATTTATTTTTAATTATATTTTACTTCAGTATTTCACTTAGAACAATAGAACAGTATCTGTAAAGATACTGGAACAGTCACTGGATAGTTTTCTGATAACTCTTTGAACAAGATAATAAAACTCTTTTTTAATATACATTGATCATATTATCAAAAAATGGATAGAATAAGGTTTAGATAGCCTGTGACCCACGAAGGAGTACCTCCTGACTGGAAGAAGGCATAATGCAGGATAAAGCACAAAATCTGACTAGAATCCCTACAATAAGTCGTCAAAGAGAGAAATAGAGATTCCTGAACTGGTCATGGTGCTGTATCTGCCAAGGCTTGAACAGTTACTGTGAATTCCTACTTGCCAAATGAAAATAACATAGGAAATTGTTCCCATTTGATATGTTCAGTGTGGTGGTTTGATTTTTTTATTAGTTACTTTTTTCCAATGTAATTAATTCCATTAGTGAGTGAAGACTATGTTGAGAATTGGTAGTGTATGAAAAAAGTTGTTTGCATGAAAAATACCAAAATAAACATTACCCTAATGTTTGCTGGATTTCTATCAAACTAGTACAGTTAAAACAGAACCACGACATATATAAAAATTAAAAACATATACAGACCCTATTGGAAATGTAATATATATATTGAGTATCAGTCATGTTTTTAATTTTTTTTTATATACATTGTGATTCTGTTTTAACTGTACTACAATAAAACTGTATTTTATATTTGACAGTGATTGGTAATTTTCTTATATATTTGAAGCTTATCTCTCATCTCTAAGAAAATGCCACTATATATATATATATATATATATATATATATATATATATATATATATATTTGCTTTACACTTGAATATGGTGGCTGGTACTTATTCATTGTAGAAGTCTCTATTTAGTGATATTATTATTGAAGTAATTTTTACCAGCTCCCTGCTGTATACTGTTTTTCCTTTTTCTATTTGCTTTTCAATAATGCCATGAATTAATTTATAATTTATGTGGTTTACTCCCTTACATAATTTTGTACATGGTTCTGCTTCTATTTCACTGTGTATAATATAGTATATATGGGCCAGATTCAGTAAGGTCAGCATATCACTAAAGGAGCTATGATGACAACTTTCTATGGAGAAGTGAGAACTTCTCCAAGGAAAACGCTGAATGTGACTTCTATGCTCTCTTCATAACCTTTAGTGAACCCAGTCCAGTATAGATAGCACATTATTCATAAAGGTCTGTATAACATAAAAGTGCATATATATACTTTGGCAAGGTAAAAAAAAAAAAGATAAAATTGTATTATTTTAAAGAGAACATCAAATGCAAACTGATTTCTGTGAATCCATTGACACACAAGATCATATGTGTTGTAGACAAAGCCCATGATATCAGGCTTAGTTCCAATTATTTTGGACTGTACAAATATGGACTGTAAAGCTTTTAAAATATCTTACACACGTTAATATTATGTAAGTGCTTTAAAAGAAACTTGGCCTTAAACCATAACTACTAAGAGATCAACTTAACTGTTCAACTTTAGTCCTCAAATACCCATATCCAATCAGATTATCCTTGTTTGACCACTGCTGACTCACAAATCAAACAAATCTATAGTAAAATCTGGTTACCATATCTCGACACATACATTTTGATATCCATGAACAGTGTCTGTTCTTTTAAATATTAAATAAACATATTCTCTAATACAGTAATGCTTATCAACAAACAATTCTGCATAATGAATCAATACCCAATGCTAATCATAAAACTCAATTATTAAGCAGAGACAAACCATTGTTACTGAATACTGCATACAGAGATCCATGGAAACTCCTATCAATACTTCAATACAAGATGAAGTACTCACCAATGCCATTGTTTTCCCCCAGCAAGGATGGAGCAAGTTCAGCAGAAATGAATGAAGACCATAATCCGAAAAGAGGTTCATAAAAAGAAAGAAAAATATTGTTAGGAATTATTTAACCCATTATATGCTCTCTCTCCCTATCATTATATATATATATATATATATATATACATATATATATATACATATATATATATACATATATATATATACATATATATATATATATATATATATATATATATATATATATTTAATCTTTAGTTTATTGAAACCTGACAATAACAGTACTGTACTAATCAGTCTCTTTTAGAATTTTGGTTGAAGCTGAACTCAGTACATCTTTTTCCCCAATCAATACGGCTATTGATTCAATACACTAAAAATGTATATGCAATATACAAAATCACACAAACATCCCATACAAATTAGCAGCTGTTTCACTTCTGCAAGTTAATTGCAGACATCTCAGATATGAGCATAGAAAATATGTGTATCTTATCCATTGGTTGAATTGCACCTGCTGCACACTGCCACTTAAAACCTACTTATACACGTCTTGCATTATGCCATACACCATATATGAAAATGCACTATAAACACAATTCTGCGCCCATAGCGCTTTTATGTTTTTTTAAAATGTATAATGAAAAGAATCCCTTTAAATTCCATGTGCAAACTATATAGATCAAGACCCATCCCTTTAAAATGACCCACATAGAATTATAATCTGCATGATTCACTGCATATACAAATAATACAAACAATACAATGATGTAATTGCGTTGCATTACCAATTCACATTTATATATTTTCAGAAAACTATCATCCTTAGAGATATTGTGTCAGCTTTGTATGTGCTTAAAATGCAAACCAAACTATAAGAATACACATATATCCAATTTCACAACTTAACTATTTTAATTTACAATGCAAACTGACATAATTTGCCTTTCATGCAAGCACTGATGGGTTAATAAGAACATAGGGCATTATATATATATATATAATTAAGACACCCAACTACGTCATTAGTGCCAGTGTCTTGATTTTGCTGATCTAGATCTAAACTTTGCACTGTGATCTTTCTATTTAGTCATCAATGCTCCATAACCACAGCTCCAAATTGCAAGATCTGATGTGTGCTTGGGAGGGAGGTTGGTTAATCTTTGCTCGCAGCAATCTCCCTCCCCCCAACTCCCTGCATCTTTACGCTAGAGCCTGGTGACATGAACTTGGACTGCAGGAGGAGCTGACTGCATAGCACATATCCAAACACTCTGCTCCTGGTATCAATGAGAGGCAATGTGGAGATAAGAGTGATACTTAACATTGTGCAAGCCAGAGCATGATCAAGGCACAGTGACTAAATCAGCCTTATATTAGTTCAATAAATGTTTTATAATATATTAAACTATGCTTTAGATCTTCTCCTTACACCGTCCTCAAACCTACAATCACCAAGTGAACCAAAAGTACTTATTACAAGTTTTAAACCACCATGGAAACTAATACATGTCCCAAATAATAATATCAAGCAATTACAGTGGTACCTTGGTTCTCAACCGTAATCCATTCCGGACGGCAGGTTGAATATCAAAAAGGTTGAGTGCCAAACTCCCATACGGAATGATGTAAATTGGTTTTGGCAAACGCAATGAGTGCCATGATAGTTCGTTGAGTACCAAGCTCCCATAAGGAATCATGTAAATTGGTTTTGGCAAACACGATGAGTGCCACGATAGTGCGTTTCCCATAAGGAATCATTTAAATTGGTTTTGGCAAACGCAGTGACCGCCAAGGTAGGGCGATGAGTACCAAACTCCCATACAGAATCATGTAAATTGGTTTTGGCAAATGCGACGAGTGCCAAAATAGAGCGATGAGTACCCAGGTTTTTTTGCTCATCCCGACAGGTTGAATATCAAAAATGTTGAGTTCCAACAAGGTTGAGAACCAAGGTACCACTGTATAAGTAATATCATAAATCATAAAATATGCCCAGTCTATGATAACTTCTGAATTGACTCAGCAATTCATACATCCAAATTCATAATCAGACATAACATATCAGCCTTCGCTTGTTTTATTATCCGCCCACAAGCACCCAACATCCATTTGGAATTGAAATTAATGCAGTGATGCTGCAAGCAAAAAAATCAGCAAAACATGCAGGTTTGCCATCTTTGGGACAGCAGATCCATCACCGGAAAAATATCCCTCAGCTACATTTATCCCCATGGAAAAAAATGTCATCTGCTGCTTCACAAGTGGATAGTTCTGCTTAACATGACAGGCATGCAAAGTAAGATGTAAATAGGGAATGCATTCCAGCAAGCACTAGAATAATAATTATAGCTTATATTTACCTGCTAAATGGGTAAGCAAATGTTTGTCCCACTGCAGTTGAGATATGTATGTGCAACTATCTATCTATCTATCTATCTATCTATCTATCTATCTATCTATCTATCTATCTATATATATAAAAGTGTGTGTTTGTATATATATATATATATATATATATATATATATATATATATACACACACACACACACAGATGTATATGTAGAGATAGATAGATTGATTTATGGATGATTACAAGAAAGTAACACACAGCACTACATCTTGTAGTCCAGCTAACATGCTAGATTTGGGAGCACTCCATGCATGTAATGCTAATTTTGTGCAGGGTGAGCGAGAACTGGAGAATTTCCATTATAAGCTTGCAAATATTTTGGATACATGTAGGCAAATCACTGCTGGAGCAGACAGGTTAAGGCTGGGCATCACCATGTCCAAGTGACAGCTAAAGCAGCAGGACAAGCCCAAGGACAGTAACTTGTACAAGACATCTACAGGTATATAACAGAGTTAGGTTTAGGTAGATTGATATGGGAAGGCAGGTACTGGTGGTATAACAGAAGCATCTCTGCAGAGAGCTCCCAGACTGGCAGCACCAGGACCTATCTGCAGAGAGCTCCCAGACTGGCAGCACCAGGACCTATCTGCAGGGAGCTCCCAGACTGGCAACACCAGGACCTATCTGCAGAGAGCTCCCAGACTGGCAACACCAGGACCTATCTGCAGGGAGCTCCCAGACTGGCAGCACCAGGACCTATCTGCAGGGAGCTCCCAGACTGGCAGCACCAGGACCTATCTGCAGGGAGCTCCCAGACTGGCAACACCAGGACCTATCTGCAGGGAGCTCCCAGACTGGCAGGACCAGGACCTATCTGCAGGGAGCTCCCAGTACCAGGACCTATCTGCAGGTAGCTCCCAGACTGGCAGCACCAGGACCTATCTGCAGGGAGCTCACAGCACCAGGACCTATCTGCAGGGAGCTCCCAGACTGGCAGGACCAGGACCTATCTGCAGGGAGCTCCCAGTACCAGGACCTATCTGCAGGTAGCTCCCAGACTGGCAGCACCAGGACCTATCTGCAGGGAGCTCACAGCACCAGGACCTATCTGCAGGGAGCTCCCAGACTGGCAGCACCAGGACCTATCTGCAGGGAGCTCCCAGACTGGCAGCACCAGGACCTATCTGTAGGGATCTCCCAGACTGGCAGCACCAGGACCTATCTGTAGGGAGCTCCCAGGACCAGGACCTATCTGCAGTGCCTGCAGGGCTGTATGTGAAGGTATAGCACATACTAACCTGATCCGTGCAGCACCTCGTACGCAACAGCACTGAAAGTCAAGCAGGGCAGAGGACCGACCAGTTCAAGTTGGCAAGTGGTAGAGGGGGGATGAGGGCACACCACCCACAGGTCCGAGCTCTTTGCCTTCACACCTGCAAGGCTGCGCAACCCAATGTGGAGCTGCTACCCCCCGGACGGATTGTGTGGTCCCTCCTTGCAGCGCTTCTGATTGGTTGGCACACGTCTCTCACAAGGGATTGGGGTTAATGAGTTACGTGCAGCTCTGGACAGACCTCAAAGCGCCTAATGCTGTGGCTGATGGCAGTGAGCTGAGCACTGGCACCTCATGTATATATGTATGTGTGTATATTTATATTACTGACTAGCTGCAGGTATTGCGCAGTGGGGTGGAGAGCAGTGCCCACCAAGGTAACACATACACAATCACAGCAGGCTCTGTATCCCTATCTCATCCACCTCCAAGCCCCGCCCCTGCCTCTCAGCTCAATTAATTTAAGGTGGATTACTGAAGTTGTTACTCAGTAGTTACAGGTATATCTAAGTTTCCCTGTTTTTACCTTTATCTAATCTAACACATGCTGCTTATATCAGACATACACACATTACATTGAGTCATTCTATACAAGTACAGATTTACTTTAATTTAAATAACCTTGCTTTTGAAAAGAAGTTCACTAACTAAAAAACGTCTGTAAAAAACATATCCTCTGTGCTTATATAGAGCCCTATTCAATTGGCCAAATCACAATTTAATAAGGCTGCATGTACCTACCAATAGAAACACTGCATTTGGGTACATTTTTGACCTGTATACTAACTTTAATATCAACAGAAGAGCAATGCAGACATCCACATAGCAATATCTGGGCTTCCTTGTGCAGGGCAAAACAAGACGACACATCCAATAATTCCTTCCTGCACAAACTGCCATCACATATTGATACAATGTTATAGCTGCCTGTGATTGGCCAATTATGAATTTTATCCTAATGTTAGTAGTGATTTCCAGGGGTGTTAATTCTCAAAATCAACTGCTTGCAAACTCAAGAGATTTAGCAAACTTGAGGGTAAGGTTATTAATGTTCATTTTAGTATTTTTTATGATTTTTTTTTTTTCATACACTACTGATTCTCATCAGATACATTCATTATCCAGGAAACTTAAATATGCTTTTAATGAACAAACGGAAGCACATTAAACTGATTTAATCGTGAAATAAAAAAAATAAATATATATATATATATATATATATATATATATATATATATGAGAATAATGTGACAGGTTATATACTCAGTGGAAGTGTGTTCAGTGTGAAAGAAAGGGAACCAGCTGCTGTCAGTGGTAGGTCACATTTAGGCCTCATGCACTTCCCATGCAGCCCTTACCCTGTGTCTGGAGTGGGAGGACAATCCCCTCTTTACCACAGTCCATTATATCTCACTAGAACTAGAACAACATACACAGTTATACTCTTGAATACTTCTTCTCATTAACTATACCTCTATCACCAGTTATTTAACCATCTTGTTTTGGGTAAGCTAAACAGGTTTTAATAACAGGGGCATACGAGTAAAGAAACTGGGCGGTGGCAAAAGTAGATGTCATAACCCCAACTGTGAGTGCATCAGGTGGCATGGTACACACATGTGAATGTGATTTATATGACAACTGAATGCCCATTAGATTCAGTGTCCCTTGTGTATATTTATATGGTTACATTTATACGCACATATAAATACATTTTCAATTCAGTTGTCCATATCGCAATTACAAAAGTCTGTAATGGAGCCCGTAAAAGTTACTGATATTTAATTGGATACATTTTGCTACTCGAATTAAAATTACGTGTCACAGGCTCAAAGTCACTGTGGTTGTCAAAATCGTAATTCTGTCCTATCTCCTACTTTGATGTTTCAAGCCTGAAAATATTACCAATGCTAAAGACGCAAAATCCATATTTAATTACAAGAATTTAACAAACCCGCAATTGCCTTCAAACCCGTAAATAGGAAATGTCTCAAAAAATTACTAGATAGGACTCACAAGGGGTTTAAACACCTTTTTGTAACACTGTAAAAGCAAATATAAACACAATACTGTACTTACAAATACTGGGATAGCAATAAAAGGCATTATAATTAATTGCAGAACAGCCTCAAACTCGCAAATCTGCAATAACAAAATATTTTTATAACGTTTTATTTCCGTGTTATATTGATACCAGGAATCAAGGCGTTAATACATATCATGGAACCCGCATGGACTAGAACAGTTGATTTGTTGATTTCTACATTTCTGGATTGAGAGTCCGACTGCAGATCAGACTTCTAAACACTAATTGATTGTAGTTTAAACTCCATGATTTACTGACGTCATGATAACGGTCTCATTTACTATTGGCTCTGTCTAAATTGTAACTTACAGGCTTCTTACTTGATCGTGAAATGCTATGTACAGGTTCATGGTTTACAATTTTAGACTTCAGCCCTGTCATTATGGGCTTGTCCAATTAAATACATCTGTAACTGTGACAAATTTCTAAACCCACAGACATACGGGCAATTGAATTAAATGGGAGCCATGGTACTTATTTATCATAGAAACTACTTGTCGACACTGTTTAATGTTTTTTTCATTATGAAATCCCTAATATTTAATACTTTCCTTGATTATTTCTGACGTTTTAATTTTGTTCCTTACTGGAGTAATGTACTGATATGTATTTAGGACATAGCTGTAAACTAGAATTGAAGCTTCATGTTCCATCTGGTTGATTGTGCTTCAGTTTGTTCAACCACCAGGTTATTCCACCTTAAGTGAGCTAAGCAGAGTGACAGTGATAGACGCAGAGAGGGGCGTGGCTTGGAGTTTAATCTGGTGCCTGGGATGGATGCTGGCTCTGTCTGGGATGCAGAATATTTTGCTACAGGTGATATTACTGATAATAAGTTGTGCAGTTGTGCAGGACACAATATTGTAATACATAGCTGAGTGTGCAACTGTATGGTGCAGGTGTTTTTGAAAGAAAATATCTGAATGTAAGAGCCCATTAAGGTACATTGGGGCATTGGCGCAATATGTAAAATATGCACCTTATCATGTGTGTACTTATTGTTCAAGAAGACAGCAAATAAAAGAATGTTATAACAAGGCATATACAATGGAGGGTCCTTGCTGTTGCAGGAGTTGCGCATGTGCACATAATGCGCGGAGTAAGCTGCACAATGCGCTGCCGGCACAACGGGAGAGGGTGAGGGGGAAAGAAGACACAAGGGAGGGAGAGGAGGTAGACGGGGGAAAGGGAGAGGGGGAAAGGAGGCACAGGAGAGGAAGAGGGGGTGAAGAGACACAGAGGGGGGAGAGTTGGGAAAGAGACACAATGGAGGGAGAGGCAGGGGAAAAGAGACACAAGGGAGGGAGAAGAGGGGGAAAGGAGGCACAAGGGAGAGAGAGAAGGGGGATAGGAGATACAATGGAGAGAGGATGGGGAAAGAAGACACAAGGAAGGGAGAGGAGGGGGAAAGGAGACACAAGGGAGAGAGAGGAGGGGAAAGGAGATATAATGGAGGGAAAGGAGGGGGAAATGAGAAACAAGGGAGGGAGAGAAGGGGGAAATGAGACACAAGGGTGGGAGGGGGAGACACAGGGGAGGGAGAGGGGGAAAGGAAAGACAGGGGAGGGAGACGGGGGAAAGGAAACACAGGGGAGAGAGAGGGGGAGAAGAGACACAGAGGAGAGAGAAGAGACACAGGGGAGGGAGAAGGGGGAAGAGACACAGGGGAAGGGAGAGGGGGGAAGAGACACAGGGGAAGAGAGAGGGAGGAAGAAACACAGGGGAGGGGGTAGATAAACAAGGGAGGGAGAGGGGGTAGAGACACAGGAAAAGGGAGAGGGGGGAAGAGACACAGGGGAGGGGGCTAGACACACAAGGGAGGGAGAGGAGGAAAGGATACATGAAAGGGAAAGGAGGCACGGGAGAGGGGAAAAGGAGACTCATGGGAGGGAGAGGGGGTGAAGAGATACAGAGAGAGAAGAGACACAGGGGAGGGAGACGGGAGAAGAGACACAGGGGAGGGAGAGAGGGGAAGACACACAAGGGAGGAGAGGGGGAAAATACACATAGGAGGGAGAGGGGGGTAAGAGACACAGGGGAAGGATAGGGGAAAGGAGGCACAGGAGAAGGAGAGGGGGAAGGAGACACAGGGGAGGAATACGTCAAAATAATGTTTAGTCTATAGGTAAACACATGCAACTATAGGTAGACACAGGCAACTAAAAAAGGAGTACATGAATAAATGTAGAAGATATAGAAATTGCACAACTGGGATATGTAAGGCAAGCTGCTTGATCCATTCCTGGCACAAAGGTCAGAGTCATTGACCATTTGTAGTATTAAATGGTGTAAAAAAATATCTGTTTTGTTACTTTATTTTTGTATACTAAATAAAACAATATTTTGCAAATTTTAAAACATGCTTTCATTAACTGTATGATACAAAATTCAGTGTCGCAGATAATCTGTATTTTTCAGTCGGGGGAGACTATTGCGCAAGGGAAGGAGAGTGGGAAAAGTGGGAAGAAATGTTGGAGAGAACAAGGAAAATAAGTCTTTATACAGGGAGGACGCAGATTATCTGGCATCTTCAGTTCCAGGACTTTGCCATATTAACTGACTTGCCGGACCAGCGGTGGTCTGGTAAATCAGATTAATTGGGGAAGGCCACCCGAACCCTTCACTGCCTGCCTTAACCCTTTGAGCTCCTGCAGTCTCTCGAGGGCTGTGCAAGGCTATGACAAGGACATTGTTTTGGCCACCATAGAGACGGGCATACTGTGATCCTATTTAATACATCAAAGCAGTTAATAAATATTTGGGAGATGCTCATTTGCCTAAAAATGCAATGCAGGTAATATGTGACATCTCAGAGATATTGCTAATACAATATTTACTAACCAGTTTTCCAAGCTCATTAAGAATAATTTAACACAACATAATTTAGCTTATGATGATAGGAGTCCTCTATCATACAGAGTACAGTAAATAAATAGTATATTTGTGTCTAAAAATAAGTTAAGAACAGTCTTTTCTGCTCAGAATTCTCAGAAATACACTTATTGCACTGCACTCTGGGAAACATGCAAATCAGTCCGCAATATATAATTTGCATGTCCTTTCCCAGCTTCCCAGAGTGCAGTACAATAACTGTTTTTTGGAATACTGAGCATAAAATATATATTAACTTATGTTTAGAAATTCCGATGTGAGCAATAATGTACTATTTATTTAGAATAACAAAAATAATTTTATTTTGAGGTGACAGGGTCCCTTTATTTTATTACTTTGTATGGCTCAACAATAAGTGATAGGCCATCAGGACTCAAAGCATGATGTCACCTACACTCAGACCATAAACACTGATTTAATGAAAAGGTACATGGTAACAAACAACAGTAGCAACCCAGTTAATTTTTTACTTACAGACACTCCAAACTCTTAAATTCTGACCAATGATATTAATTAATTAATTTAAATTACTACTTACATAATTGGCACGTTAAGTTCTTCATCCAATCAGCACAGGAGGCCTCATGTGACATTGAAAGCATTTTTTCAATGTTGTATCTGAAAGAGGGTATTTGCTAATGCACCACTGTATGTTTTCTTTTTTCAAATAAAGTTTTCAAAGCAGAAAAAATATTCAAATATTTAAGTGATCTGAGAGCTTGCCCCCGTCAGTGAGCAGTAATATAGCTGTGTGAGTCTCAATTGTATGTCAATGGAGTATGCAGGTGTACGTACGTATGTATGCTTTGTGCATTTCCTGTTAGTTTCATTGCAGTGTACATGTCAAGCAGATAAAATATCCTTTATTTGCTAATTAGCTTTCAATATTTAAGTAAAGAGGAACATTTTTCATTGATTAATTTAGTAACATTGTTTATCACGTGGTGTTCCATAATTTCTAATTTTAGGTTGGTTAAACTTTTCAGTTAATCAGGAATGGGGTGGTAGGTAATTAAAATAATCAATTCTGATTGGCTGAAATATGATTGATGGTTTTCAATCAAGAAAAAAAGGACCGATTTATTCTGATTTATTCAAGGAACAAAGTGTGCCAGCTTACCCAGGGTTGAAGATTGAAGACAACGGCATCAAGGATAGTGTCTGGAGGGTCAACAAGGAGGTTAAAGAGACTTGGAAGATTTCTGGAATTCACTAGAAATATAATATACTGATGTATCTATTTGGGTTCCCTGGTGATCCAGTGGTTAGGATTCGTTGTGTTCACCACTGCGACCTGGGTTTGATGCCAGTCAGGGAACCAAGCAGCGTTGGTCAGTACTTGGATGAGAGACTACCTAGGAATACCACTAGCTGAGGTGACAGAGTTTGACATGACTGAACAACAAGATTCTATGTTAAAAAAATCTATTGTTTTTTTCTAAGTACACTAAAAACACCTAAAAAAATATGGTCTTAGGTTTTACAAATAGACTCCTGACTCTGACTGTTCCATGATTAACAACATATGCTGGTACCAGCTGGTGAAGCTCCTATAATCACAAAGTTTTATAGTTTTCACTGAACTTCAGGAATTCAGCAGGACACGTTAACTCCTTACTGTCATTTTTTGTAGATTCTTGCAATCATATCCCCGCACAGATGAAATTATGAAGGGTTAACACTGTCTGCTTGTGCTCACGACAAGGAACAGTTGCTGTGAATGTGTCTGGAGGCATGTCAGAGTCAGAGATTTCATTTATAAATTTCTCTGTGAAAAAAGAACATATTTAAAAAGTTCTAAAAGTATTTGAACATCTTTTTATGAGTTGTCTTCTTTGATGTGGTCCAAACTGGGCTGAATTAAGTGGCCCTTTAATTTCATATATATATATATATATATATATATATATATATATATATATATATATATATATATATATATACAGGGAGTGCAGAATTATTAGGCAAGTTGTATTTTTGACGATTAATTTTATTATTGAACAACAACCATGTTCTCAATGAACCCAAAAAACTCATTAATATCAAAGCTGAATATTTTTTGAAGTAGTTTTTAGTTTGTTTATAGTTTTAGCTATTTTAGGGGGATATCTGTGTGTGCAGGTGACTATTACTGTGCATAATTATTAGGCAACTTAACAAAAAACAAATATATACCCATTTCAATTATTTATGTTTACCAGTGAAACCAATATAACATCTCAACATTCACAAATATACATTTCTGACATTCAAAAACAAAACAAAAACAAATCAGTGACCAATATAGCCACCTTTCTTTGCAAGGAAACTCAAAAGCTTGCCATCCATGGATTCTGTCAATGTTTTGATCTGTTCACCATCAACATTGCGTGCAGCAGCAACCACAGCCTCCCAGACACTGTTCAGAGAGGTGTACTGTTTTCCCTCCTTGTAAATCTCACATTTGATGATGGACCACAGGTTCTCAATGGGGTTCAGATCAGGTGAACAAGGAGGCCATGTCATTAGATTTTCTTCTTTTATACCCTTTCTTGCCAGCCACACTGTGGAGTACTTGGACGCGTGTGATGGAGCATTGTCCTGCATGAAAATCATGTTTTTCTTGAAGGATGCAGACTTCTTCCTGTACCACTGCTTGAAGAAGGTGTCTTCCAGGAACTGGCAGTAGGACTGGGAGTTGAGCTTGACTCCATCCTCAACCCGAAAAGGCCCCACAAGCTCATCTTTGATGATACCAGCCCAAACCAGTACTCCACCTCCACCTTGCTGGCGTCTGAGTCAGACTGGAGCTCTCTGCCCTTTACCAATCCAGCCACGGGCCCATCCATCTGGCCCATCAAGACTCACTCTCATTTCATCAGTCCATAAAACCTTAGAAAAATCAGTCTTGAGATATTTCTTGGCCCAGTCTTGACGTTTCAGCTTGTGTGTCTTGTTCAGTGGTGGTCGTCTTTCAGCCTTTCTTACCTTGGCCATGTCTCTTGAGTATTGCACACCTTGTGCTTTTGGGCACTCCAGTGATGTTGCAGCTCTGACATAAGGCCAAACTGGTGGCAAGTGGCATCGTGGCAGCTGCACGCTTGACTTTTCTCAGTTTATGGGCAGTTATTTTGCGCCTTGGTTTTTCCACACGCTTCTTGCGACCCTGTTGACTATTTTGAATGAAACGCTTGATTGTTCGATGATCACGCTTCAGAAGCTTTGCAATTTTAAGAGTGCTGCATCCCTCTGCAAGATATCTCACTATTTTTGACTTTTCTGAGCCTGTCAAGTCCTTCTTTTGACCCATTTTGCCAAAGGAAAGGAAGTTGCCTAATAATTATGCACACCTGATATAGGGTGTTGATGTCATTAGACCACACCCCTTCTCATTACAGAGATGCACATCACCTAATATGCTTAATTGGTAGTAGGCTTTCGAGCCTATACAGCTTGGAGTAAGACAACATGCATAAAGAGGATGATGTGGTCAAAATACTAATTTGCCTAATAATTCTGCACTCCCTGTATATATATATATATATATATATATATTGGATATAAAAAGTCTACACACCCCTGTTAAAATGTCAGGTTTCTGTGCTGTAAAAAAATGAGACAAAGATAAATCATTTCAGAACTTTTTCCACCTTTAATGCGACCTATAAACTGTAAAACTCAAACTGAAATCTTTTAGGTAGAGGAAAGAAAAAATATAAAAATAAAATAATATAATTACATAATTATGCACACCCTTAAACTAATACTTGTGTGAAGCACCTTTTGATTTTATTACAGCAGTCTTTTTGGGTATGAGTCTATCAGCATGGCACATTTTGACTTGGCAAGATTTGCCCACTCTTTTTTGCAAAAACACTCCAAATCTGTCAGATTGTGAGGGCATCTCCTGTGCACAGCCCTCTTCAGATCACCCCACAGATTTTTCATCGGATTCAGGTCTGGGCTCTGGCTGGGCCATTCCAAAACTTTAATCTTCTTCTGGTGAAGCCATTCCTTTGTTGATTTGGATGAATGCTTTGGGTCGTTGTCATGCTGAAAGATGAAGTTCCTCTTCATGTTCAGCTTTCTAGCAGAAGCCCGAAGGTTTTTGTGCCAATATTGACTGGTATTTGGAACTATTCATAATTCCCTCTACCTTAACTAAGGCCCCAGTTCCAGCTGAAGAAAAACAGCCCCAAAGCATGATGCTGCCACCACCATGCTTCACTGTGGGTATGGTGTTCTTTTGGTGATGTGCAGTGTTGTTTTTGCGCCAAACATATCTTTTGGAATTATGGCCAAAAAGTTCAACCTTGGTTTCATCAGACCATAACACCTTTTCCCACATGCTTTTGGGAGACTTCAGATGTGTTTTTGCAAAATGTAGCCTGGCTTGGATGTTTTTCTTCGTAAGAAAAGGCTTTTGTCTTGCCACTCTACCCCATAGCCTAGATATATGAAGAATACGGGAGATTGTTGTCACATGTACCACACAGCCAGTACTTGTCAGATATTCCTGCAGCTCCTTTAATGTTGCTGTAGGCCTCTTGGTAGCCTCCCAGACCAGTTTCTTCTCGTCTTTTCATCAATTTTGGAGGGAGCTCCAGTTCTTGGTAATGTCACTGTTGTGCCATATTTTCTCCACTGTGTTCTGTGGTGTATCACCAAATTAATATTACACAAGGTTCGTCTACATTAAAAGGTATTTATTAAAAGGCAGATAACACAATACTATAAATGTATTACAAGCACAACAGCCCAGACCCACGGAGCAACACCCCCTTTTAAATCTATCTACCTAATTCCCTTCCCCAAACGCTTGATCTTACCCACGGTCAGACCATTGACATCACCTCCTCACTCTCACCACCCAGGAAGAAAACAGGAAACAGCACCAGTTTCCTGCCTGGATATATCCTTAGTTGAGATGATGTAATTTACATCACATCCTGTCCATGAGCAATTGTGGGAGGGAAGTAAAGATTCTCAGCCCTCCTACAAAGGCCTGTTTAAATTACCATTCAAGGAAGACAAGTTACCACATTCCCTCACTTTTTCTTCTTCTATGTTGCTCAGTTTTCTAGTTATCCCTCTATTACAGGAGAACCTAGTGGGAGCAAAAATCTGATATACAGGAGAAATTCAACCCACCGTCCCTCCGGAATAGTTCCCTCAGCGACATAAGTTCTCCTGTACTTTCCTATGGCTGTCAATCCACATATTACACAAAAAATAGAATTTATAGAATTTAGGTGAGAGTGTGTGATAAATGTTTATGTATGTGCAATGTAAAACTTTATTGAAGAATGTATGAGAGAGAGAAAGAAGAGGAAAAAGACACATTATTATATATCCTCCTTGCAAGTTTCATTGCCACACAAAAGTATATTATTATAATTGTCGTTAATACTTGAATGAACATGAGTACCAGCGACAGTGTTCGTAGGACTGGATGTGTCTCTGACTCATGAAGTTCCAAGGTAAAAAGCTTCATTGTCAAATTTGTCCAATCTGCATTTGCAGTAAAATTGATCATTTCAGTGGTAAGGTTTCTTGATGGAAATACCATGATACAAGACCCTTCTTCCACCAAACATATTTCATCAACTGTCCTATATTCAGAGTGGCCGATAAAGCATGCAATGTCCCCTATGCGGATCACCTCTTGCACCAGGTTTTCTTTTATCAACTGCACCCAGCCATCCTCCTCAGCTCCTTTCTCCCAAACACAACTGCACAGCCATCGGTGTTGAGATTTCCTGCAACAGCTTTCATCCATCTCCAATCCTGTAATAGTGGCCAGTCTTTTTGATGGGAAGTGTTGCCTGTAGATTCCATCACTTAACGTGCCAATGCTATGTATGAAGTTCAGTTGCTCTGCCTGCCCCTCCCAGCGGGGAATTGCCAGGATTAGTCCTATTGTCCCAGATTGTAGTCCATGTGGCATCCATTGATCTGGGCCTTCAATATAGCTGTATTTAAGATTGTCCTCAGTGATGTCCACTCCTTTTCTTTTCAATGACGTGATAATCCTTGCCTGGATGTCTTTAATAGTTTCCTTTAAATCTGCCAACAGCTTTCCTCCAATCATAGAACAGAAAATGGCAGTTCCCACTATTTCATTCTTAATGCTGTTAGCAATGGAAGCAATATTTTCCTCAACTAGATGCAGGTTGTTGGCAATGGTGTGTATGTCATCAACATTGTCTGTCAGTCTACTCACTGTAAGGGAGTCAGCTACTCCACCTGTTTTCATAGCATGTCCCATGCCATCAGTAAGGGAGTTTATCCGGCTGTTCACTCCAATGATGTCTGCTGAATTCCATACTCCCAATCCAGTTCCGACTTCTCCTAAAAGGGCTGCAAGTGTGTCCCGTTTTTCTCGACTCCCTGCTCCGGTCCACTCAATGATGGTCTCTTGTATACTTTGCTTAAACCACTGCCGCTGTGATTCCGGGCACTTTGGAGGAATAGAAAAATCATTAAAATTTAGAATTATTGGGTAGTAAGTCCACCCAACCCCTTGCACAACTGTTTCATGTGTTGGTACCACCACCAATCCGCCTATTGGCCATGGTACCTTCTTCTGATCTTTACAACGTTGCAGCTCCTTTACAGAGACAAATACTTCATCTATTGTTAGAACACACCCCTTTCCAGTATCAAAATTGCAGAATTCCTCTAGGTCAGGCTGGGCAGCTATAACTGCAGCGTCCCATTCTCCACCTTCTTCTAATGTTAAGTTACTCACTACTACTGTAATATTTGTAAACCTCTCTTGTATTGGAGCTCTAAGAGCTAATCCCCTGGTACTATTATGTGGCAAAATAATGTTTACTTGTAACCCTCCACCCTCTTTTACTTCCAATTCCCTGGGCCAAATAAATCTATCTGCTTGAACATAATGTAACTCCAATCTTTTCAAACTCTCTCCCTTATTTGCGGTATCTTCTGGCCTTATTGCCTGTCTCCCCATTCCTACTGTGATACAGCTTATACTTATCCATCCTGGAACAAGAATCCACCACAATCTTCTGTTGACACGCATCTTCATTCTTATACAGCCTTGCTCTGTGGGAACACTAGATTCTATCATTAGAAACATATACATAACAAAAACAACAGGGGCCATTCTTTTTGCAAGTTTGTTCACGGCCCTGTAATCAATGGTAAGTCTCCATGATGAGGCTGCTTTTTCATCTCTATTCCCTTTTAACACAGCTTTTCTCACAGGCCAACATGGTGAGTTACATGCATACCCATTTCCAGATTTAATTATTCCACTTTTCTCCAGTATTTCTATCATCTTGGTGATTGATGCCACTGATTCTCTTGGGACTGGATATTGCTTTTTCCATTGTGGGTCTCCTCCTTCCAAAAAGACCATTCCTTTCATTCTTCCACAGTCTAATTTATCTGTAGCCCAAACAGGTATGTCTTGGATTAGCTTCTGCAGCCATTCTGGTTGTCCGTCTAGTTTCAGTTTGTTTTTTTCCAGACTTTTTATCGGAGAGACAATATATGCCATTGGGAGCACAACCCCTTTCGTCAACTCTGTACTTACCTGATTCACCTTTTCTGTCTTCCACAAACAAAAATTGGCAAGATCTACAATGAAATTTCCTTTTTTTAAAACTTCTATTCCCAATATTTCCTCTGGCCAACCCACTATTGCTTCTACTTGTATTGTTTTTTCTCCAACTGCTACATCAATTGGACCTGCTCTAACCTCCTGTGGATTCCCAGTAACTCCCATACTACTTACTGAAGAATCCCCATTTTTGACCCTGTTGGTCATTGTAACTGCTGCTCCTGTATCTACCAACATATTTTTCCCTACCCCTGCGATGACTGTATAACTGGTAGGCTGACCTGCCTCATCCATGGTTAAATTAGCTGAGTGAATGAGATGCTGAGGCGCAGGGGTTGGGATTTGTCATTGTGACTCACTTCTACTCCGTCCCTCTTTTATAACACTATATTGCATCTTTGCCTCACTTTCCTTCAATTTCTTCTCTGACTCAGCTACCTTGTTTTTAAGTATGTGATTTTCCTCTTCTATCCTATCCTTCTGTCTCCTGAGTTCCCAATAGCCCATGTTACCATTTCTCTCTCCCTCCTGATTAGCCCTCCAGTTGCTGCCATCCCTATTCCTATAGTCCCTAGGTGGATCTCTCCATCTTTTGTCAAAGTTCTGTTTTGGTCTCCAGTTTTGATCATCCTTCTTGTTCTGGGGTACATCCCACGTCTGGTTTCTCCAATTACCATCTATATCTCCACCAGACTCGACCTTAAATGTTCTTACAGCTGAAACAGAGCAGGCCTGTTCTGTGACAGGATGCTTGATCCACCACGTATCAGCTCTAGTTAGTACCATTTCCAAGTCTGTTGGTGTTGGATCAAAAAGCCTGATAAATTCTTGACACTCCCGGGGAAGGGCTTCCATTACTTTTGCTATATGTTCTGGTGAGCCCAGCACTAGAGGCTGTTGAGGTTGTCGTAGAGTATACCAAAAAAATATCCTTTGAGCTACCTCTCTAGGACCATCTATTGGCCTCATGGTAATATTTGCTATTTCTTTCTCTATGCTAAGTAGATAGAAATTAGTTGCAGCAATTCTTCCTGCCTGATCAGACACACTGTTATTAAATCCCAATAGTCTACTAGCCAAAGGACCCATAGCGTATTCTAACAGTTCTGTCCATTCCTCTAAGTTAAGACCTCCTTTTTTAGCTCTATCTGCTCCCCTCATAAACCAATGTGTAAACGTATTAAAGTTGTTAGTTGGCATACTTCCCCACCATTTCTGGAAATTGTCTTTATCTGCCATAGACATCGGTCGAGTCTGCATAGAAAATCCTGTAGGTGTTTGCCTTGCATTAAATAATTCTGAAACAATAACTGGTGCTTGTGGTATGGTATCTACTTGTGGAACAGAATAACATAAGAAATCTTTTCTATCTTGGTTCATTTTCGGCACTGGTTCTTTATTTTGTGCCACAAACATATCCAGATCTGGATATATTTTGGCAATGTCTCTGACTCCTTTTATCCCTTCTAACTTTGTTTTATTTTTATAGTCCATTATTATGTTTTGAATTAACTTAAAATATAATAGCAAGGCCTGCAGGGTAGGAGATAAACCCGAACGAGGATATGCAAGACACCCAAAATGTATAAGGTATGGAAGCCTATAGTGTATTAAAATGCACGCCTGAAATAATATATATATATATATATATATATATAATATTTAAAATGGTTTATTTATTATTATTTTTTTCCAGGCCTGTACTATGATAAAGGACTAGAGAAAGAAAAAGAAAGAAGAGAAAAAAAACAAACAAAAACAAAACAAAAATAATAGTATTAACACTCAGAAGCTAGTACGATATATATTAAAAATGGAGGCTTGAATTAGCATTTAAAAAAAACAAAGAAGCCACATGGAGCCTTATTCAAATGCAGGCCTATGCCTGTACTTTGATAGTCAAAAGCACAAAAAAAAAAAAAAAAACTCAACTCAGATAAACCCACAAAAACAACCTGATGATATATATTTGTTTTATGTATCAAAATAAGCTAGTACGAACAAAACTCAACTCAGAAGCTAGTACGATATATATTAAAAATGGAGGCTTGAATTAGCATTTAAAAAAACAAAGAAGCCACATGGAGCCTTATTCAAATGCAGGCCTATGCCTGTACTTTGATAGTCAAAAGCACAAAAAAAAAAACTCAACTCAGATAAACCCACAAAAACAACCTGATGATATATATTTGTTTTATGTATCAAAATAAGCTAGTACGAACAAAACTCAACTCAGAAGCTAGTACGATATATATTAAAAATGGAGGCTTGAATTAGCATTTAAAAAAAACAAAGAAGCCACATGGAGCCTTATTCAAATGCAGGCCTATGCCTGTACTTTGATAGTCAAAAGCACAAAAAAAAACTCAACTCAGATAAACCCACAAAAACAACCTGATGATATATATTTGTTTGATGTATCAAAATAAGCTAGTACGAACAAAACTCAACTCAGAAGCTAGTACGATATATATTAAAAATGGAGGCTTGAATTAGCATTTAAAAAAAACAAAGAAGCCACATGGAGCCTTATTCAAATGCAGGCCTATGCCTGTACTTTGATAGTCAAAAGCACAAAAAAAAAAAACTCAACTCAGATAAACCCACAAAAACAACCTGATGATATATATTTGTTTTATGTATCAAAATAAGCTAGTACGAACAAAACTCAACTCAGAAGCTAGTACGATATATATTAAAAATGGAGGCTTAACCTAGACCCCACACACAATCAGCACTTGATTTCCCATGCAGAGGATAATTAGACAGAGTACTTTTTTTCCTTCCCCCCCAAAAAAAAAAAAAAATAAATCTGACTATCTATTAATGTGATATTACCTCATAAATAACCTTTGTAGAAGTCTAAAATTCGTGGTCGCCAAATGTGGTGTATCACCAAATTAATATTACACAAGGTTCGTCTACATTAAAAGGTATTTATTAAAAGGCAGATAACACAATACTATAAATGTATTACAAGCACAACAGCCCAGACCCACGGAGCAACACCCCCTTTTAAATCTATCTACCTAATTCCCTTCCCCAAACGCTTGATCTTACCCACGGTCAGACCATTGACATCACCTCCTCACTCTCACCACCCAGGAAGAAAACAGGAAACAGCACCAGTTTCCTGCCTGGATATATCCTTAGTTGAGATGATGTAATTTACATCACATCCTGTCCATGAGCAATTGTGGGAGGGAAGTAAAGATTCTCAGCCCTCCTACAAAGGCCTGTTTAAATTACCATTCAAGGAAGACAAGTTACCACATGTTCCACGGTATATATGATGCCTTGGAAATTCTTTTGTACCCTTCTCCAGACTGATACCTTTTAACAATGAGAACCCTCTGATGCTTTGGAAGCTCTCTGTGGACCATGGCTTTTGCTGTGGGATGCAACTAAGAACATTTCAGGAAAGACCAACTAGAGCAGCTGAAATTTATTTGGGGTTAATCAGACGCACTTTAAATGATGGCAGGTGTATGCTGACTCCTATTTAACACGACTTGGAATGTGATTGCTTAATTCTGAGCCCAGCTACATCCCCAGTTATAAGAGGGTGTGCAGACTTATGCAACCACATTATTTTTATTTTTTATTTTTCTTCCCTCCACCTAAAAGATTTCAGTTTGTTTTTCAATTGAGTTGTACAGTTTATAGGTCACATTAAAGGTGGAAAAAAGTTTTTAACAGGGGTGTGTAGACTTGTTATATCCACTGTATATATATATATATATATATATATATATATATATATATTTATTTATTTATATATATATATATATATATATATATATATATATATATATATATATATATACTTAAAGGCATATTTAGATCCCATGTATTATGAATGCATGCTATAGAAGAGAATCAATAGTTTATTAAAACATTTTTTTTTTAAATCCCATAATAAACATTACTAAACTTACCCTAAAGTTTGCTAAATCTCTTGTGTTTGCAAGCAGTTGAGAGTTAATGTCCCTTTAAATCCATTCTAAAATTAGCATACAATGTATAATTCATTTTGGCCAATCCCAGTTAGCTAATACATTGTATCAATCTGTGATGGTAGTTTGTGCAGCAAGGCATCCTGGAATGTGTAGCCCCCTACACAGGAAAGCAAGGAGCAGCCCAGATATTATTGTGTGGATCTCGGCACTGTGCTGCTGTTGGCTTGAAGTTAGTATAGGGTTAAGAAAAAGTAAGCGGCTCTAGGGGTGGGAAAATTTAATTTTTAAATAAAATAAATTTGTATGATTAGAAAAAGTTAAAAACCGGGAGACTTAGATGTACCTTTAAAGCTGTGCAGCCTCAGAATGGTACATAAAAGTAAAGTTCCTTAGCTGGTGTGTAGGTATAAACAACAAATTTAAAGTTTAATGTAAACAATGAAAGAATGTATCACAGAAGTAGATACAAAGTAACTATTCTTTGTTTTACAATATCATTTATCATAATTGAGAGATAAATATTTCACATGAAAACATTCTTATTGATTTTAGGTTTCTGAAATCCAGTTCTGACAATATTTATGCAACAATAAACACTGCAATACCAACATATGGTTATGAACCTAATATTTTTGGCAGACAAGCTTACACTGTAAGAATGACAGGAGGAGACTTGGTTGGTCGTAAGGTAATGCCATACTCCCACTGCATGTATGGACACTACAGTACCTTGCAAAAGTATTCACCCCCTTGACTTTTTACCTATTTTGTTACATTACAACCTGAAGTTCAGTGTTTTGTTAATCTGAATTTTATGTGATGGATCAGAGCACAATAGTCTAAGTTGGTGAAGTGAAATGAGAAAAATATATACATGAAACTATTTTTTAGAAATAGAAAACAGAAAATTGGCATGTGCGTATGTATTCACCCCCTTTGTTATGAAGCCCATAAAAAGCTCTGGTGCAAAAAATTACCTTCAGAAATAACATAATTAGTGAAATAATGTCCACCTGTGTGCAATCTAAGTATCACATGATCTGTCATTACATATACACACTTTTTTTGAAAGGCACCAGTGGCTGCAACACCTTAGCAAGAGGTACCACTAACCAAACACTGCCATGAAGACCAAGGACCTCTCCAAACAAGTAAGGGACAATGTTGTTGAGAAGTACAATTCAGGGTTAGGTTATAAAAAATATCCAAATCTTTGATGATCCCCAGGAGCACCATCAAATATATCCTAACGAAACGGAAAGAACATGGCTCAACAGCAAACCTACCAAAAGACGGCCGCCCACCTAAACTCATAGACCGGGCAAGGAGGGCATTAATCAGAGAGGCAGCACAGAGACTTAAGGTAACACTGGAGGAGCTGCAGAGTTCCACAGCAGAGACTAAAATTGAACTTTTCCGGTATCAAAGTAAATGCTAGGTCTTGCACAAACCCAACACATCGCATTACCCAAAGAACACCATCCCCACAGTGAAACATGGTGGTGGCAGCATCATGCTGTGGGGATGTTTTTTAGCAGCTGGGACTGGGAAACTGGTTAGAGTTGAGGGAAAGATGGATCTGTGTGTGATTTGATGCTAGGACGGAGGTTCACCTTCCAGCAGGACAATGACTCCAAACACACTGCTAAAGCAACACTTGAGTGGTTTAAGGGGAAACATGTAAATGTGTTGGAATGGCCTAGTCAAAGCCCAGACCTCAATCCAATAGAAAATCTGTGGTCAGACTTAAAGATTGTTGTTTCACATGTGCAAACCATCCAACTTGAAGGAGCTGGGGCAGTTTTGCAAGGTGGGATGGACAAAAGTCCCAGTGGTAAGATGTGGCAAGCTCATAGAGACCTATCCAAAGCAACTTGGGGCTGTCATTGCCGCAAAAGGTGGCTCTACAAAGTATTGACTTTAGGGGGGTGAATAGTTATGCACATGGACTTTTTCTGTTATTTTGTCCTATTTGTTGTATGCTTCCCAATAAATAAATAAAAAAACATCTTCAAAGTTGTGGGCATGTTCTGTAAATTAAATGATGCAAATCCTCAAACAATCCATGTTAATTCCAGGTTGTGAGGCAAGAAATCACGAAAAATGCCAAGGGGGGTGAATACTTTTGCAAAGCACTGTATATACACCTCCTATATCAATATGCACAGGCAGTCTTTGATTGTGCACCTCTTGTTGGACTCTTAAGGGGCCACTATGGTACAATATTTCAAATATATTCTTTTGAAAATCTTTACTTAAAATAGGCTACATATTTTGGAATAAAAAAAAATAATACAAACCAATTTATTACCTTTTTATGGAATTATGCTGCTGCAGAATCTATTTTTTTTGATTTTCACTGATCAATTTCCTGAGTTAATGGTAATTTCATGATGTAAACAGAAGTGATAAGGGAACTTGAAAAGGGAGTTATACTAGTGCATGATTTAAAAGTGGGAAAAAATGCTACAGGAAAAGCCAATATGGATGCTGGTATAGGAATTAACAATAGAAAAAGAGGCAGTGATGTCACTATCAGTATCTCTTCTACTGTAGAATATGATTTCTACCCATATTGACCATCTCTTCCAAAGGAGATTAACAAATTAAACACATTTTAATGGATAATGAAAATGGTATAAAGATAAAACTCTTAAGTAAAGACTTCATGACCCCTACATGTGAAGCTTAGAGCAGTGTTTCTTAACTCAAGTTCTTAGGCACCACTGACAGTTGAAATTTTAAAGATAATATTTAAGCCCAGGTGGTAAATCAGCATGACTGGGTTTTTGATTAACTTACCTGTGCCCTAAAATCTGGTCTGTTAGTGGTCCATGAGGACTGTTGTTGAGAAACACTGGCTTAGATGACAGAAGGGAGAAATGCTTTTTCTCTATTTATATTTTTAGGAACACAATGTTAACCATTTATGTGATATAATGAAAGAAAACCATATGGTGGTTAGAATGTTTATGTCCTTACAAGGTTACAAACTGATAATGGATTGCAATTAAATTGGATAATATTGCACAGCGCTGCAAAGCAATCAGAACAAAACATGATGATTTCACTGTAAACTATTATTCAACATGTGAACTAAGCATCACAATATTTTTAAAACTCTTTAACCGTGCCGTCCAGCTGGAGGCCTGCTAGCCATGTGCGGACCACCAGCTCTTTTCTCTGGCTCACTGTGAGCCACCTTCCAAACCTAACATTAAAATAAAACAATTGGGCAGTTTAATCAATTGAAGCACCAGCTAAATATATACATTTCCATCATATAAAGTCCAAAATATTTAGTTATTTAATTTAGTATATTTAAACAAATTAATTTATATTTTTAGATATTACTTTTTTTTTTTTTTTTTATTAATTTTAAATTGGCACACCAGCTCACTGGCCAATAATAATGTGTCCCTCAACACAAAATAAGCTGGACTGCGCTGCTCTATAAGATGTAAGCAGGGAAATAACAGTCTTTCTTTCATCAAACTGATTAATTTAATCATCCAGATAATAGGCATTACTTAACTGTATATCACTTTTAATGCCTATTAATTAGGAAGAAACCACACAATAGTTTTACTATTATATAGATACTAAAACTTTAGTAGTATTTTTTCCATTCCCTAATTAATTATATTAGCCCTCATTCAATTGCGATTTGGCCAATTGAATAGGGGTCTAAATAAGCACATAGCATATTTTTTTTAAAGAAGTTTTTAGTTAGTGAAAACCTTGCTTTTGGATAGATGTTTACTAACTAAAAACTTCTTTAAAAAAAATATGTTATGTGCTTATTTAGACCCCTATTCAATTGGCCAAATTGCAATTGAATGAGGGCCATTGTATCTAGTACATGCCTAACTCGTAACCTGTTTGGAGCCCGCAAAAAGACGACAATTGAATAGCAAATTAACTTGCAACCTCACTTACTGGCTACTGGATCACCCTAAACTTTAATTGATTGGGGGCCCTAGTTTTAGAAATCTTGTCCACCCCTGGCTAAAAGTTAAATGGCAGCCATATCGGTATTTTACCTGTAGTGAGTTATATGTTTAAGATCATTTTGTAGATTAGTGGCCATGCTCACATTAAATGGACAAAATAATCTGAATTGAATATCATGACATTTTCTTAAATGTAATTTTTCAAATATGTTGGAATTAAATTAGATCCTCAGTATGCTTAGTTTTCAAGTTTTTTGCCTATATTTTCTCCACAATGGCATAAAGGAGGAGATTCCATGAATCTTATTGAAAGTAAAAGCTCTCAACTAAGTTAACCTGGTCTTAGAAATGATGTTTCATTCATTTCATATTACATTCATAATGTGACTGATGGTGACTCAAAATCAACTCTAATAATGAAAACATCAAATTTCACTTTTAAATTACCTACTAAAAGTTCATTTTTCATGACCAAAGTTTTATGTTATATATTGTTTATTTTCATCTAGCTAATAATGTAACTTACAAAGAATTTGCATATAATTTAGTACTACATATCCACGTGAATGAATGTTTTTGGTATGTATAATTTTATTACAATAAGCAAATGGAAAACACTCTAAAGAATAAAATAGTCTTCAGCTTTAATAATTTTGGTAATTTGAGTAATTAAAATAGTATCAGTATACTGATATAGAATCAATTGGCATCTAGGTCTATATGGTATAAGTACAGACATTCAACTATAAATCAAATTTAATCAAATAAGACTAGTGCTGGGTATGAAAAATATCTAAGTTAATATACAAGATGAAAAATTGACTAATTTGACGTGTCAATAAATATATAAAAAATTATGTGAAAATGATTTAAGAAGTTGTTCAATGAATGGAAAGATGAAAACCAATAATATAAAAGTAAGAATAAAAATAAATGAAAAAAAAAAAAATAATATACCGTAATACATATATAAATGTTAATATATGAAATGATGACACATTTACTAATAATATTTAATAGTAAATTATCATAACAATATCAAAAGTAAAAATATTAGATATAATGATAAATAAATATATACATGCATTTTGATTATTATCTTGGGATATGTTGTTTTATAAAGTGAAAAAATATATATGTATTACAAAATTGAAAAAATATATTAAAATATATATAGATAGTATTCCCATCACAAAATACTTATTTTTGGAGGATAGCAAAGAACCTCAAATTGTTCATATACAGTATTATGGGACAAAACAATATTATTTTCCCAGTCCCATTATAATATCTGCCTATTGTCTTCTACACCTTGCCCCAATGCCAATACTAATCTCTTTCCTTTCCTTATATTAGCCCTTCTGTGATATCAGTATCTTACTAGCCACACGCTAATATTGTTTGCCATTGCAGAATATAAGCAATATAGGCTGTGTTCAATAACACTTGTGATATATCAGTAAATCAGTACATTTATATGTCTTGTGTTTAGCAAGTCTCTGAAATATTCCTTATAAAACCGGTTTGGGTGTTCCCATATTTTCTTCACCTTGTGAATATAAGGAATATACAGGATATTGTGTGGTATTTTATGTGTGTCAGTATGATTATTGATAAATGTATTTGTAAGGCGTGAATTTATAAATGGCCTTTTAGAAATTTCTCATTTGTCCTTTGTAGTTCCCCTTTTCCCAACGTTGTCTTATAAAAAACAGCAATTTGCTCATCTTTAACCCTACCTGATCTGAGCTCATTAATAATTGTTGCACTCAGTCAATAAATTTGTTCAATAATTTCATATTTTTTGTCACGTCTTGATAATAAAAAGTTGATTCTATAAATAAACTGTTGCGGACAATCTCTAAGTGTATGATATGGATTTATGAGATTTAGTTCTTATGTGCTTCAAATTTTAGTTGTCTACTTTGTAGGTACAGCGTAACAAACTAGCTTAACTTCAGACTTTCGCAGCTTGAGCTTGAAAAAAACTATAAAGTGCAGCCTTATGCCATAAGGACAACAAATGGACTGAATTAGTTACACATTGTTACAGTTCCAACTTTAAAATCTCTAAATTACAATTATATGCAACATTAATTCACTTAAAGGGCCAGTTAATTCAAACTTAATACAACTTGGAACACACCACTGTAAAGTTCTCAAAAAACATGTTGAAATACTTTTTGCATTTTTTTATCAATGTATAAATGAAGTGTTTGTCTACATGAGTCACTAGCAGTGCCTCCAGGTAGACTCACAGCAACAGCTCAATGCAGAGAGCATAAACATGAAGTGAATTAACCCTTCACTAATTCATCTTTCAGGGAAAGAACTGCTGGAATCAGCTAAAAATGACAGTTGGGATTAACATGTCCTGCTACATTCCTGAAGTTTAGGGAGAAACTTTAAATCAAAGACTCATATCCCATTATTGTAAGCTTACTATTGTTATTGTTTTCACATAATTTAACATTTGCCAACAGTAAAGAAACGTATAAACTTAAGCTAACCATTTAATCAAATAAGACTAGTGCTGGGTATGAAAAATATCTAAGTTAATATACAAGGTGCAAAATAGACTAATTTGACGTGTCAATAATTATATAAAAAATTATGTGAAAATGATTTAAGAAGTTGTTCAATGAATGGAAAGATGAAAACCAATAATATAAAAATAAGAATAAAAATAAATGAAAAAATAAAATCATAATATACCGTAATACAAATATAAATGTTAATATATGAAATTATGACACATTTACTAATAATATTTAATAGTAAATTATCATAACAATATCAAAAGTAAAAATATTAGATATAATGATAAATAAATATATACATGCATTTTGATTATTATCTTGGGATATGTTGTTTTATAAAGTGAAAATATATATATGTATTACAAAATTGATAAAAAATTGAAGAAATATATATAAAAAAATATATATATATAAAATGTAAAAAATAACACAAAGTGTGAGAGAATCTATATGTGAATGTTTATAAGTTCAGTGAAAGGTGTAGAATTTGTGAAAAATTAATGTTTGATATATATGAGAAATAAGGTGATTGGATGCTTCATCAGCATTTGATGAAGTTTAGTGCAAAAGTATGAATATGTTGCTTATATGAATACAAGAAACATGTATACTTGTATACCAAATTATGTTTATTGATTTCATATTATATTCATAATGTAACTCATGGTGACTCAAAATCAAGTCTAATGAAAACACCAAATTTCCCTTTTTAATAATCTACTAAAAGTACTAAAAGTTTATTTTTCATGAACAGGAGTTAGAGTTTTATCTTATACATTGTATATTTTCTTCTAGCTAATGTAACTTACATAGAATTTGCATATTATTTAATACTACATATCCTGCAGGTGCTTTCATCACAGCATCCTGGGTTCAAATTCAGCCAGGGAACCAAGAGGTCACACTGGTCAGTACTCGGATAGGAGAACACCTGGGAATACCAGGAGCTGTATGCTGTGGCCCACTGGAGAAGGAACTGGCAACCTACTCCAGTATCTCTGCCATGAAAACCAAGTGGTGTGTTGTCCATGAGGTCACGGAGAGTAGGACACTACTGAGCAACACCATTTACATTTTACATCCATGTGAATGAATGTTTTTGTATGGATAATTTCATTATTGATGAGAAAGCTGGTCTCCATTGGTATGTATTTCAAAGTCGATCGTTTTCACACTGACATTATCAAATAATACCAGCTGCAATAGAAATCAAAAATGTATTTCACATATGTATAAAAATGTTAAGCTGGAAAAAATATATTTGAAAGACTCAGGAATTATGACAATGCTAATTTTTAGAAAACAACATAAAATAATTGAAGATTCTGGGGCATATCATATGGGCCAAGGATTTTTAAACAGACCCAGAAAGAGTCTGTTTTGTAGTGGATTAGCCATTTCCTGAGGATTTCAAATTTACAAATCACTTCCAGCAATTATTACATGTACCGTATTTATTTTAGACTTGTCAATTATCATAGAGCCCATCATACAATGGTGCTGCTCCCACCCTTTAGCCAGCTGAGGTTTGTGAGCAACTACAAAGCACATTCTTGACAGCATCCTTGTTGATATACTCTGACCCTCTTTACCGTTTGTCCTTGAGGTTGCTACCGGAAAGAAATCCACTTCAGGGTTACCTGTACCCTTATGCCTGCTTCTTTGAGAAGAAAATAGAGAAAATAGATTCAACAACACATAAGAACCAAAAGCCCCATGTAATCTACCTATTCCATCCACTTTATCTACTCAAAATACTTAGTCTAAAAAATCCTTAAGAATTACTTTTCCGAATACTACTTTAACTAGAAGTTTCTTGCACTTAATTACTACTCTTTGTGTGTAGCAGTAATTTCTCACATTCCCTTTTATGCTCCAACTTCAAATCATGATCTCTTGTTCTTGCATTGTTCTTCTTCTAAGAGACACTTCCCTCCTGAATATGTTAAAATCCTTTTATACACAGCCCAGTCACATTATTATGATCACCAGCTAATATCGCCAATAATTGCAATGTGCAGCCCAGACATTAGTGAGTCAATAAAATGCTGAAAGATTGACAAGGGTATCTGGAGCCATGCAGACTGCAGTGCATCCGACAGCTGCTGAAGAGTGCATGGTGAAGGATCAATAGGGCGAAAATGGGGATCGAGGTGGTCCCACAAGTGCTCCATGGGGTTCAAGTCCGGCGAATTTGGAAGTCTTTGTCCTGCTCTTCCAACCACTCCCGTACAATTCTGGCCATATGACATGTTGCATTGTCCTGCTGGAAGCTCCTATCCGCTCCAGGGAAGACAATATTTATGGGTGTACTTGATCTGTAAGGATGGATAGATAATCCAGTCAGTTGAGAGTGCCTTCCAGAGGTATGAGTACACTCAGACAATGCCAAGAAAACATTCCCCCAGACCATAACGCTGCCTCCACCAGCTTGTGTTCTTCCAACAATGGTTGCAGAGTTTTGTCTTTCAGAGGTTTCGTGCCTCACACGCCAACCTCTGTTCTGTTGATGGAGTAGAAAATGTGACTCATCAGAGAAGGCAATCCTTTGACAATCATTAGAGGTCCAATTTTGGTACTGTTATGCAAATTAAAGCTGTTCCTGATGATGAACCCTCGTCAGTATGGGTGACCAGCCATTTACTTCGGAGTCCCATATGCAACTGGGTTGGTTGCACTGTCTTTTTTGACACACGTAGCCCCCTGGTTTATTTGGATTGTGAATTGCTCAAATATAGTGTGTCAGTTGGCTCTGACACACATTCACAACCAACATTCACCTCTAACATCACTGGCACATGGTGCCACCCAGTTTTGACATTGTTAATTTCACAATAGTGCCGTTTGTCTCATCACAGTACACTGTTTAAAAAAATATTACCACCCTTGTCCCGAAAACCAATGATCATCCCCTTTTCAAAGTTGGATAAATTGCAAGTTTTACCCATGACAGTGATGGTTGATATGTTTGCAGAATGCCAACATGTCAACTTATATACCCTCCAAGCCAGCTTACAACATGTGCCATATTTAATTGGCTACGTGTTGCTGATGTCAAAAGTAGGCGGTGGTCATAATAATGTCACTCAACCCTAAGTATCTTAAGGTTATGACATAACTTCTTATAAGTTTTGTCTTTTATGCTGACTGTAACCCCCTCCTTTGAATTGTTTCTACTTTATTAATATCCATTTGGAGATATGGTTAAGAATTGGACATGGTACTTTAATAAGCTCTCTACTGCTGCTTTCATTTTACTACACAATCAGTCATTCTGTTGGCTTCTCTTGTAGCTTTGTTGCAGGAGTCAGTAGCCTATCTCAATTATGATATTCACATCAACTCACACCTGAAGTAACATTTCCTTGTGGGGGTCAATGTTTCATGATCACCACTTGTCAAAAGCACAGGTTAATCCATTTGATTTCAAAATCTTTCTGGTGGACTAATATGAGATAAGATGAGGTGAGTGATTTTATCTTGGCCAACCTGGCACATCTCAAACTAAAGTAACCCGTGCACCACCACAGAAACTTTTTATGTCTGTTTCAAACCATTGAATAGATTTCCATGAAAACATTCTTAAGTATATCAGGAGTGCCTCCTGGGAATTTGTGGTTGTGGGATCATGACATGCCTTATTCATCTATCTATCTATCTATCTATCTATCTATCTATCTATCTATCTATCTAAATAAATAAATATATATATATATATATATATATATATATATATATATATATATATATATATATATATATATATATATATATATACGTTTTAATGAACATTTGTCCAGTGATACAAACATAACATACAAAACAAATTAATGGAAATAATAGGCCAAACTTCCACGGAAGCACTAACTTAATCAACAGCTCTCAACCAGATAAACACGGGTGGATTAAAACAAACAGTCTGATACTTTGTAAAATCACTGGCCTGTATATTTCTTCAGATTTCCAGGTCTCCACTCTGCCCCAAGAGGTTTTAAGCGGCAGGTGTCTTTCTTCAGGTAAGACAAACTGGAAACAATCAGTCTATAAGCAGCCCCTACCAATCTTCATGAGCAGTCTTAAACCAGGTCTGTCCAGGTGAAGCTAATTAACTCAGCTAAAAAGTTAGCTTGGAGTCTGAGATCGGAAGAGAACTTTGTCATATATCCACATTCCCAGCTTAACATTATGGGGCAGAGCGACCAATGGTGTGAGACATTGTATGCGGGACAACACATCTGCATTGCCATATTGAATTCCAGATTTGTGGGGGACTTTGAAGTTTAAAGGTTGTAGGGACAAGAACCATCTTTTAACTCTTCTGTTCTTCTCCTTGATCTGATGCATCAACTTCAGTGGAGAATGGACCAATATTAGAGTGAATTTTTTTCCTAGTAGATATCTGAGGATTTTTGTTTGTCCGTCGCAGAGTAGTTTTGCTCCTGAGTCAGTAACTTTCTGCTAAGAAAACGGATGTGATGCTCTTCATTTCTCACCATCTGTGATATGATCGCACCCAAGTCCATACAAGATGTATCAGTTTAAAAGATTAACGCTTTTTCAAAATCTGAGGTTATTAATACTGGACCCAGACAAATTGTAGATTTTAAGTCTCTGAAAGCTTCCTCAGCCTTTTTGCTCCACTTTACCATATTGGATGCTCTAGCTTTCACCATATCCATCAACAGGGCGACTCTTGTAGAAAAAGAAGAAAGGAACCTTCCGTAATACCCAACAATGCCCAGAAAGGCCCTCAATTGTGTTTTCCTCAGAGACTGTGGCAAGTTCTGGATTGAATCCACTATGTTAAGCTTTGGTTTGACCAATAATCTTCATACAATTAGCCTAGATAGTTAGCTACAATCAGACCTATGGCACATTTCACAGGGGCTACAGTAAGCCCTGCCAGCCTCGGGTTCTTAATACTGCTTAACAAAGGGAGAGGGGGAAAGGAGACAAGGGGAGAAAGGGGGATGTGGAAAGGAGGAACAGGAGAGGGTGGAAATGAGACACTGGGGAGGGAGAGGGGGGTAGGAGACACATGGCGAGGTAGAGGGGGGAAAGGTAGAGGGGGAAAGGAGGTACAGGAGAGGGAGAGGGGGAAAGGAGACACAGGGGAGGGAGAGGGGAAAAGGAGAAATGGGAGGGAGACGGGGGAAAGGGAGAGGGGGAAAGGAGACGCAGGGCAAAGGAGGAACAGGAGAGGGAGAGAGGGGGGAAAGGAGGCACAGGAGAAGGAAAGGGGGGAAAGTAGACAAAGGGGAGAGAGGGTGAGGGGAGGGAGGAAGGAGACACAGGGGAGGGAGAGGTGGGGAAAAGACACAGGGCGGGTTGGCCAAGACAAGTGACAACTGGCGGGTTGGCCAAGTCCAGCAATGAGCGGCAAAGCCCAAGCCCAAGGCGCTCATCGCGAGCCCCGCAAGTTACAGGGTGAAGAGTCAAGCCCTGTGGCCCAGTCTCCGAAGGGAGGGGATGATGCTCTGCTTCAGTATGTCACAGTACATGCTCCCCAGTGCTGGCAGCACTCATGCAGGTGGGTGATGGGTCAGCCTGTCAGTGATTAGACCATACGCCGCACATTGCATCAAATTGGTCATGACAGAAGGAAGCCTCTTCTAAAGATGATACACAAGATAGCCCACAGTTTGCTGAAGACAAGCAGACTAAGGGCATGGATTACTGGAACCATGTCCTGTGGTCTGATGAGACCAAGATAAACTTATTCGGTTCAGATGGTGTCAAGCGTGTGTGGAGGCAAGCAGCTGAGGAGTACAAAGACAAGTGTGTCTTGCCTACAGTCAAGCATGCTGGTGGGAGTGTCATGGTCTGGGGCTGCATGAGTGCTGCGGTCACTGCGGAGCTACAGTTCATTGAGGGAACCATGAATTCCAACATGTTCTGTGACACACTGATGCAGAGCATGATCCCCTCCCTTCGGAGACTGGGCCACTGGGCAGTATTCCAACATGATAACGACCCCAATCACACTTCCAAGATGACCACTGCCTTGTTAAAGAAGCTGAAGGTAAAGGTGATGGACTGGCCAAGCATGTCACCAGACCTAAAACCTATTGAGCATCTGTGGGGCATCCTCAAACGGAAGGTGGGGGAGTGCAAGGTCTCTAACATCTACCAGCTCCGTGATGTCATCATGGAGGAGTGGAAGAAAATTCCAGTGGCAACCTGTGAAGCTCTGGTGAACTCTATGCCCATGAGGGTAAAGGCAGTGCTGGAAAATAATGGTGGCAACACAAAATATTGACACTTTGGGCCCAACTTGGACATTTCCACTTAGGGGTGTACTCACTTTTGTTGCCAATGGTTTAGACATAAATGGCTGTGTGTTGAATTTTTTTGAGGGGACAGCAAATTTACACTGTTATACAGGCTATACACTTACTACTTTACATTGTATTAGAGTGTCATTTCTTCAGTGTTGTCACATGAAAAGATATAATAAAATATTTACAAAAATGTGAGGAATGTACTCACTTTTGTGAGATACTGTATATAAATATATATATATATATATATATGTATATATATATATATATATATATATATATATATATATATATATATATATAAAATATATATATATATATAAAAATATATACATATATGAAAAACAAATATTAAAAAAAAGAATATATATATAAATATATATACAGTATATATATATATATAAATAATAATAATAAAAAATATATATTTATATATATTTTTATATATATATATTTTCAGATATGTATATATATATTTATAAGAGGGTGTGCAGACTTATGCAACTACATTATTTTTCTTTTTTCTTTTTCTTCCCTCCACCTAAAAGATTTCAGTTTTTTTTTCAATTGAGTTGTACAGTTTATAGGTCACAGTACGGGTGGAAAAAGTTCTGAAATGATTTATCTTTGCCTCATTTTTTTACAGCACAGAAACCTGACATTTTAACAGGGGTGTGTAGACTTTTTATATCAACTGTATATTACTTCCAAATAGGTAAAGTATATTCATTTATTAATATATTAATTATTTAATTACCATACAAAAACAAATATACACAAAAAAAACAAAAAGCCCCACAATAAACACAAAACCCATTCACCGCGCGTCTCCACCAAACAGCATTACCTGCCTTATTTTTTGACGGGCAAGTAGCTAGTATATATATATATATATATATATATATATATATATATATATATATATATATATATGTCTGTATATGTCTATCTATTAGAATTAGTGCAGCACAATTGAATGGTTACAGCTATTGGTGGAGCAACATGGTGGTATGGGAACATTTATGCACATGAGCTTATACACCCACTACTACTGTGTTTTTACCTATGTGTGCCAGATAAATGTGGTAGAAATGTGGTATGTAAAAGTTTGCTGCATCCTATTTAAAATCTTAAGTGATTATGTTTCTCCTTGTACAATCTTTATAGGGCATATAAATTACTTTGGAAATGAAAATGCTTTACAGTAAAGTGCCCTTCTCAATATAAGAAGAAAAAATATGTTTTCTATCCATTAATTATGGATGCACATTTGTCCATGTGCAAGTTACAGTAGTGACCTTGGGGAAAGTAATTGGTTCTTGCCAAATTGGTAAAAAGCACTTTTTAATAACTAATTTTCATAAAATGATTGCAGTAGTTTTGACTCACTAAAATGTTTTTCAGTATAGGAAATCTCTTTCTTGAGATAGAAATGTTGGCTACAAAGTCTGTGATATAATGTGAAATGAGCACTTAAAGTTAATCTCTTTTACAGCATGTTTTAAAGCATAATTGAATTCAATTGTGTGCACTAAAATGAGGGCAAATCTGGCATATCTTACCTTAAACGTAAGCAACGGTTTACAGTTTTTATAGCTGTGAACATTTAAGGTTGTAATCATAAAAACCAAGTTTTTTTGTTGAATTTCTTGTGTAATAATTAAGGAAACAGCCGCAATTACTTGAGGAAAGAAAGAAAGCTATACTGCCTAAGGACAAACCCATTTCGTTAAAATAATTGAGAAGAAAACACATTTTAATTTTGATTCATTAATTGTCCATTGTTTTTGATAAACCATTTTATTTACAAGAAAACTCTTAAACAGCAAGCAACCAAGCAACACAGTTAAATAAAATGGTCACATTAAGATTCTACTACAACAGATGCCAACTGTACAGAATGGCAAAGTCCATGCATGTTGGAGTAATATATTGCATTCTGTCCATGGATACAAATACTGATTAAACAATGGATCATGACACATTACAATGAATAATAAATATGTTAATTATATTTTAATAAAATTATAAAATTAAATGGACAGATACTCATGAATCATCAGAATAATGCTTATATGATGGTACAGTGTCTTATAAACCAGAGCTGGAGCATGCTACCAGTTACTTACAGAATGCATTTGGAAAACCTTCAACTGATAATAAATATTTCTTCTGTCCCAAATTCCATTTACAATTTGTTATAGTGTAGCATGAGTATTGAGAGTTCTCCATTGGTGCTATCCATTGGTGCAAGAATGGAGGCAGCCCAACTGTTAGGGCGAGTATGCCCAGTCTGTGCCTGTAATAGTCAAAGTGTCCAGCCTGTGTCTCTAAGAGCCAAAGTGCCCAGCATTGTATCAGACTTGATTTACGAGTTAGAGCTACGGGTCTAATAGAATATCAATTTTGTGTACTGTAACTATAATTATTCAGCACTCATAAATCTTAAGCTGGGATTAATTTTCTCTTATGATCAGTCATGACTCCCCTTAACCCCACAAGCAACCCTGCTATTTTGGACTCTGGAACACTGGGTTACTAATATCCAAGGTTATTAAAATGGAAATGAGACTTGTTAAAGGATTATTTTCATGTGTAGTATAGTGTGGGCCACAATAACTAATGTTGGGGTTGCTATATGATGTTATGTGCACTGTAATAATGCTATTTTACATGTAAACTAAAAGAGATACACTTTTAGCCATATTATGTTAGTGGGAAAGCAAAGAGTTAAATAATTTATATTACCCCTCAGAGCAGCCAGGCATCTTCTCTCTGGCCTCAGATAGTCATAAAGTGATATGCTTCACCTAACCCAGGCTCTGGTGTCTGGGATCAGGGGGTTTATGGCCTAGTGATGGGGTGAGGAGGTCACAGTAGTAAGAGGTTCTTTTTATTGTATTCTGAGCTATCCTACATAAAGGGTTAGGAAAAATGTTTATTATTTTTAATAAATTAGTTAGGGCCTGTAACCTGTGATTTCCAGAGTTCCTGAGGAACGGTCCTGAGGCAGAGCTGGGCCCTGAGAGATTGAACACAAAAGTCACAACCTAGAGGGAAAGTCTTGGGGTGCACGTGGACTCTAATTTCTGGCTCATGACATGCTCCTAATTTGTTTTTATTTATTTTGCAGTTTTTATTTCCATTTGTGGTTTGGCATATTCTTCCCAACATCAGTTGGGGCTGTAATAAAAAACTCCAGTTTGGTCATTGTCAATTGTATTTTAATACACTGTGTTGGAGACAGTATCATAAAAAGGATATTAACAAACTGGAAACAGTTCAAAGAATAAGGGCAACTAAAATAGTGCATGGTCTAAAAAAAGGATAGATTTCATGACCTGAATGCATATAGACTGGAGAAAGGAGAGGCAGGATTTGAGAGAAATGTTTAAACGTATTACAGGATGTAATAAAGGTCTTGAAGAAAAGAAAAAAAGAGGAATGCAAGAACAAGAGGTCAATATTAAAATTTGTAAGATTGAAGATTTAGGGGTAATATGAGAAAGTATTAATTTATAGAAAGAGTAGTAGATAACTGATAACTTCCAGTAGAAGTAGCAAGGTCAAACACAATTAAGGATCTTTAGCATGTCTGGGGTAAGCATACAATACAGATTTAACTGAGCCATTTCTAGGTAGATATAATGGGCAGACCAGAATGGCCTCTTTGGTTCTTATCTGCCATCAAATCTGTTTCTATATCTTTGCACCACATTGGTTCTTGTGATGGAAATTCTATTTGTAATTGCTTCTTTTGTATAACAGAAGTAGGTAGAAAATTTTGTTTGCTATATAGTTGTCAATCATTTAATTAAAATAATGTTTTCAGTAACTATTGTAAATACTATAAGTCCAGTAACAAACAATATTTAGTCTTTTAAATGTATTTTCTAATGAGACTTTCCTAGTCTCTTACCTAAAACTTCCAGCAAATGCATTGCAAATCTACAGAAAATAATATGAAGATCTTCTCTGCATGAGGAACATGAGTTTATATCATTTTGGAGGTGCAATGGTTAAATAAATTGAATAAAAAAATTGTGCTCTTTGTCTTTAAAGGACAAAGAGCTCAATTGTATTCTTGTGCAATTCCTTCTTAAATGAAAGTTGTCAGTGGACTAATGCTTATTGTTTTTTCAAAATAAAATATTTCTGTGTTCATTAGCTGAGATTGTCCATTTGTATAGTAGTCTCTCTACTATAATTTTTTGTTAAGCCATTCAGTCGTGTCCAACTCTCTGTGACCCCATGGACCACAGCATGCCAGGAACATATACCGTGCCTATCCATTAGGATATCTTGACAAAGTTTCTGTAGTGGGTTGCCAGTTCCTTCTACAGTGGACCGCAATTTGTCTGACCTCTCTGCTATGAACTGCCCATCTTGGTATAGCTCACAGCTTCATTGAAGTACACAAGCCCCTTCACCACGGCAAAATAGTAATCCACGAGGGGCTGATAGAACATAACAAATATTTAAAAGTAAGCTCTGAAAATGGTCATAGTAAAAACCTGAGACTATATATGTAAAAAGTGGATACAAAAATTATTATAACATTAGATAAAATTACATTTAATGTTAAATCTCATTCTTTTCAGTATAAAACATTAAACCCACAGTATAAACATTACAAATGTTAAAAACAAGGCATAAGTGATATAAAATAATATGTTTGAGAGCTAGACTCTTGTAGTGAAAGGGCATTTTGACTTTGTAAATGTGAACATGAATCTTCAAGAACAACTAACACCCCCAGGTCTTCTTATTTGCTTCAACTTATAATAGTTTTGAAACTGTATCCTCAAGTAACTCAAGCATATTTTTCCTTTCTAACATTTTCACTTGCTTTGGGTCTATTATGTTAATGTATTGTTTTGTTATATCCCATATGGTAACACTGGAGTGAAATTCTCTAAGACATACTATGCTAAGCACTTCTCTCTTCCTGCTGTTGTAACAGATATAAGAATTACAACCATTATTGTTGTCAAGCTCCATAAAACCACTTGAAGTGGCTCAGAGAGATCTTTTATCATAGTGCCATATAGAGAGAAAACATGTCATGAATTTGTTCTTAGCCGGGATGGGCCGGGTGAAATTATTTTGAACAGTGTTTTGTACATTTTCACAATATAAAGTTGAAAACATTTTTCATAGTCTTCCAGCTGGATATGAAAGATATTATAAGAATAATAGTTTCTTTAAAGCTGCTACTCATGTTATTTAAGCATTATCAGAGTATTGCAGTTTATTACAATTTCAATATGTTAATTTTAATATCAAATCTGTAAAATACTCTGACTGTCCTTTCTATCAATCTATACGTCCATTCGGGAGTTATCCCAGTAATAATAGTGCCCCATGTCCGGAAACATCCTTTGTATCCAGCATTCTCTCTGTTTTCTAATATATAAGTTTGATTAAAATCCATCTTTTTTATTAGGCACCCATGGTCACTGAAAGACAAAATAGAAGGTGTGAGTTAAGTTGCACATTTAGCTTTCTTTTGTCAGCCTTAGACCCAGTTAGATATATACACCCACCCTCATGCTGCAGTTACTACCCTTCTTTTCCTGTTATATCCCATTTGTTCACACACACAGTAGGCCAGATAGTGTTGATCAGAGTACAGACACTACGCAATAAAAATAAATACAGCATAATGGCAAATAGATGATACTTCTATATATCTTTTACTTTTTTTTTTTGCAGAGCAACTGTACTCTTATCTATTTTACTGGCTACACTGTACCATCATCAGATAATATTATATACTCATATAAAGGGAAATGTTTATGCTTACATATATGTCTGTGCTCATTCACACTCTATTGTTAAAGTCACCGCACTGGCTACTTCAGGCAACCTGCTGCCCCCTGAAAATGTGTTACTCTAGGCCTGGACCTTATGGGTTAAAGGGACTCTATCACCCCAAACCAAGTTATTCTTAAAGAACATGAATAATTAGTTACTCCCTGTATTCTCACTGTATTAGCCATTTGTATCTATGTTGAATTATTTCTAAGATAAAGAAAAATGTTGTTGCATTAGCAGTGCCAAAAGTGTCGGTGCCAATGCCCCTAAAATTGGCTATCCATGCAGATACATAGAAAGCCAAGTCCCCGGTTTTCTTCTCACATGTGACAGTGACTCCCTTGCACTTACCTTTGCTGTATTCTACATCTGTTGCTCTACTTTTTACATTCCCTTAATTTTCTCATGGCAGTTTTTCTCTCCCTCTGCATTTTTATCTTTTGCTACCCCTCCATCTCAATTACCGGTACTTAATAACCTTGAGCAAACTGGAATGTTTTCCATAGGAGGCATTTAAAAAACTCTTAATGTTATATATGCAAGTTAACTTTAATCTTTAACTAATAGCTACTGGAGCAAATCTATTTGTATAAGTTGGATGAACAAAAATATTTTCTTGTAAAAACATATTAAGAAAATGTAACACATATCCAAGTGACATCCCACAAAAAAATAAAATAAAATATGAAACTATAATTAAGGTCTAAACTTTTTTACTGTTAGTTCTAAGATTTGGAAATAGTGTAAAACTATTTGAACAACATAGCATTTATAGGTATCTGTATCTAAAATGAAAATCAGGGGCTACACTGGACCCAGTAATGAATTCTCCAAATGTTTTCTTTTATTGAACTTTATGCTGTAAAATTAATAGTGATATTTATTTTGTTACTCTGTTTTACAACATACTGTTCTTCAATAAAAGAAAATCTTTGGAGAATTCATTACAGCTTGCAAGAGTGTGCCTCGACTGTGAGTTAGAGCGACTGAACTCTATATAGTTCCAGCGGAACTTAACATGCCATCACGGTGCTTTGCTATTTTTATACAAATATTGGAATTATTCTCTATATTATTTTTTAAATAACTTCATACGTTTCTCTGTATGATCTGCACAATACAAAATCTCTCCTACAAGTATAAATTGTCATGTACTAATCTCTTTACTCTATATCCATTTCCTACTACACTTTCTGCAAAAAAATCACAACCAAAGTTAAATTGATATGGAAGGTTTCTGGATTTTGCCACGTATGTAATATATCTAGGTATTCATTGACTTTGTTTTAATAAAAATGCAATGAAAAGCTCTGTTTGTACTGCCTAATATAATTCACATATTAAATAAATCGTAAACATACTAAATAAATACATAGGTACAGTGCCTTGCAAAAGTATTTACCCCCCTTGACTTTTTCCCTATTTTGTTACATTATAGCCTTAAGTTCAATGTTTTTTTAATCTGAATTATATGTGATGGATCAGAACACAATAGTCTAAGTTGGTGAAGGGAAATGAGAACAATATATACATACAACTATTTTTTAGAAATAGAAAGCAGAAAATTGGCATGTGCTTATGTATTCACCCCCTTTGTTATGAAGCCCATAAAAAGCTCTGGTGCAACCAATTACCTTCAGAAGTCACATAATTAGTGAAATGATGTCCACCTGTGTGCAATCTAAGTGTCACATGATCTGTCATTACATATACACACCTTTTTTGAAAGGCCCCAGAGGCTGCAAGACATAAGCAAGAGGCACAACTAACCAAACACTGCCATGAAGACCAAGGAACTCTCCAAACAAGTAAGGGACAATGTTGTTGAGAAGTCAGGGTTAGGTTATAAAAAATATCCAAATCTTTGATGATCCCCAGGAGCACCATCAAATCTATCATAACCAAATGGAAAGAACATGGCACAACCACAAACCTGCCAAGAGACGACCGCCCACCAAAACTCACGGACCGGGTAAGAAGCGCATTCATCAGAGAGGCAGCAGAGAGACCTAAGATAACCCTGGAGGAGCTGCAGAGTTCCACAGCAGAGACTGGAGAATCTGTACATAGGAGGAATGTGCTCTGGTCTGATGAGACTAAAATGTAACTTTTCGGCCATCAAAGAAAACACTATGGGCCTCATTCTATTAGCGGCCGCAGCCGTTGCGGGGCCGCAAGGACCGGCCGCAAGCTATTCGGCTATTCTATTCCCTTACGGCCGGAGGCTCCGGCAGGCTTGCGGCCGGTGCCTTGCTATCTCTTGCGGCCGCTCGCGCCGGAGGAAAGCCTTTGAATTAAAACGGCCGCAAGAGTTTCGAAATTCCTATTTGCAATTCAATTGCTCGGGGAAACCTCTCTGCAAGGCTAAAAACGAGCCGCTGCTTACTTGCAGGAAAAAGGTCCCGCTAGCACCAATTAAGCACATAAAATAGCTCAAATAAAGCCATCCTGCACTTTGAGAAGACTATAAAGGGATTTTAGGTGTTAGAAAAAATAGCACATAATTATCCTATACTCAAATCCGTAAAATATTTTATTTTTAATATCCGTAAAATATCCATGTAAAAAGTCCAGAGTGCTTGGAGCACCTCAGACACACCCACGCCGCAGCCGGAAAATAAACAGTTAATTTGAACTCGGGTTTGGGCAGATGTGCAAGCTTGAGAGTGGGTTCCTTTTAATCCTCATGTCCCCCAATATGATCCCTAGCATTTACAGAGCTGTACAGTGCAGGCTTGAATTTATTTTTGAGTTTTTATATTTCTGAGATTACGGCCGGTTCCAAGATATGCGGCCGGCCGTAAAAGGAGATCCCTGCGGGGCCCTATAATAGAATCGCGAGTTAACTGAACCCCCGCAAGGAATCGCAGCCTTACGGCCGATTTACGTCCGCTAATAGAATGAGGCCCTATGTCTGGCGCAAACCCAACACATCACATCACCCAAAGAACACCATCCCCAGCAATTAGGGAAACTAGTCAGAGTTGATGTAAAGATGTTGCTTAATACAGGGATATTCTTGAGCAAAATCTGTACCACTCTGTGCGTGATTTGAGGCTAGGACGGAGGTTCACCTTCCAGCAGGACAATGACCCCAAACACACTGCTAAAGCAACACTTGAGTGGTTTAAGGGGAAACATGTGAATGTGTTGGAATGGCCTAGTTAAAGCCCAGACCTCAATCCAATAGAAAATCTGTGGTCAGACTTAAAGATTGTTGTTTCACATGCGCAAACCATCCAACTTGAAGGAGTTGGAGCAGTTTTGCAAGGAGGAATGGGCAAAAATCCCAGTGGTAAGATGTGGCAAGCTCATAGAGACGTATCCAAAGTGACTTGGTGCTGTGATTGCAGCAAAAGGTGGCTCTACAAAGTATTGACTTTAGGGGGGTGAATAGTTATGCACATTGACATTTTCTGTTATTTTGTCCTATTTGTTGTTTGCTTCACAATAAAAAATAAAAACAAGATCTTCAGAGTTGTGGCCATGTTCTGTAATTTAAATGATGCAAATCCTCAAACAAGCATAATGGCATACACTAGTTAAAAGACCTCTGTAGTTTAAGGAAAACAGAACTTTTTTTTGAAGTATTTACAAACAAACAACATTAGCAGTGATGCAAGCCTTTTTTTCAGTGTACAGTAGTCCTTTAATACATTAAAGGCTGCATTTTTTTAATGTCTTTTTTTTGGCCATTATCAGCTTTTTTTTTTTTAAGAATTTATGGTAAATAAGGGACTTCTGGGATACTTTAATTTGTACAGATGTGTAAATAGATGTAATTAAACAATGTATAATATAATATACACATGCTAATAAAGTCATATCAGAACATGTTTTTTACGAGGTCTCACATGTTGACCTCACGTGAAATGTAACCAGGGAGCATTTTACTTTAAAAACAAATTGGGTACTGGGCCTATTGTGAGATTGTAAGTATGACACACTTTTTTTCTGAATTACCTTTTATTTGTATAAATAAGCACCAACGCTATTCAATTAATAATATTTTAATAAGACATGTCATGGACTAATTTAAGAAATAGAGAATAAGTGCACTGTATCACGAAATAGCTCATCTACAGAAATGTAATTTGAATAATTTGAGAATATTTGAAACTAGGTGGAGGAGTTTCAATAAGTTTCTTTCTTCAAATGTAACAAATTATTTCTTACTGGAATGGAAAGACATATGTGGAGGCATTTGGGGTTACATCGTAGAAACACACTAGAGTAAGTTCCATATGCAGAAAACTCATGTACAGATGGTACTTGTAACCTGCCAATCTTACACAAATAACGCAACAGCCTGTAGGAGAGGTTTTCTTGATATGCATATACTTACAAAGAAAAGTGGTTGGGTTTTATATTTCTAAGCAAATATATTAATATATTTATATTGTACAACAAAATAAACAACATAGAGCAATATATGATACTAAATCTCTATAAAAGCATTTAATTAATACATAAATAAAAACAATGCCTAAAATGTTAATAATAAATAAAAGAAGATACATTTATAATGGTGTCTAATACTTTATTGAGAATAAATGGCACATTCAAACACATGATTAGAAAAATGATGGTCAAGCAAACAAGCAATATGTGCAATACTGGACCCAATACATCCATCTTAGAGTATATATTGAAAAAATAAAAAATATATAAAATAAACAGAAAAATCTAAATTTTGTTAGGCATATGGGAATGATAATAATGTTTTAGTCTATCTTTTGACTTATCAGTCAATCAGTCAATCAGTTACAAATAGTGACAAATCACCTTTTTTGAAGCCCCCAGACAGTGAAATGGAGGAGCCCCTGCGAGTGCATGTGCAATATGTGCACCCATTTTTCTCTTTTCTGTGCATTTATATCACTCTCTTGCTTTGTGATAAATCACAGATATTTTATATATATATACATATATATATATATATATATATATATATATATATACATCAGTCCCTACAAAGCCCCCCCAACACTGCAAATGTACAAAAAGTCCTCTCATACACAATATACATAAATACTATAAAGACAGTCCGATCTTTTAACATTAACAGTTATACGCACACAGTAACACACAAAGACATAGAATTACATAGCATGTGGATGTTAAAACTCCAGTAATATCTATCTATCGAGCTGTCGATCAATCCATCTATTGATCTATCTATTTTATAAAAAGTCTCTCAAACTCACCAATTTTAAGCAGTGACAGTCTGACAGTCACTTCCTATTCCTTTCTGTAACTTTAGTCCAAGGCCTAGTGCCTAGTCTGCAAAGTGCAGTATTTAATTTTTTTAAGTCAGAAACTATTTTGTAGGGTTTTTTAATCTAAAAAAGAGAGCTCTTCACAGGGAAGCGCCCCTAGGCGGCTGCCTAGTTGGCCTCATGATTAGAAAACGTAAGTTAATGCAAGAGTCTTGAAGCTTCAAATCTTTCAGAAGCCTCTTAGTACATTTTGAAAATTTTCCTTTTAAAAAAAACATTTTATTAAATAATTTTGTATTGCTTGAGTTGCTAAACTACTGTAAATAAAAACCCAATGAAATGTTTTACAGTTTTGTTGTTCTTTGGCAAAAGATTTGTTATTTATCCAACTCTCTCATAACTTACTGCCATAGCAGTGGACATCAATTTAAAGGTATATAATCTCAATATGCAATGATTTTTACTACATGATCTTTGTGAAGAATCATTTGCTTTCCTGAAGATAACATTTGCTTTCCTCAAACCAAAATGTACTGAATTTGTTGTAAGAATCCAATGTTCTCACTCACAGAACTTTCTCAAAAGAAAAATAGGATGTTAATTATTCAGAATGCCGTTGCTGCTAAAGGAGGTGTAGCAGTATAATGGAAACAAATATGGTCAGAAACTCTAAATAATGTAATTCCAAGCTAAAAATATATTATAAGGTTTGATAAAATACGGCCCATATAATGTTTTATCTTGGAGTGCATGTATGGAGAAATAAACTATGGAAACTAGAAACATAAGGTATGTTTTATTTGGGATAAAAATTTGGGATGGTAGGTTATAGGTTTAAAATGTATGACCCCACCTATACACTAATTTCAAGAGCACAAGGGGAGAGGCTTGCAATGAGGGCCGAAGGTGATCATTGCAAAGCAGGAAAGTTGCGGCTCGCAGTAAGCGCTGAGGGTGCTCAGAGGGGCCATAGCCTCGCATTGTGCGGCAAACAGCATTGCCAGGCTTCAAATTATATTGCCGTCATTTTTGATGGGCAAGTCGCTAGTTTTATATAAATATACTAAACTATTTTTATTTATATATCAACTAAACTAAATATATTTATTTCTTTTTTTCCTCTACAATGTAATAATCATATACATTTTAGATTTTAACATCCTTAATCAAGCCAACAAATTAGCAGATTGTGAGATTCTGGAACAACCCCCTTTCTCCCTGCATGTTATACTTCACAAGACTAACAAGTTAAACAATTGTTAGAGTTGGGTCTGTACATAATCCATTATGGTAGCATACATCATTTTAAAGTTTAACTACTATATACATCACAGGAAAAATGGAAATAATTTTCACATGATTACCTGTTCCTTTCTCATTTATGACCAAAAACACTGCAACCTAAATAGAAGTCTACGTTAAGGTCACACCCAAAGAGGAGACAATGTGAATGTATTTTGCAAATGCAATTTATTATTATTATACATTTTAAAATTATTATTATAAGGGTGTAATTATAGGAAGGGGTATTTCATATCTATATTAAAAATTAAAGGAGGAGACCCTACTGAACGACAAAAAGAGTAGCTGTTGTCAACTCCGTGACCCTATGGACTGCAGTATGCCAGGCACATTTGTCAGCCCTTTCCCCACTTATCCATCTCTACCTCTTCCACCACCTTCTTTGTGTACATTCAGTCTTTACCACCATCAAAGTCTTCTCTATGAAATCCTGTCTTCTCAGGAATGGCCAAAATATTTGAGCTTTAGCCTCAGGATCAAACCTTCCAGTTAACAGTTTGGCTTGATTTCCTGCAGTATTGATTGGATTTTCTTGCAGACCAAGCAGTTTTCTTCAACACAATTCAAAGGCATCAATTTTACAGTGCTCAGCCTTCTTTATCTTCCAGCTCTCACATCCGTATATTATAACTGAGAATACCATAGTTCTTAATAGTGTAATATATTTTCTTTTTAATCACTTGTTCAGACTTGCCATGGCTTTCTTCTCTAGAAGCTACAATCAACCTCTTGCATATTGGATCAGGGAGAAAATCTGTCACTGCTTCCACTTCTTCTGCATCTATTTCCCAAGAATTAAGATTGCCCTTTGCCATGATCTTCGTCTCTTTACCATGGAGCAGTAGTCCAGTTTTGCACTCTCTCTTCTTTCATCTTCATCAAAAGGCCCTTTAGTTACTGACTGTGGCTTCTTGAGCCACATACAGAATTTTCAGGAGGCACATGAGATGGTCTGGACTCCCATTTCTTTAAGAACTTGCCAAATTTTGTTCAACAAAATCCAACAAAATGTTGCAAGAGGTAAATATTTTCTGGTACTTGCTTGCTTTCTCTATTATCCAATAAATATTGACAATTTCATTTCTTGTGTCCCTGCCTTTGCGAAACCTGGCTTGCACATCTGGTAGGACTTGGACCATACAGTATATGTTGGAGTCGACCTTGTAGGATATTAGAAAAAGGAAAAACAGTATACAGCAGGGAGCTGGTAAAAAATACTTCAATAATAATATCACTAAATAGAGACTTCTACAATGAATAAGTACCAGCCACCATAATCAAGTGTAAAGCAAACATTTAAAAAATTGGAGAAAAAGACACATATATATATGGTGGCAACTCCTTAGAGATGAGAGATAAACTTCAAATATATAAGAAAATTACCAATCACTATCAAATATAAAATACAGTTTTAATGTAGTACAGTTAAAACAGAATCACAACGTAGAGTATAAAAAAATAAAAACATATACAGTCCCTGTTGGAAATGTGTAAGACTGATAATCAGCGAGCCTGCCACTTACTCCTTTATACTAGCTCAGTAGGATATTAACAGACATGTGAAATGAATGCAATTGTTTAATAATTTGAGCACTCCGTGGCACTGTCGTTCTCAGCATTGGGATGCAGAATGACCTTTTTCAGTCTACTGCTCACTTTTGAGTTTTCCAGATTAATTGTCATAATGCAAGTAAAACTTTCACAGCATTATCTTGTTCAGCTGGGCTTCCATCAACTTCTGTATCCTTGTTATCAGCATGGCTTTTTACTGCACTTTTCAAGATGTCTGGCTCCAGCTCATTGGACAATCTATTGAGGTTATCAATGCTGTTAATGTCCTTCCTGCATAGATGCTCTGTGTATTGCTTGACCTCTTGTTTATCTAATCTGCGTCTGTTACGTCCAAATCATTTTTGTCATTTATAATGCCCACTTTGACTTGAAAGGTTCCCTTGAGATCCTTAATTTTCTTGAAGAGATCTCTTGACTTTTCCATTCTGTTATCTACTTCTCTTTACATCACTCAAAATGTCTCCTTGTCTCTTGTTGCTATCCTCTGGAATTCTGTTTCAGGTGGACACATCTTTTCCTATTTCCACTACCTTCTGCTTATCTTCTTTCCTGGGCTACTTTCAAAGCCTCATCAAACAGACAGTTTGCTCTCTTAGTTTTATTTATTTTGGGGATATTCTTTGCTGCTGTATTCTGGAAAATGTCAAAAGTTCTTTAGGTATTCTGTCTACCAAGTCTATTTCCTTAAATCTATTCTTATTCATAAGGGACATTATTTTTTTTTCTTTTGGATTGATGCTTTTCCGTCTTTTCCTCAGTTGAGTTCTGAACTTTGCGACGAGAAGCTCATGGTCTGAGCCACAGTCAGCTCCAGATCTTATTTTTGCTGACTGTATACAGTTCCTCCATCTTTGGCTTCAAAGTATATAGTCAATCTGTTTTCTGTATAGTCCAGCTGGTGATGTCCATGTACAGAGACATTTTCTGAGCCTGTTTGAAGAGGGTGTTTACTATGACCAGAGAATAATTTTGATAGTATTCTATTAATCTCTTGCCCACTTCATTATGTACTCCAAGGCCGACCTTGCCGGTTATTCTATCTTTTGGTATCCTTCAGTTCAATCTCCTATTAGCAACAAAAACGGTAATTACCCTTTCCTATATTTCATAATTTCTAGTCATAATAATTTCCTTATGTATGATAATAAGATGTTGCAAGTAGAGAATGTGAATAGGAGCATTTACATATCTTCACATTTTCTCCTTTTTTTCCGATTTGACCCTGTATAATTTATCTGGAGCTTGAGATTTTTATAATATGAAGATCTGTCCCAGTTTGTGTGTCCTTAGCTTAGCACCCAAAATAATACCCAAAAATATAGTGATCCTGGACATAGATATAAACTATCACAGCATGCTAGTATACACATAAAAATGGAAGGTCCTAGAACCTCACAAGTTGCTAATGTGTTAGTTTGTTAGAAGTCAGTGAAATGAAGTGATAATTAAATTGAGGAGTGAAAATAAATTAAATAAACCTAATTAGAAATTTTATGTAAAAAGATGCCTAAAGAATATATTTAAATATGTATGTTAATGGGAGTATTTACTGGCAGTGTATTAGTTATACAGGCTTTATTCAGCCTTAGGCCAATTCAGATTTGTGAAAGACATACATGTGTTGAGGCCCATTCAAACTGGTGGGTGCACCATACCCAAGCTTGTCCTCCTCATTTTCACTTGCCATTTGCATGCCTAATATTACACACATGGATATATAGAAGCATAATTGTATATGTGTTTATGCCACTACTCTTATAGGCAGAATTGTCACCATATATATATTCCATGACACTGCTCTGGCAACTTGAGGAGGCCTGCTTCCTCCTGAAAATGTGTTGCCTTACCTGAGGGCCTTGTTGGTCTAGGCATAAATGCACCACTGTTTAGGCTAGTTTGTTTTAATATTGCCTCTATTGGTAATGAGTTTGGGTGGCTGCTATGATTGATAAGTTTGTGGTAGGGATCTAAGGTGCTATACATTTATTTTAATACAAGCAAAGTGTAACAGTACCTTTAAAGATTCTGAAGTGGGGGGCGTAGCTTGCGTCCAACTGAGTAGGACTTGTTTAGCTGGAGCTCTGTATTTATAGTTGTTTTTTGGGCTTTATTTTGGCCCTAGGCATCCATAATTCCTGAAATTCCACCTGAGACTATTGGGTGAGGTGATCCTGACCCCCCACGGGACCCCCTATATGTGAAGACTGGATCGCAGCAACTACCCACAACTACAAACACAGCTGGCCAGGACCTGTACTCACAGTGGGGTAGTACCCCTCCAGAGGTGAACCATCCATCCTGGGCTGCAAGAAGCTGCACAGCCACACCAGACGACTGGACCCCCGGTTGGAGTGGCAGGAGGCGAGAGAGGGCAGGGGCCTGTGGAGAAGAGGCCACCATCTTGTGAAGACCACGGCTTGCGGCCTGCATCGGGCACAGTGGGAGGCGGAACTACGCCTGGGAAGACTTCTGGAGGCCCTGAGGAGGCTGGCGGAGACTGCGGTCCCAACCATGAGGAAAGGCAAGAGGGGACCCTCGACGAAAGGTATACAGAACACTTCTAGCCTAAGGCTGCCAAGCCCAGGTCTCAGATAGACTCCGCCACTAATCACTATTCAGATCAAGAGGACATTCCTAACCTGTCTAGTCACCACTAGAAGAGACAGCAGACCAACTGGTAGAGGCGCAAGAACGAGACAGGTCTTCGATTGACCAAAACCGCATTATGGAACTACCTGAGAAAGATAGAGGACTTGGAGAATCAGTCTCGCCGCTATAACATAAGGGTACGAGGTATTCCAAGAGCTGTCCAAGACATAACAATATATCTGAGAGAGATCTTTGCTGTTATCCTTCCGGACCAAGCGGAAAGTACGCTGGAGATTGAATGGGCTCACAGAGCTCTCAGAGGTTCAAGAAATCTTGAGATGCCTAAGGATGTCATTGTGAGATTTCTGAGACAACAATCCAGGGACCTCCTGCTCTCAGAGACCAGAAAGCTACAGACAATCAAAGGTCCGGACAACTCCAATCTGAAATTTTATACTGATCTGTCCCCTAACACGCTGGATAGACAGAGGCAGATGAGACCCGCATTGGCTATTCTCCAACAACACAAAATACAGTATTGATGGAATTTTCCTTTTGCCCTCACTTTTAACTATCAGGGTACAGCACAAACCACCCGCACATTGGAAGACTGCCTAGCTGTCTTACGGCATTTGCACCTGTGCTCAACAGAGATAATAAAAGGGGGACAGGATCATCCTCCCACGCCCATCCCTAAGAGACAATGGACTTTGGTCAATTCACAATCCCAGAACAAGCAACCATTACCACCTAGAGGACCCAAAAACTCGACCACTGGTCGTAGAGGACAGAGTACTTGCAGCTCTCCTCACAAGGGGGAATCCTGACTTGCTGCTGACCTAGTACCTGCCACAAGATCTGACTAAACCAAAAGTACCTTGAAACTCTGAAAGCAAACTGGACTGTCAGAAATGTGCTGGTCACTGACTGACTTGTTATCTACTGCTTAGAGCCAGGAAGTTTCAAGGTGAGAGTTTAGCCTTAGCTTAGGCTAGTTAGGCCCCGGATTAATGGAAAGCAGATTCTGTAGTTAAAAGCTACAAACGTTAGAATGTTTTTTAATTTGTTTTCTATTGTGTATAGTGAAATAGAAATGCTAATCTTTTGGTTGCTGTTAGGTAGCTTCCTAACATGGGTAGCCTTTTTAACTGCTACAGAGTTACTGCTTAAGAGTGTCATTGCTCCAACTGACTCTTTATATATTGAACTTCTAGGAAAAGTAACACTAATGACTTATATCTCTGTTTTACTCTTTGTCTATGTCGAAAGTAGGTTGTCATCCCTGCGTTTTCAGGGGATCTCTGGGCCTTCCTCCGCCTCGACCCCTTCTGAGGACCTCAAAGAGGGAAAAAAAACAGGTAATGGACAACATATCACACACGCTGATCCTAACCTAGAATGAGTGCATCCGACTACTATAACCCATAATGTGAAAGGGTTTAACTCCCCCTTTAAAAGGTGGAAGGCCTTTACATTCTACAAAAAAATGAAAGTCCTCAGTCAGAAACTCACTTGTCAAGTGAGAAAAGGCCAACCTTCCTGCATAAAGATTACTCCATATTCTTTACGGCTACCCAATCTACAAAGAAGGCTGGGGAAGCAGTTCTCATCCATAGGAACTTCCCCTTTCAACTAGAACATAGCACTGTAGATAAGGACGGACACTATAAAATAACTGGGATAGTTTCAGATATTAGAATCTCACTAGTTTCTCTTTATTCTCCCACAACCTCTCCTCATAAAACTCTAATTAATTTATTAAGGGACCTGGAATCTATGGAAAAGGGAAGACTGGTAATTGGAGGTGACTTCAACCTTACCTTTAATTCAGCATTAGACAGATCAGAAAAGATCTTGGAGAAAAGATTCTCCAAAAAACTAAGCCAAATTAATCAGCTATTAAATAAAATGGGTTTGGTGGATGCTTGGAGGGGTCTCCATCCGGATCGGAGAGAATACACTTATTACTCCCCACTCATACTCAAGGATTGATTCTTTCTTAGTAGACTCCCTCATCTATGACTGCACTCGGGACTCTGACATTACCCCCTGCCCCTGGTCTGACCATGCAATAGTATCTATTAGGTTAACACTGGGCCCCAATCATATCCCATTCAAAAGCTGGAAAATCAATGAATATCTACTGTCTAACCCTAACAGTGTGGCATTGTTAGCTGAGGATATTTAAATGTATTTTGACTGGAATGCTTTTCCGGAAACAGGGGCTGGTTGGCTCTGGGTGGCCCATAAGGTGTATGTGAGGGGCTCCTGTATTAAGCTTACTTCTCTACATATAAAAACCCGAAAGCAAAGAGAGACAGATTTGGCAGTCCTCAGCACCTTGGAGAAGGCCAAACAACAAAATCCGTCTAATAAACTACGCAAACAAATTGATAAGAGTAGTCCAGAGCTTGATGGGGTGCTCTCTCACTACACTGAAAGAGTTATGAGGAAGATAAGGCACTTATATTATTGGAAGGCAAATAAACTGGATAAGATACTGGCTAAGAGATTAAAGTCCAATGAAACTCAGTCTAGAATTACTCAAATTAGAATTCCCAATGGTAAGATTTATTTCAGCCCAAAAGATATTCAAAAGACGTTGAAGGGTTTTTATCAGCAGATATATTCATCTCAGATTTTTTTATGGGGTCGCTTGATCTCCTCTCAATAACGGAGCAACAAATTTCTAGCTTGAATTCAGACGTTTCCGAAGAAGAGGTGAAGGCAACCATCCAAAGTCTTAAATCGGGCAAGTCCCCGGGGCCGGATGGTTTCACGAATCGTTATTAAAAGAAATTTGAGTCCCTGCTTGCACCACATCTCACGTCTCTTTTCAATGCAATCCTGAGGGGGCATCGTATGCCTCTGGAGTTAAACCAAGCCGATCTGGTTGTATTCCCCAAGGAGGGAAGGGAAGACCTAGAAGTCAAAAACTACCGGCCCATTTCATTATTGAACGGAGATGTCAAAATATTGGCTAAAATCATGGCATCCCGGATTTCAAAATTTTTACCGGAAATCATACATAAAGACCAGGCAGGATTCATACCACAAAGTCAGGCAGGGGATAATGTCAGTCGAATCCTGAATGTCCAACATCTAGTGAGAAATGCAAAATCCCCAATGTGTCTCCTGGCCTTAGATAATGAAAAGGCTTTTGACACTGTAGAGTGGCCTTTTCTTTATAAAACGCTAGAAAAATTTGGATTTAAAGGACGCTTTATTACCCTACCGCTAGCTAACATGAAGCTGCCAGGGGAACACAGAGCTTAAAAGGGGTACAAGGCAGGAATGCCCTCTTTCGCCTCTGTTGTTCGCCCTTGCTATAGAACCGCTGGCACAGGCAATTCGATCGCACAAAGAGATTCCAAGTCTCCAAGTAAGTTTGCCGCATTATAAATGCTCTCTTTTTGCTGACGATTTGTAATGCATCCTGACTAATAATCCCTTATCCTCGATTCCAGAGCTTATGTCCATTATAGATAAATTTAGCAGAGTATCAGGCTTTAAACTTAACCTAGAAAAGACCGAGGCTCTTAGCTTAGGCATCGCCCAATCTTAGAAATCTTGAAATCCAAATATAACTTTGCCTGGCCTGGGCAGTATATAAAATATTTGGAAGTCAACATCACACCTAAATTTTCAGATCTATATAAGGCAAATTACCCACCCATGTATAAAAGACTGGGCGAGGACATGCTGATGTAGATGAAGTATCCACTTTCATGGACTGGCCGTATAGCAGCCACCAAAATGAATATTTTGCCCAAGATCTTATATCTTTTTAGAACTCTCCCAATTCCAATCTCCTTAAAAGAATTAGACAGATTTCAGAACAATATGTTCCGATTTATATGGAACAATAAAAATCCCTGCATCTCTAAAAAAATAATGTATAGGCATAAGAATATAGGGGGGCTCTCATGCCCAAACTTAAGGAACTATTTTAAACCAGCACGACTAGCTCAACTACCATTGGCACACTCTACTAAACATCAGCCGAGTTGGGTATTCTTAGAGAACCAGCTAATGTTTCCTCACAGTTGGGAAACGATAATCTGGGTCCCGGAAAGATTGTGCCCTCTTAGATCACACCAAAACCCAATGATACACCTAACCCTAACCTCTTGGAAATGGGCTAGAGCTAATAATCAACCAGATATAGATGTATCTCTTTTGCTATCGGTTCTTTCTTTCCCTCAAGTATTAGGAGATGCTAGCGTAGTTTCCAAGCATTGGTGGATCTCTAGAGGCCTAGATAGATTTTGTACATGGTTTACTGGCGGCCGTCTACCGACCCATAGTCAATTTTGCTTGAAACATAGTCTACCTCAAGAGGAATTTTATAACTATCTTAAAATAAAAAGCTGGGTCAGCAAAATGTACAAAAACTTAGGGCCCCCTAAATCCTCTTGGATTTCATTAGTTTGCAAGAATCTCCCACTCTCCAAGGGGATAGTAGGGTCATGGTATGACATTTTTACAAATAGAAATTCAGATGAGAAGCCCAAATTCATGTGTAGATGGGGGGAGGACTTGGGAGTAGAGTGGGTGTGGGAAAAATAGGTGTCCTGATCAATCTTAAGCAGAGGTTCATTTAACTACTCCCACTTAGAAACATCTCTCAAGGTCCTCCAGAGGTTCTATTGTACACCTGATAAGCTTCACAAGATTAACCCCCGTGAAAGCAAGAAATGTTTTAGGGGGTGCCAGCAGATAGGGGACCCTATTCACATTTGGTGGTCTTGCCAGATAGCTCAAAACTTGTGGGGAGACCTAACTCCACTTGCCACATCACTCTTTAAGAAGGCGATTCAAGTCAGGATAGAATGCTGCCTTTTGGGAATTGAGGTACAGAATTTGTCCTTAGCTCAAAATAAATTGTTTCAACTAATGGCTATTGCTGTTAAACATCATATACTGTAGCTAGCAGGTGGAAACCTACGACTTTAAGCTTTCAAGAGGTAGTCAGGAAAATGAACTATATATTAATAAACAAGAAATTAACTAGCATTATTTTGAATAAGATTCCACAATTCCACAAGATTTGGGAGCCTTGGTTGGAATCGCCTCTTAGCGTCCCACTGACTTGACCCTACAACACAGCGAGCGGAGGATTCGAGGTGGAGGAGACTTGACTCCGGATTTCTCCTGCAAAACAAATGGGTGGAAAAGAGGTAACTATTTAAAAATATATTTTTTGCTGGATGAACCCAAAGTTATTCCACCATTGTTTAGACCCAGATTTTGAAAGACGAGTTAGAGACCTAATTTAAAAAATATGTATATAGGGGCTATATTGAAAATCTTTGGACTTAAATTAGTATTTCTCTTCTGTAATTAGCTGTGTTTATTTGTTGATTTTTTTTCCTTTGGACTGTTTGTTTTATATATATTAGCTTTATTTTTTTTTTTTTTTAAATATACAGATACTGTTATGGTTTAATAATAATTGAAAATATAAAATGAAAAGGCATGGTCAGCTTTATAGTGAAATACTTTACTGTTAAAAATGAAGCATGTCTGACGTACACACTGGTCAATATGTTGGAATATTGCATATGTCATTCAATAAAATTATTAAAAAAAAAAAGATTCTGGAGTGATTGTTAAACATATCTTATTAATACCTCAAATATTTGGTCTTGTTTTGTCACACCTCTAACTTGATTCTTATATACATTTGAATAAATCAATGGTCAATGTTGCTAGGTTCCTAGAACCATACTCACTTGCACTCTAAATCAATGGTCAATGTTGCTAGTATTCCTAGAACCATACTCAGTTGCACTCACTCCCCTGTTTTTTCTCTATTGGAGATAGGTAGTGATTGCATTTATAAATTCTCCAATGTACTGATAATTTTTTGCAGTTGCAATATTTTAGGGTAGACTCACTAAGCTATTGCAGTGACTGCGAAGGAATACAAAAGATTGCAATGGTAATTTTCTTCATAAGCAATAGACATTGCAGCATTCCAATGGAATGCTTAGTTATTGTTTCCTTCATTATTTCTGAGGTGACATGCATGTATTTCAATACTCTAAAGCTATGATTTACCCTGTAAAATGTACTATGCATTATATTATTCATTCATTTTTTTTACTTAGTTATAAAATTAAAAATAATGATTACACTTATCTTGATATATAAAGTTAACCACAGAACAGCTTCTACATACTTGAGCATTTGCACTTTAATGCAATACCAGCAGTGTCTTAAATATTTGGCTTTTGTAATATTTTCTGAAATGCATGACATTTTCTCTGTCATACATTATGTGGTAGAAATTATGGTGCTGTCCAGTGTTCTGCTAGAATTTTATGTCCTTTTCAGAAATAAATTATAGATGTGACAGTTCTGTTTGGGGCTAACCACCAGCTTCTATTCAGCAATCTATTTCTATTTAAATTCATTTTTAAACACAAGTCAATCCTAAGTCGTTTTCCACGTTTATATGTTGATGTATTCTCTTGCTGAAATAATTGCTTTGATACACTTCAATTGCATAGGTATTAGCAGGGATTGACATTTCTTGAGAACCTCAGAGTCTGGGCTCTTAGAATTTGTACCAGGGCATAACTACTGCAGGTGAAGCAAGTACAAAGCACTAGGGCCCACAACATAGTAGGGATCCTCTGCTACCTGGGGTAAATATATTTCCAAAATATTATGCATCTTCCTTCCAGGCTGCCTGCTCCTATAAAATCCACTGGCCTCTAAATATAGATATTTTTGTCCACCTCTGGGTATCAGTACCAATATTTACTAAACAGGATACCTAACTATTTTATACATACCACCCATCTGTCTCACTTTTGGTAACATCAAAGAGCCTGAATGTTTTGTGAAATCTGGCTTACCAACAGGGGTGTAGAAACTGGGGGGGATGCAGGGGGGGTGGATAAACCCCTACCTCATTACATGAGTGGGGAACACACAAAATAGCAACATTAAGCTTAATCATGCATTACGAGAAGACACCACTAGAAAACCAGTACTAGGGAGCAGTGTGTCTCTCCCAGGAAAGCTTTGACCCAGGAAAGCTTTTGACTTCTTTCTTTTTTAACAACCCTGGAGGATACAATGGACAGTCAAATAGCAGCAGAGGGGGATTTGCAATAAGGTACACACAATATTGTAATTACAGATGGGTAGTATACTTTTTCTGTCATGTATTTTTGCCCCACAATACCTGACTTTTATATTTATTTACTATTGCATTTGATTCATATTTTTCCAACTCACTCTTTGTTCATTATTCTGTTTTTTCTAGTATTTACTTTTCCCCATCTAACTTTCTACCTCTCCTATCAGGCTTGCTTTTTGCTCTTCACCCATTTATCTTCCTCTTCTTTTCCCTCATTGCCCATATTCCACCTACCCTCACACTCACTATTCCCCTGGTAAAGTACCATGGAGTGATTACATTTGGAGAGAAGTAAGAAGGGAGGACGCCTGTGTGATGCAGTGATATGATAGTTATGCAGTGATATGATAGTGAGGTAGAAGGAAGCCTGTGTGATGCAGTGATATGATAGTAAGGAGGGAAGAAACCTGTGTTATGCACTGTTATGGTAGTGATGTGGAAGGAAGCCTGTGTTATGGAGTCATAGGAAAGTTATGCAGTGATATGATAGTGAGGTGGAAGGAAACCTGTATGATGCAGAAATATGATAGTGAGGAGTGAAGAAGCCTTTGTTATGCAGTGATATGATAGCGATGTGGGAGGAAGCCTGTGGGATGTAGTCATATGATAGTGGAATAATACATTAGCAAAATATGCCAGTAGATTCCAAGCCATCAATGACTACAGCATAAATACATTTCTGTGGTTTCATGATAGTGATGTGGGAGGAAGCCTGTGTTATTCAGTCATATGAAAGTTATGCAGTGATATGATAGTGAGGTATACATGTAACCGCCCCCCCCCCCCCAAAAGCAACAAAGAAACAAAAAAAATGGAGGTGCTCAATCAAAGAACAAACTAACCATAATTGGTTAGTTCTGTGGACATGATAACCCACTCTGAGAGCAACCTCTTTTAGCTCACTTGTGCCCTTCACAGGGAGAAATATCCTGTAGTATTTCAGTCTGGTCCCACTCACTACAGTGGTCCAGCCCCGAAATACCAGACAATTCTATCCTGAACAGGAGAAACAGCAAACCCCAGACGTACGTTTCGGCATTCTTTGGGCCTCGTCAGTGAGGTGTAGCTAATACCTCCCTAAGGCACAGTGAACAAGGGGTTCACATCTGTATTCCCTTATAATCTTTAGGGAGACTAATCCCTAAGGGTCATTTAAATAAACAAAAAAAACAAAATACAGACCCCCATAAGTCTCCATTTAACCCCTTCACTTGTGGGGGGTCCATACAGACCCCCATAAGCCTCTCTTTAACCCAATCTGTCCCATAAGGGTCTATGAAGACCCAAATGGAACAATTAGAACCCGAATATTAACCCCATAAGTGCCATGAGGGCCCTCCAGGACAAACACTACACTATTCCCCCCAATAAATGACTAAAACTAAAATAACACCCCTCTACCCCAGCCTATTAACACCTACACTACCTACCTACCCCCTATTAAACCCCCCACCGTACTAGTTACACTAAATAAAAAAAGCTAAGTTACAAAAAATAAAAAAAATATTACAACCCTCCCACTACAAAAAATAATAAAAGAACATTACAAACGCCCACTACAAAAAAATAAAAAAAGAACATTGCAACCCCCCACTACAAAAAATAAAAAAATAATTACACACCTGCAAAGAAAATACATACACATTTATACATAACATTATAATACAGCAATATATACATTACAAATATATACTATTAACCCCCTAACTACAATACATTTACCCCTATCTACATTACATATCGTCCTGACTACAACATATTACCCCCATCTATAAAACATTACCCCTATTTATAAAAAAATGTAATCCTAAATCTAAGCTAAAATAGAATAAATAAGACCACTTACCTTTGCAGATGTCCCTTCAGATCGCACCCCTTGGAAAAAAAGAAACATCAAATTAGTACAGAATTAAACACTACATAGAATAAATAAACATTCTAAATACAGTATTAAACCTTTTACCTTTCCAGCATTTCCCCGTCCATCTTCTTGTGTTCTCAGACTCGGCCGCTGTAAAAAAGAAGCATCAACTTAGTCACACATACACAAATAAACACAACATAAATAAACAATAAACATTCTAAATTAAAAAATTACCTGTCCACGATGTCCCTGTCCTCCTCCTCTTCTGCCCCGGCTGGGCTCTTGAAAAATCTGCGCTCTAAAAAAATAATGAAAAAAAAGTAACAGAGCTCCTCCTTCGATGAGTTTCCCGATGCTAATGAGGCCTTTAGGCCTTCTTCCGTTAAAATGGAATGGCACCTTCTGATTGGCTGAAATGGCTGTCAGTCATGTTTCAGCCAATCAGAAGGCATCAAGGTGTGAGCCAATCAGATTGGGATAAACTCCTCTATCCCATTCTGATTGGCTGATGGACCTGTCAATCTTTTTTACACCAATCAGAAGGCACTATTGCCTTCAGCCAATCACAATGGGATACACCCCACGGGTGATTGGCTGAAGGCATCTTCGCCTCCTGATTGGCTGCAGTCTGATTGACAGTAACAACTGCCAATCAGAAAACTCAGATGCTTGGAGCCAATCACAATGGGATACACCCCCACGGGTTTGTAATTGCCTTCCTACCTGACTGTGTCTTGTTGCTGGTGCAAGGAAACCTGAGTGACGACCAAACGCGTGTATGATGTCACTCTGGTTTCCCTGCCCCAACCTAAAGATGCAGGCAGGTAAGGGAGCAAATGAAATGCCGGTGCTGGTGATTGCAAGGGAGGGACCGGGTAGTAGGAAGCAGGAGGGAAAGGGGGGACCCGTTAAGAGAATGGGTAAAAATCTACCAACTGTGATACTTGAAGTACCCATCCACGGATTTTAGGCCATTAATATGCTTCAAAAATCTATAAGTGCTATTTCATCAACAATAATGTTACCACCATCCTATGCCCTGTGTTTTATTTATTTAAAATGCATTTTTATTATGTATTGGTCTTACCAAAATGAATATGTAATGCTTGCAAAACATTTAAACAAATGTTGATCTTTTCAATAATGTTGTACATATTTAGGTGCAACCCATAATTATGAGTACATGCAAACAAAGAAAAAGTAGGTGGCTCTAGGTGTACATATGTAATGACCAGTTCATAGGGTGCTACTAAGGATAAATAATGTATATAAATGGTTTATAGAGAAATAAAGTACCTTTTAATAGTGCACACCTATTATTTTCACATTGTATTTGGACTTATAAGAAGATTAAAACTTAACTTTTAATAACTTATTTGTTAAATAAGTACAACAGTACTGGTATAGAAGTAATTATAAAGTGCATTATTAAAGTGCTTTTTAAGGAATTTTATTATGATCATAGAAGAAGTATTAGTACTTTTGTACATAAAGTGCTTCTGTACAAAAAGTGCCAGTGCTTTAATATAGAGAAAAATTCAATATCTTGCTAAATTGCATCCACAAAAAAAGTGCCAGTGCTATCACAAAAATTATAAATTGATCCACCTAAGGCCTGTGTTATAAAAGTGTTAATATAATGTAACCAAAATCAGTGTATGTGGAAATTGTTTAATGTTTATAAAAATTTGTGAATATATAAACTTATTAAAAACCTTCTTCTAAGAAAATTCTTGTATTAGACATTAATAGTATAATATACTGATAGTATTTTAAAATCCATTGCAGAATAATGCACTTAGATTTAATAACCAATTCCCCTTTAATATTAACATATAAGGTCCTAAATATATGGATCCTATATGTTTCTATAGTAAAGCCTGTTCTTTGGTGCTTCTATAATAAAATCAGTCCTTTGGTGCTAGTGTAGTAATACTACACAATTTGTCTTGTTGGCATTCTAATAACTGAAATGAGTTGCTAGCTCTTTTACAGTTGCTAAAGTTACTGAATATCTCTTTCAACTAGTTTCTATTGCTAGATATCGCTTTGTTTGGCGTGTTCATTTAGATATTTCAGTCTAGCACGTTTTCAATGGAGATCGCGGTCAGGACGCCTCGCGATGACGTCACTGACCCGCGTCTCATGTTGCTGCGTCTAACCCGATGCACGTTTCTTGATTTCTTCAAGGGTTACCAATATGGCGACTGGAGGCCTTCTTATAGCCTCTGGTTGTCATGGAAATCATATCTTCCAAATTAAAATCAAAGAATTTTGATTAAAAACACTTACTAAGTCAAATATTTTGATTATAACTGCTATATATATCTAAAGACTCCTTAAAAATATACTACTTGTTAATATAATATAGTATGATGTATACTAAGACCATGTAGTAGGTTATTATTACTTTATATTTTGGTTTATCAATGGTGTCATATATTTGGTAGGTTTAAATTACTTTATATTGATTTATCATTAGTATCCAGAACCTACAGATAATTGTAAAATATTACAGATATACTTTTTATTTTATTCTGGCATAGTAGCCACCATTGTACCATATATAGTACCCATTACATACTGTTACCAACTATTATTATTGTATAGTATTTTTTATGTATATTTTGAGGCCAACTATATATTTGGAGAACTATTTCTCTCTTATTTGACATCTCCTTTGTGTTTTGTGTTGACACGCGTGGGCACCGGTGTATCTTATTGTCTATTAATGCTAAAGATATGTTCAAGAACTCTTCTTCTGAGCTCTCTATAGGTTTTACCAGATATCTCTGACCACATTTACAGGATATAAGATAGATAACTATTTCCGTTTTGCATGTTATTAAATAATTGACAGAATATTTCTGTGCTCCATCCTTTGATTTAAAAATCTTAGCTAGTTTAATATATTGACAGGCCTTACATGACTGGCACTTATAACAGCCTTTTTAATTCTTTAAGCAAAGTAGTCTTATTTGAAGTCTCTAAATGACTTTTGGACAACATATCTTTTAAATTTGTAGTTGGGCCTGATCATTTAAAAATGGTTTGAGATCTCTGTCCTCCTTCAGTTTTTGCCAGTGTTTATTGGGGATTTTTTTGACATCAAAACATTTATCATTATAGGTTCCAATACATCTAACATGATTATCTTCTTTAGTGGGTCTCTCCATAAGTAGCATATCTCTACTTACACTTTTGGCCCTACCCTAGGCCTTTTTTAGTGTCTTATTATTATAACCACGTTCTTGAAACCTTTTTTGTAGGTCTTTTGCCTCTAATTCAAAGTTTTGTTCATCTGAACAATTTCTTTTAATTCTAAGATATTGTCCAGACTTCGGATGACTACTATTAGCATGTAATAGGCTGTTAGTTGCCGTCTGCTTTCTATAGGTATTAGTATTTAGCCTGCCATCATTTGTCTTACTGATTTTTAAATCTAGAAAGGTTATGCACGTATCTTTGATCTCTGAAGTTAAAAAGAGACCCATGTCATTATTATTTAACTTGTTTATGAAATTCTGCAGATGTTGATGTGTGCCATTCCACAGAATCAACGCATCATCAATGTAGCGAATCCACAATTCCACATCTTTGGTTTAGTTTTCCATCTCCTCATTAAACACTATTTGTTCTTCCCACCAACCAAGGTACTGATTGTCATATGTGGGGGCACAAGCCGTCCCCATCGCTGTACCTTGGATTTGATGGTAATACTTTTGTAAAAAGACAAAATAATTGTGTTTTAGCACAAATTCTAGCAATTCCATTAAGAATGTATTATGTTTAACATAAAGGTTTCCCTTTTTATTCAAAAAATATTCAACTGCATGTAAACCTCTGTGATGTTGTATATTAGTGTATAGTGATTCTACATCTAAAGATACTAATAGAATATTTTCATTGGTGATCAACCCATTTATCTTCTTTAATAGATCTTTTGTATCTTTTACATATGACATGAGAGATATCCCATGTTCTCTCAAAATAGAATCTAGGTATTTGCTAGAATTTTCTGAAATACAATTTATTCCAGATACTATAGGTCGACCTGTGGCAATTTTGGGTTCTTTTACATTGAGAAAATCCCATTCTTGTTTCGTTATCACTTTATTATTTAATCCTTTATTCAGAATGTTGTTTAATTCCTCCAAGAATTGCTCTGTTGGATCTTTTGGTAGTTGATCATAACACTCTTTGTTATTAAGAAGTCTCAAATTCTCTTTTATATAGTCATCTTTATTTAAGATGACTAAATTGCCCCCTTTATCAGCATTTTTGATTATTATTTCTTGATTATTCTTAAGATTTTTGAGGGCTAGTTTTTCCCCTTTTGAGAGATTAGTGTTAGATAATTCTTTAGTTGACAATTCCTCTAAGTCTTTTACTACATTCTGAACAAATAACTCAATGTTAGCACTAACAGACAAAGGAGGGGTAAATTTGCTCTTAGGTTTAAAATTTGAAAATGGTCCAGTTAATTCTGTAGATTCATTTTCAGCCAGTAGATATCTTATATCTTTTAATGTTTTTCTATCTGACAAATCTAATGGATCATTTTGTGTTTCTCTACTGAAAAACTTCTTTAAAGCTAATTTCCGAGCAAATAAGTGTATATCTTTTACCCAGTCAAAGATTTTACATTTTTCTGTTGAAGAGAAACTTAATCCCTTTTGTAATAGGGAAATATGGTCTTCTGTTAAGGACATATGTGATAAATTAAAGATCTGTAATGGATTTAGTGTTTTTTGAATCTTTTGTGGGGTTTGAAAAGGTTTGGTCCTTTTCTTACCTCTCCTGGTTTTGGGCCCTGATCTCAAAAACCTCTACCTTCTTTTTTTGATTCTTTGGTTGACTTTTGTATCATTTTGTCATCTTTTTGTTCCAGATCTGACCATTCAGATTCAGAGGTCATCACCCCTTCTGTTTTATCTTTCTGTATTCTATGTATCCTAGATCTACGGAATATATTTCCAATTTGAAAATCATTTAGATCTCTTTTCATTTTTTTTTTTTGCTCTCCATTAGTGTAAACGTCTAAACTTTTCAATGTCTTTCTCAAGGTTGTTTTCTAGGTCTGGAAAATTGCTATTTATCTTTTGTTCTTTGATTTTTTCAATCTTATTTTTTAGCAAAATTTCTGTTTCTTGTAATTGTTGTTGTTCCCACTCAAGTAACAGATTCATTAATTCTTGTGAACATTTTTGTAGGATTAAATACCACTTTTATATAAAGTCCTCTGAAAGATCTTTTATTGTGGGAAATAGATTGATACGAAGACCTCTAGGTATCAACCTGTTTGATAAATAGTTTTCCAGACTTGCTTCCTCCCACCATACTTGATATTGTTTTTTATGTAATTTATTGAGTTCTGAAAATTCTATTTTGGTTCATTACTTATTTTTTCTTGGGGGTTGTTTGAAAAAACAGTTTTTACCTCATTAGACCATGCTAGAGGATCCCATTTTTGGGATAAGAACCCCGCCATATTATCTTTTTTTAATTGTATTTGATTACACCGAGAAACACCAAAGATAGAACTATGTTCATATAGTAATTCAGTAAAAAGAAAAAAATGTAGGTGACTCTAGGTCTACATATGTAATAATATGTAATGATATGTAATGTGGATGCAATTTAGCAAGATATTGAATTTTTTCAACAATTTTGCTCTATATTAAAGCACTGGCACTTTATGTACAGAAGCACTTTATGTACAAAAGTACTAATATTTCTTCTATGATCATAATAAAATTCCTTAAAAAGCACTTTAATAATTCACTTTATAATTACTTCTATACCAGTACTGTTGTACTTTGCTGCGTCCTAAGTTTTTAACAAATAAGTTATTAAAAGTTAAGTTTTATTCTTCTTATAAGTCCAAATACAATGTGAAAATCATAGGTGTACACTATTAAAAGGTACTTTCTTTCTCTATTAACTATTTATATACATGCAAACAAATAATAATAATTTTCCTGTTTATTTCCCAGCCTTCTAAGTGAATTTATGTTTGCCATCACTGTCCTGATCCTAGGATAGTATGGCTGATATGTGAGCCATATACCCTTACTGGAAAGATCAGCCAAAATGTCTTTAAGAGGTCTCAGGATTTTAGCTGTCTTCACAACTTCTTAACTTGGGAGACTTGTAAGAAAAAATAGTAGCAAATTAAATACATAAAGGAAAGAAATTACCAATTTTATACAGTATTTTTATCCCACAATGATTAAGTTCATGACATTGCTGCTTACAAACCATGTCATTTTGCTTTTGTTAATCCACTTTTTGTACTTATTATTATACTTCTGTATACATACTACACATTTTCACATATTACTGATATTTTATTGTTTCCTTATGTATAAAACGTATAATAATAATAAGTTAAAAACTGGTATTTGACTTCATTGGAGTAGGAAATGATATTACTCTGTTTGGGTTACAGTATATCATTTTTGTTTACTTTTTTTAGAAGATTTTAATAGATCTAGTCTATATTATTGTATCATTATTGAACATCTGGTGTGAGAATAGATGCCAAGTGATTGTTGCATAGCAGGAGATTTCAAGGAGCTAGTCCAAGTTATAATGGCATCAATAAAATCTATTTGTGTAAATAAAATATACTATTAAGTCATACATAAAGACAGCACTGCCATAGCCTTTAATGCCAAGAGTTAAATGAATGTAGGATGAAGTGCAGAGAGAGCATCTATGAAATAAACAGAAGCATAAGTAAATAAACAGAAACCCATTCTGGAATAAGGACACATAGGAGTCAGAACTTGTTTTCGTAAGCTTCACAAAGAGCTGATAAATTCCAGTTATCAGTTATTAGGGATAGAAAATATTGTAAGATAAAAAATATTATATTGTTGCAATATTGTGATTATTTTAGTAAACACAAAGAAATCCAATGGTTGCTAAAAATTATTTTTAGAGATAACATTTTAAATAGCATTTCTATTTTCAGCTAATACTCAGTATTTACTTAACTAATTGTGTGGATTTTATTTTTTGGTAAAGTGCTTTATATACAATACATACTACACCTATATTAAATGAAAATGTAGATCAGTGGCCAAAATCATGGACCGAGTCCCACTTTCAATCTTTTAAACTATTTGTTGGTAGTCCCCTGTCTTTCTAGTTGTTTCCATTTCAACATTTCTTTGTACTTCTCTGCATTTCCAGTATTGATGAATGACTCTTATTCATTTTCAGGAATTATACTCAAGCCTCCACTATGTTAATTCATTACCTCTACATGTTTCGAACCAAACTGTCCTAATATTTCCATTTTTCAGAGTACATTTATGTTTATGCAAGAGTTGCCCAACACTTTACTTTGTGACAGAACAGTGACAGCCAGACCAGAACTGGGACTATTGTTGATTAGACTCAGTGACCTGCCACACAGATTCCCTCTTACACCAGCTGTCTGGAGCTACCTGCAGACCCCAATGACCAAGGAGTATAGTCTGAAACTTGGCTCCTCACCAACTCACATTTATTGAATGACACACATTTTCTGTAGGGTGAATCACAATAAAACATTCCCATACCCCCACGGATTATACAAGCCAATAAAGCCCAGGAATTTACAAGTAATACATATGCACGTCCTTCCCTATAGATTCACAAATGTACTGTACACAATTGTCCCTCCCACACACAATGAGGCTGATTAACAGTAAATAGTAAAAGCTCTGAAATCCAGGGCAGGAGCCATTTGGCTTGTCTGTAACTGTACTAATTGTTGGCAGCTCCACAGAACACAAATGTCTCAAAACAAAACAGAGATAATTACAATAAAATTATCATAAAGAGCCTGTGTACAATGAGGGACAAAGTGTATCAAACCATTTTAGTTACAAAAGTCCTGATCATTCTGCTAGAGGTTTACCAGCTAACAAGGCACCAATTTCCTTTTGCCATTTCTTGGTGTATACATTTTTTTTCACAAAGAAAACATTTTAAAGTAATCTGGGTCTCTGATCCTTAGAGCCCCTGGCATAGTATCAGTACTCTTTGGGGAAGTATGAAGTTCCAGTGGGGATTGTACCAAAGTATACAGTTTAAAATCTAGGAAACAGAGCTCTTTTGGGGCTTATTTTTTGCCAAGCCACTAATCAGAGCCCATTAGAGCCAGAGAAAATATTGCTTGATATTTATACATAATGTACAAAAGCGGTTTACTGTATATACTTTTGTTAGATAGATTGAGGGAGCTGGAAGAGTACATTGTGGAGAACTGATGGGGAATCCTACAATATATGTGTCCTCTGATTTGGTATACCTACACATATTTTCAATTTTATAGAGTTCTCAAACACTTTACTCTTTGGTACATATGGCCTATAGTTCTCATACTGAGGGTATAGCATTCATGAACCATTACATGTGTTAATAGAACTTTTCAAGTGAGTCTTATGATAATAATAATGTTCTCATTGTCTCTGTTGCATTATGCATTCATTGTAAATCTATCCTTTATAAGTAAATACACATCCTTTTGGCATATATTAGCTAAAATTAGTGTTTTGAATTCCATTATTGATATCAAAGTTAAAGCTGTGTAATCCTGAAATTATTGATTGTATCCACAGAAACAGTATGGAAAATATTTATAAATAAACCATTTAGCAAATAGGTACATTTTCACATTGTGTGAAGTCCATTCAGGATTGTGCTTGGCCTATAGTTTTTCATGAAACAGAGAGAATAGCAATGTGAGCTATTCATCACTTTGTTTGCTAAGAAAAAAATAAATGTCATTTTTATTGTCCTGGTTTAGTTTATACTTAGTAATATAAGGAATTTGAAAAATTACAGCAAATGTTTAAGCTGCAGTCTGCATTAAAAAAATGGTCTGTCTTGTAATATAAAGGTCATTAACCTTCACAAAACAATCCAAATATATATATATTTTTTTAATTAACTTTTTTATTGAAAGAATAAACAAATATAACATCGTAAGTTCAGCAAATCATATAACAAATCTCTCAAGTATCAACAAGATATATCAAAAAGTTTCTTTCAAAGTTTTTCTTTTTTGGTTAGAATAACACATGACCATGTAAAACATATATATAAAGTCACGCAAGGTCTTGAACATATATACATTCCTCAAAGCAGACATGTGTCCAGGAGGTACAGTAAGGTGAAACCATAGATCAAACATCAGGTCAACCCATAAAAGTAGTTCACACGAACCTTATTGTGGACCTCGTAGAGTCCATAAGTCCCAGCAGGAGGCCCATTGACGGTATCTTTCATCAATTTCAGCTGAAAGTGAGCTCATAGCCCGAATGAACCTGATTTTGTGAAGTACTTCAATGTGAGTAGGGGAGGTAAGTTTCCAGTGTTTAGCTATGATGCATCTCGTGGCCAATAATATCTGTGTTGTTAAACATTGTTCTGATTTGAATAGCCCCGTAATTGGAAGGCCTAGCAAAGCTTCCTCAGGCTTTTGTGTTACTGTTGTCCCCAAAAGTGTTTCTAATAGGTTGTATGTTGCTGTCCATATGGGTCTTATTTTCGGACACTCCCACAGCATGTGAACCAGTGTCTGTGCAGCCCCTAAAACATGTGTCAGGGTGTGTTTTGTTCAGAAGATGGAGTCTTGCTTGATTCTGTTAAAGACAGGAGGAAAATTTGCCTCATATACCAACGCTATAGACCGAGGAATATGAATACCAAATAAGTTATCTGTTTGGGGGCCCATTTTATGTGAAAGCTGTTTTCTAAGTTCTGTTTCATCGTTTGGGGTAGTGTAATGTTGAGGGCTATGCTCTTGTTAGTGTTGATTTTGAACCCTGACACTCTGCCAAAGTCTGTGAGCAATTGGAATAAATTAGGCAGGCTTGGTATTGGATCTGTAAGTGACAGCATGATATTGTCTGCAAAAAGGTTGAGCTTATGCTCATTAGGGCCAATCTGCACTCCTTTAATGTTTGGACAATTTCTAACTGCCGCTGCCAATGGTTCAAGACTAAGGGCGAAGAGCAAGGGGGAGAGTGGGCAGCCCTGTCTAGTTCCCCTAGTAATATTAAATTGTTTGGACACAAATCCCTGATATATAATACATGCTCTTGGACTGCTGTATAAAGGCATAATGTCCTTCAAAAAGCCGTCCCCCAGACCAAACTTCGCCAATGCTTTCCACATAAAAGTCCAGTCTATCCTATCAAATGCCTTTTCGGCGTCTAAAGATAGGAGCATTAGCGGGATATCCTCTCTGGTAGCCAAGTCTATCAGGTTAAAGATTCTCCTGGTGTTGTCGGGTGCTTCTCTACCTGAGATGAAGCCTACCTGGTCCGGATGGATCACGTCCGGCAACAATGGGGCCAATCTATTTGCCATTATTTTGGAATATAATTTGAGGTACGTGTTGATCAACGAGATCGGTGTATAACTACAGCACTGTGCTGGGTCTTTCCCCTCTTTGGGTATTATGATAATTTTAGCCTCTAGAAATTCTGGTCTGATTGAAGAACCAGAGAGGAAACTGTTAAATAATTCTTGGAGGTGCGGTAGCAAGAGATCGATGTATTGTTTATAAAAAAATATTGTGAATCCATCCGGACCAGGTGCTGCATGTGATCTCGTGGCCTTAATAGCCTGTTTAATTTCCTCAGAAGTTAGGGGGTCTGCTAGGGTCTCTGCCTGTGATTCCTCAATTTGTGGCAGCTGAATCCCAGAAAGAAATTCATCAATTTGTGATTTGTAAGAGTAGGATCCTGAGTGGGAGGGGCGGAATACAGTTCTCTATAAAATTGTCGAAAGACATCAGCAATCTGGTCTGGTTTAGAGACCAGGCCTTTCCCTTTAGTAAATATCTTTGGGATGAATGAGTCCACCCTCTGTGCTTTAAGCTTTCTGGCCAACATACTGTCAGGTTTATTGGTGCTCCTAAAGAAGCTGGCCTGCGTACATTGTAGCATGGGGACCACCTTCTTCCTGAGCACTGTGTTTAAGGTGTGTTTGTATTTCAGAATTTCATTGTAGATCTTAGGATCATGATTCCTGGCAAATAGTGATTGTAACTCTGTGATCTTGCTATTAAGGTCACAAATTTGCTCTCTATCTGCTTTTTTCGCTGCTGCTCCTAGCTGAATACAAACTCCTCTAATCACTGCCTTATGGGCTGCCCACACTCCTCCCCCGTCTACCTCATCCCCACTATTGATCCCGAAGTATTCCACAATTGCACTGCTTATTTTTTCCCTTAGGACTAAATCGTTTAATAGACAGGGATTTAGTGCCCACGAGGGGGACCGTCCCGCTGGTAGAAGTCCAGACAGGGAGATCAGAACCAGGTCATGATCTGACCACGAAATGGGTCGAATGGAAGCTGCTTCTAAGTTTAGTGATAGGTGTTGAATGAACAGGTAATCAATTCTGGAATGTGACAGATGTCTGGGGCAGTAAAAAGTATACTCTCGATCAGTGGGGTTCATTATCCTCCAACTGTCTATCAGGCAATTAGATCTGAGAATATGTTTAAGAGCTCTGGTAGCCGTGGGAGGTGTGAGTTTAGTGGTAGCAGTTGATTTGTCTGTAGATGGATCTAGGACTGTGATCAGGAGGGAGTGCTCCCAGTCCATACTCATATGTGAAATCTTAGTCTTAATTGCTTCTGATCAGTGTTTGGCGCATATATGTTAAGGAAGGTAATTTTCTGGTCATGAATGGTGCCATGTACTGCCATATATCTACCCTCTGGGTCTGTCTGAGTGCGGGTGTGGCGAAATGTAAGCCTATTATGAATAAGGAGTGTCACCCCTCTTTTCTTTTCTGTTGCGGTGGAGTAGAAAGTTTGTTTATATGCTTTCCCCAGTATTTGGGGACCGCTAGTTTCTTAAAATGTGTTTCTTGCACAAATATTACATCTCCCCCTAGTCTCTGATACTCTTTTATGGCAACCCCTCTCTTAATCGGTTCATTCAGGCCCTGAGCATTATGTGAAATGATATTAATATTCATGACTCACCATTTGTCTGGGGCTCAAGGCCAAGCTTAGTAGAGCACAAAGGGTTATAGCCGCCTTCGAGTATCTAGTCTGATGAGCCTCCCGCTGGGACTCCGTCCAGAAACCACCTGCGTCACTTCACTGTGCAAATTGATGTAAACGTAAAGTAAAATGTGAGGGTAGAATGGATGAGGAGAACACAACGATATACAGTGGTTGAAACTGCTTGTCAAGTAATCCGGCGTCAAATTTGTTGACACAAATTTATCAAAAAAAAAAAAAAAAAACTTTTTTTTTAATTCTAAAAATAAAATTATACTAATAGAATATAACAAAACTAGGAACGTAGTATAACACTACTTCAAGGAGAGCGAGCACTGTCCTTTTAATTAAATTGGTGAGTCCAGTAGTATTAGACTGACTGGATTCGTCGGGGTGTGTGTATATGGTGAAGCCCTTAAGGGACACTATCAATATCTATATAAAAAAAAAAGAAGAAATATTCTTCTAAAGTGACAGATAGTTATGCAAGAGTTTAACTAGTCATGTCTGTTCATATTTTGGTTGCAAGTCTTAGAAGATCAAAATAAGAGGTAGAACATAACTATAACATATCATATAACAATACATCACAGTGTTATTGGATCTATGGCACATCTGGCTGGTCAGGGGCCCTGTTTTGATGTCTTCTGGAGGAGAGGTTGGAACCTCTACCACGAGAATTAAGGCCAACTGTTCTTCCTCGGGACCCTCTGTCAACTCCCTGATGCTAGAAACTCCAGGAGCATCTGTTAAAGTAATGCCCCAGGTAGCTAGAAGGGCCGTCCCCTCCTCTAGGGTTCTGATGGTAAAGAACTTGCCATCCCTGGCAATCAGTAGGTGAAATGGAAAGCCCCAAGAGTATTTCCAGCCATTGGCCAGGATGTTGTCCAGGAGTGGTTTCATCATTTTCCTCTTGAATAACGTTTGTTGAGCGAGGTCCTCAAAGACACTTGGTCTGTGCCCTTCGATGTCAGGGATACCCCCCCTGGATGCTCTCATGAACATTTCCTTAGTTGTAAAGTAATGGAAGCGGGCAATGATATCTCTGGGGCGTTCAGACATGGTGGAACGACTTCCCTGAGCTCTATGGATCCGGTCCAGTCTATATTGCTCAGGGTCCAGATTTGGTAGCAGAAACTCACAGAGCTCTGACATGTATAAATGGAGGTCAGTTACTGATTCGGGTACGTTTCTCAGTTTGATATTCTGTCTCCGAGATCTATTTTCTAGGTCTTCCTGAAATGTTAAGTGGCGTGCTTGCTCCTCCTTTAGCATGGAGATTTCTTCCTCAATCTTGACATGAGATTGTTTTAGTTTGTTATATTTCTCTTCAAGCGAGTCAGTTTTAGCGTCCACTCTTTTTATCTCGGACGTCAAGTCTGCTGAGACTTTTTGGATGTCCGCTCTGATGTCCTCCCTGAATGTGAGGATCAGCTCTTTGAGGTCTTGGATATCACCCTTAGTGCTTGGCGCTGTATGCTCCATCATTGTTGCTGCCGTGGTTTTGAGTTAGGCTGTTGTTTTTGAGATGCAGGGGGTGACGTTCTAGGCAAGTAATAAGATTGTATATTCTTGCTACTTTTTCTCGTAGCTACTCCAGAAATGACATAAGATAAGGTATTTTGTCACTTTTGTGTTTGTAAGTGTCCCCATGTAACAGGCATATGGGAATAGGAAGTTACATCCTGGAGAATATCAGGTCTCTCATGTGAAACATATGCTCCATAAGCTTTGTGCTAGTCCCTTTGTGGTTTACCACTTTCCTCCACTAGATGGCAGTGGCAGACCAGGAAAGTATCAGATGTAAATGATAGTCTTAATTTCTTGTAGTAGTAAGTTAATGTAGTTTAAAGATCACTGATGTTATATTCCTGAAATTTCTCTGGGTGGCAGTGTTGTATATCTTTATTGCAGTAAACTGAATATGTGTGCATCCCATTAGACCCCAAGATATAGTAAGTTACCAGAGTGCTTCAGGAATTATCACTTTGACCATCGGGCTGCTGTATTGTAGTGTGCTCTGCTCAGCACCAGCCACATTGTAGCTTGATCCGCCAAAGAAGGAATAAAATAATTTTATTGTGCACATGAGAATCTGTGAACTTCCAATGTAGGGTAGATGGTGCCCCTTGTCTACTTTGACAGATAACAATTGTATCCACCTGCCTTTGGTGTCAGGCAGCTGCATGCACTTAGTGAAATCAGAATGGCGGTCAGTCACTGGGCCTAGCCCTGCCCTAGTTTGAGCATAGAGACCACAAGTCACAAAATGCCCCCATCACAGGGGAGTGAGGCATAAGAACTTGCAGAGTTGTGTGTCACAGTTCTAAGGCAATGATAATTGGATTCTTTGCTACAGCTGTAAATATTGACAACAAAAAATCAGGGCTTGGCTGTCGTTTTAAATAGGACTAGAACATAAGAATGCAAATCAGGCTCTAGTCACACACTTAACAAACTTCAGTAAACAATAGCAACAAAATCAAAGGACACTGGGTTGTAGAGGCCTAAGTAGGCTTGTCAGTTGTAGTGGATTTCATATATTTATAAGCTTGAGCATGTAATTTTTGTAAGCTGCCACTTGGTGGTAGTGTTGAGCTGTCTTTTATACAGGGTGTAGTCAACAGCAAACTTATACAACAGTCACAAGTGGAGCTGCTCCCTTTATCTCATATAACATAAACAAGTTAAGATAAGGGATTGAGGAAAAAAAAAGTAAATTCCTTGTCTTAAACAGTTCATTACATTTGGCTGTGGCAGTTTTGCTTCAATTGCTTTGCTGATTAGAGTCCAGCACCAATTAGGATTTAATAAACAGAGCTTTTAATGATGGTTGCAAACTCATGAGTCCCAGCAATGAGATGCTGTAAAGGTACAGTCCCTGGGGTGTGGGAGTACAACTTCACTTGCTCCTTATGATCCCAGATTGGTGTAGAAGTTCATTGAATGCACTTCAATCCATTTTTTTCTATGTTCACCAGTGTCTGTGTATAGTTGCAGGGCTATTGCTAGCTTAACTCTGTGTTAGCTTTCAGTAGTAACCCATATAGAGTGCTTGTTAATTTTCCTTCAAATATGAAGTGAAAAATTATATGTTGTGCTCCACTTTATATCTCCCATCAAGAGGCCCTTCCCTGGGTAGGTGAGCTGGGGTCTAGCTGGGGTAGGATGACATAAGAGGGTCCCCTTTGGGGTTTAGACTCACCAGACACCTTCCCAATAGTTGTTGATTGTGCCCCATCCAGTATCTTTCAGTCCAGTAGATCTGTGTTAAAGTGAAGTCCAAAAGTTGCTGCACAGTGCCAGAACAATCCAGACTGTTCAGTCACTGCAACCTGGTCTTGTAGATCAAAAATAATCCAAATTGCTTGGTAATTTCATGTTGTTTTAAAGCCTTATTGCAGGGAGCTCTGTTATTTTGCTTCCTCTCTGTTTGCTGCTAGCCACACCTCCCCACAATCCAAATATTTTAAAGCAATATTCTGAATAAAAATATTTAAAATTATCCAAGTGAATAGCTATGCTAAATTTTTAAATTATATTTTTTAATATGGAAAAAGGTGATTTAAATAGCTTATTTGTTGTATACATCTCTGTCATTAATTAGGCCTTAATTTAGTGGTCCCTGCTAAATTTCTGTGTAAAAAAAGCACATGCACAAAATAACATCACTATTACATACTGTGAGAAACCTCCCTAATATGTAACCCTTTGTGAATGTTCCAATATCTCTCTCCATGCTCTACTTGTGTTTTTGCAAAAATTGGTATTTCATGCCCATTGCTAAATTCTTTGCTAATTCTAGGTATGTTCCTTAAGATCTCTGGGTTCTCTGTTTGTGCGCATTATGAAATACACATAAAAACATGTGACGTGACATGTACAAATAAACAAGTACTGTCAAATTCTAATAGAAAAAAATATGGACATCCCAAGCCTCTACAAGAATAAATATCAAATAACTCATAATTTCAATAAAGAATACCGGCTCATACTATTAAAAACTGCCACACAACTAATGCTAAACTAAATATGAACAATATACAGCCTCAAGGGTTAACATCTATGTTCTTGGTCATCCCAAGCATCTACAAAAATAAATAGCACAGAACTCACAATCTCACTGAAGAACACCTGCTCACACTATTAAAACTGCCACACAACTAATGCTAAACTAAACACGTATTATGTACAGCCTCAGAGTTTAACATGCATACACTTAAACACACCTCAACAGTAATCCTGTCTAAGAATTTAGGGCCTTATTAAATTAGCCCTCTTAGTTCTCTCTGTCCTCGCAAAAGGCAGTTTTTTGCTGTTTGCGAGGACCGATTCCCCAATACGTCCCTCGCAGCCTGCTTTGTGAGATGACTCTGAAAAATGGCCGAGAATAGGCTCTGAGAGAGCTACAGAGTCACACGCAGCCTTAAATCTATGAGGTGAATCTCGCACCTCGGAAGAATCCCTACGGGCACAAAAAGTGCTAGCAAGGGATCTTAAACCACATACGTGCTGCCTCGGAGCAGCCCGAGACAGCCGTGTGATGCTCCCCCCTGTTCCCTATACACATCCCCATGCTGCAGCCCCCCCACATTAATCCCTTGCAGCAGGGGTCCCCGATCGGCATAGATCAGGCCCCCGCTGCATTTAAACGTTTTAAATTCCCTGCCGCGGCTCCTTAAAGGACCCGCAGCACATTATTAGCAATCCCGGCCGTAGCACCTAAAATTAACCCCCCTCTATGCTGGGGGTCTTCATCAGGACCTCTGAAGAGTCCCCACATTAACCGCATGCTGCAGGGCTCTAAAGGGACCCCCGCAGCCCCCCCACATTAACCCCTTACAGCGGGGGTCCCCGATCGTCACTGATCGTGACCCCGCTGCATTTAAAATTTTAAATTTCCCGCCTTGCGGGTCCTTAAAAGACCATAAAGGTCCTGAAAGGACTCGCGCTAAAAAATATTAACCCCAGGCTACTAAAATTAACCCCATAACTCATGGGGGTCAATACAGACCCCCATAAGCACTTAATTAACCCCATAACTCATGGGGATCAATGCAGACCCCCATAAGCACTTAATTAACCCTATAACTCATGGTAGTCAATACAGACCCCCATAAGCCTCTATTTAACCCCATCAGTCCCATAAGGGTATATTATGATCCTTATGGGGCTGTTAAAACCCTAACATTAACCACATAAGTGCCATGACGTTCCTCAAGGACCATCATGACACTAACTACAAACACTACACTGCACTATAACCCCCAATGAACCATTAAATCTAAACTAACCCCCCTCTGCACTAATCTATTAACACCTATACTACCTACCTACACTACCTACCTACCCGCTAATAACCCTTCCCCCACCACTCTAACGACAGGAAATAAGAAAGCCTAACTCACAAAAAATAAAAACCTACATTACAGAAAATAAAAAAAACTAAGTCACAAAAAATAAAAAAATCTACATTACAGAAAATAAAGAAACCTGTCACAAAAAATAAAAAAAGGAACATTACAGAAAATAAAATAAATACATTACAACCCCCCCCCCCCCCCACTACAGAAAAAAAAAGATATATAATGAAGATATGGATATAACTGTATGTAGAAAATTTAAGATCATCTGTGTAAGCACAAATATAATCTAGGATGATCGTACATAATATCAAATATATCCTAATACTGCATAGGCTGATCATTTGATTTATATGGTATTCAGATAACAGTGAGATTTTGAAAATAAGGAACATAATAGCCATTGATTGATAGATGGATCGACTACATGTATATAGAGTACAAAGTCATTTTATACTAGCTAGTTGATTGCCAAAAATGACCGGAATCTAATTTTAATGCTGGGAATGCTGTGCCTTCGGCACTCATTGCCAGCCTCTCCCTCCGTCTACTGTACGGACGAGCCCCGCAATGAGCTGCTTCACCTTGTCAACCCACTGTTCTCATGCTTAATTACAAACTTATTCGTAAGTTTGTTTATTGATTTGTCCAAAAGAACTTATTACTTGTAGAAGTTATACATTAATTATTTAGTGTTTATTGCAATAGTGATTTATTTAAAACATTTTGTGTATATATATTTTTCTATGCTAATTAAATAATTAATACATTAATAAATGAATATACTTTACCTATTTGGAAGTAATGTATGCAGGAAGCCTTGTGCTGAAGAGCTGACAATCTGTTGTGGAGCTGAGGTGTCAGTGTCAGCATCAATGTGTGCAGTGTCTAGTGTAAATAGGCTGCCTGCACGAGGGGAAGCCGTTAGTGTAGCTGTGTACTACTGCATTGTGTAAGTTAGTGTTGTAAAATGTGTATGTGGTACGTGGGTGTGGATGATTTAGCGTCCTTGCTAAAAGTGTATCTTGTACCTCGTACAGCTTTTTGTAAAAGTCGTATGTGCTTGGTGGTGTTTTGCGGCTTTAGGGGTCCTGTAGCCTCGTTTTCGTTTTTTTCAGAGGCCATTTATTCTATCAGTTAGGTTAAATTGAGGTGTAACTTCACATGCAAAGGTCCTGGGTGCTCCCCCCCCCTTGCTGTGGGTACATTTTTTATGTCATTTTTGTGTGTATTTATTGCTTTTTTAATGTTTGCCGCTGCTTGCGGTTCAGCCGTTAAGGTCATATTTTTGCGAGTTTGTAATGGTTTTTTTTCTAAGTCCTGCAGCTCGTATATTTTTTAGTGTAAGTCCATAATTTTTTCTGTCTAAGTCCCACGGCTCGTATTTTTTTTGTGTAAGTCCATATTTAGTGATTGAGTGTTAGATGTATTTTGTCAAAGTGCCGCTTGTGTGTGTGTTTTATAACCGCTTGTGAGGCACCGCAATGGGCCTTCGGCTCATTGCAACGACGTTGGAGCCTCCACCTTCTGCAAATGCGGCCCTTCACTTTGCGAGGGACGCAGTTCTTATGAGCTCGCGAAGCGAGCTTGCAAAGCGTAACGACAATTCGTAGTTTGACAACTATTATATGTGATTAGTTAATTTCTCACAATACGAATAAATGTAAAGTTATGCATCTGCGAACGAAAAATAGCCATGCAATTTATAATTTTAATGGAGCAAATATAGGGGTATCAGATATTGAAAGGGATTTGGGAGTACTTGCGGACAACCAAGTGCTCTATGCCGAGCAGCAGCTGCAAAGACAAATAAAATATTAGCATGTATTAAGAAGGGTATAGAAGCAAGGGAAGCAGATATAATTATACCACTATACAAATCCCTAGTATGCCCTAATTTGGAATATGGAGTACAATTTTGGGCACCACTTCATAAAAAGGACATTTTAGAGCTGGAAAAGGTACAGAGAATGGCAGCAACACTAATAAGGGGAATGGAGAGGCTAAGTTATGAAGAAAGACTAACCAAATTAAGCTTATTTTCTCTAGAAAAAAAGGCTTCTAAGAGGACATATGATTACCTTATATAAATATATCCAGGGTCAGTATAAAGTTTGTCAAGTGAGCTTTTTGTGCCAAGAGATTTCCAACTGACACAAGGACATCCTTTGAGGTTAGAAGTAAAATTATTCCATCTTAAAGAAAGAAAAGGGTTCTTCTGGTTAATCTGTGGAATTCTCTACCAAAGGAGGTTGTAACAGCGGATTCAATAGATAACTTTAAAAGGGCATTCAAGGTTATGCTGGATAATTAGAGAGAGAGTATTGACCCAGGGAGGAATCTGATTGCCAGTAACTGGGGTCATGAAGGAAATCATTTTTTTCCCCTTTGAGACGATTGGCAAAGTCTCACTTGGGTTTTTTCTTTTTGCCTTCCTCTGGATTCAATAAATTAACAACTAATCTGCATATTGCAGATCACAGGAGATCTTAAAAGGTTGAACTGGATGGACTGAAAGTCTTTTTTCAACCTCAATTATTATGTAACTATGTAACTATGTATATATTCCAGGGTACACATTAGAGCCTCTGTGAGTGAGGAATGGTTAATATGGCATCAGTTTCATGTTTGTTGTGTTTAATCAGGTAGTGTGTTTTTAATTGATTTCTGGATGTTGCAGCATGTCTTTTCATATTGGCATATGCATGACCATTCCAACATATAATGAAAACATTTTTTTTGAAAATGCCTATTTTATATTGTCTTTTTAGCATACATCGGCATATACCGTGTGGGAATAAAAGTAAAAGGAGTAAATCCCATCCAATGTGGCTTAACAATGATTTAAAGATCAAGATACGGAGTAAAAAACAGGCATTTAAATTATACAAACAAGAGGGGACAGAGACTGCCCTAACAGAAATACTAGGAAATCAATAAGGCTTGCAAAAGGACGATTAGACTGGCTAAAATATAAAATGGAAAACTAATTGCAAAAGAGAGTAAGACTAACCCTAAAATATTTTTTAAGTATATTAATGGGAAGAAGGCGAGGAAGGAAGCTATAGGAACATTACAATATGACACAGGCCGTCTGATAATTAGTGACCAGGAAAAGGCAGATGAGCTAAATAGGTTCTTTTCGTCTGTATACACAAGGGAGGTACCAGTGGTTGGGACACAGCAACATAATGGGGCTACCCTACCTTTGCCAAATAATTGGTTAACACAAGGAAATAATCCAAAAGAGGTTGGAACAAATAAATGTTAATAAAGCCCCGGGTCCTGATGGAATACATCCAAGGGTACTAAGGGAACTGGGTTCTGTAATAGCCAAACCATTATATTTAATTTTTCAAGATTCACTCAACACAGGGTCTCTACCAGATGACTGGAGAAAAGCTGATGTGATACCTATATTTCAAAATGGAGCAAGAGCATATCCGGGGAATTATAGACCAGTGAGCCTCACTTCTGTAGTGGGGAAGCTTTTAGAAGGGTTAATAAGGGATAATATACAAGAATATGTCTATTTGAACAGGATTATAAGTAGGAGTAGGAGTCAACATGGATTTATGAGGGATAGGTCATGTCAAACAAATCTAATTAGTTTCTATGAGGAGGTTAGTAGGAACCTGGATCAAGGCAACTCAGTGGATGTAGTCTTTTGGGATTTTGCAAAGGCTTTTGATACAGTGCCACATGGGAAACTATTGTGCAAACTAAGAGATACAGGAGTTGCAGTAAATATCTGCTCATGGATTGAGAGCTTTCTAAAAGACAGGAAGCAAAGGGTTGTTGTAAATGGAACATACTCTGATTGGACTAATGTGGTAAGTGGGGTTCCTCAGGGTTCAATATTAGGTCCTCTCCTTTTTAACATATTTATTAATGACTTAGCGGTAGGATTGGAGTGTGGTGTCTCCATTTTTGCTGATGACACGAAGTTGTGCAAGGTAATTAAATCAAATAGTGATGTGCTTTCCCTCCAAAGGGATTTACATAAAATTGAGGAATGGGCATCGAAATGGCAGATGAGATTTAATACGAATAAATGTAAAGTTATGCATCTGGGAAGGAAAAATAGCCATGCAATTTACAATCTTAATGGAGCAAATCTAGGTGTATCAGATATTGAAAGGGATTTGGGAGTGCTTGTGGACAACCACCTAGGTAACAGTGCTCAAAGCCAAGCAGCAGCTGCAAAGGCAAATAAAATATTAGCATGTATTAAGAAGGGTATAGAAGCCAGGGAAGCAAATATAATTCTGCCACTATACAAATCTCTAGTACGCCCTCATTTGGAATATGGAGTACAATTTTGGGCACCACTTCATAAAAGGGACATTTTAGAGCTGGAAAAGGTACAGAGGAGGGCAACAAAACTAATAAGGGGAATGGAGGGGCTAAGTTATCAAGAAAGACTAACCAAATTAAACTTATTTTCTCTAGAAAAAAGGCGTCTAAGAGGAGATATGATTACCTTATATAAATACATCCAGGGTCAGTAGAAAGATTTGTCAAGGGAGCTTTTTGTGCCAAGAGGTTTTCAACTGACAAGAGGACATCCCTTGAGGTTAGAAGTAAAAAGATTCCACCTTAAAGAAAGAAAAGGGTTCTTCACAGTAAGGGTGGTTAATCTGTGGAATTCTCTACCAGAGGAGGTGGTGACAGCGGATTCGATAGATAGGTTTAAAAGGGGACTGGATTGATTTCTAATTAAAAAGGGAATTCAGGGTTAACATGGATAATTAGAGAGACAGTATTGATCCAGGGAGAAGTCCGGTCGCCGGTTTCTGGGATGAGGAGGGATTTTTTTTAATTTTATACAACTGATTAATTAATAGTTAATCCGCATATTGCAGATCGGAGGAGATCTTGAAAGGTTGAACTTGATGGACTGAAGGTCTTTTTTCAACCTTAAATACTATGTAACTATGTAACAGTGTTGAGAAATTGTCTGTAAACCATTTGCGGGCCCTATTTGGAGCCCATAATGTTTTTGCCTCCATTTGCGGGTTAAGCCATGGCATCTTTGGAAATTTGTTGCAATTTAATAGTGTGATTGGAACTTAATAGTTACAGGCTTGACAGAACAAAGGATTTGCGGCACCCGAGTTCAAACTTCAACGTCCCATAGGGTTTTCTGCCATTAACCCGCAAGACGTTTGCGGGTGTAGGGTTTTTTCACCCTTAACACGCAAGTCATTTGTGGGTAGCTTTGAGAGGCCAATTTGATAGCCGTAAGTCTTGCGTTACTAGCTACGGTTTTAAACGTTCAGGGAATTTAATACTGCTGTATATCTATATTCCCTGTTACAACTGCCTCCTAATTATAACTTGCATTGCAACTGGCTTTTTATATTTGTATAATATTTTCTCCAATTTTGTGTACTTTATCTGAATGTATTCATTGACAATTAATTTTTTGGGGACCTGTTGTATTTTATTGTTTTATACGGCAAGTATTTTTTTTACTTGATTTAACCAGATATAATAAACATTTTTGGGATTTTAATTTGTCCTTGGTTGATTTAATTTGTAATTAAATATAATTAAGTGATATTTGGATCAGGTTGGGACTAAGGAAGTTCTGAGTTCTTAATTTAGTATTTAGGGGATATCCAATAAGTCACAACAAGCTATTTCTCATACCTTTGAAAAGCTCTGTATCGAAACTCGGAAGCATTTAATAGTAAAACGCTCTTTAAGCTTTATGTTTTAATGTTTTTGGCTCCAACGACCCTAGCTGAAGGAGCAGAATTAAAAATAAATGCTTTTTTGCAACGTAACCCTCCCAGCGGTAATCCCGTGCGTGGCTCTGGGTTAATTTTTGCATCCTAAAGCGGTAATCCCGAGCCCCGCTCGGGGTTACTGCAGGGAGGATCTGGAGGGGGCCCAGTGCTGCCAAATGTTCATATGACTGGATTTTCTTGCATTCCAAGAACAGTGTTCATATGGAAAAAAGAGATTTACCAATACAAGTGCCAGAGCCTAAAGGTTAAAGGACTACTATTCGAAAATAAAACATTAAGGTAATTTTCCTAACTTAAAGGAACACAAGGTAAAATTCAATCCACAAGTTACTAAGTGTACAAAAGGAAAACAAAACAAAAGAACTTAAAAACAACAAAGTACTTTATTGCCAATATTAGAAACAAACAGCCCCATTAAATTTGAGCCCCGTATCGGCAACGTAAGACCCGCAACTGCTGCAGGTTTGAAATCTGGTTGCATTATGGTGCTATTAAATTAGAAGGGGCTGCAAGTTATGAGCAGGAGATACAAATCGGTAACTCATTTGTCGAACGCTGGGTTTGCGGCCCTGTGCTGGATCAATTAGTCAAACCAGTAATTATGGGTTTAGACAGAGCCAATGGTAAAAGAGATCATCATCATTACGTCACTGAAACAGGGGAGGTTAGATTTCAAAGTCCTACAGGCTACAATTACGATTTGCGATCGGACCCACATTCCAGAATAATGCAATATTAATAAAGCCGTAAATATGATATTCAATTACATGTGAGTTCCATTATATGTATTAACACATTGATTGCCAGGATCGATATAACATGGAAATCAAACATGAAATAAAGTAATTTTGTGGGCCAATCTGCGGGCTTGAGAATGTTGTGCTATTCATCACTTTCCCTTTCAATAAAAGTATAGTAGTGTGTTTTTATATGCATTTACAGTGCTACGGATTTGACTTTACCCCCTTGCGGGTCTTCTCTATCACTCCTTGGGCTTTGGGCTACATATGCGTGTTACGGGCTTGCTCACAAGTGACTTAGTTGCAATTTAATATCATGATTGGAATTGTAGCAGTTACGGGCTTGAGAGAACAAATGATTTGCCGCCGCGAAATTCCACGTTCAACGTCCCTTATGCTTTTTGGGGGCTGATATTTAATAGAAATGATCAATTAAATGTGGTACAAGTTATATAATCCCTTGTGAAAGACATCAACTGAATTTAAGAATCATATGCTGATAAAATACAGTGTGAAAAAATAAAGAGATTATAAATTAAAACTATGCCACATTGTTAATAAATGCTAAGTGCACTGCTCAGTACAATTGCACCGCTCTGAACAACTGAGGTAAAAATATGTTTATCTTTAAGAGACAGAATATTGAAACAAGACACTACAGAAAATTACACATAAAGTTAATAAATTAATAAAAGTGGTGGTCACTACCGGTCATCAGAACATTAAATGTAAATTTAAATAAATATATATATATATATATATATATATATATATATATATATTGTTATAAATCGTCATATTTTTTATTTTAAAGATATACATTTTGTCAATACCAATAAAGGTTATATTTTAAATGTCAATTCTCTAATAGGCTATACACAAAGGTATTTCTATTTTGACTGATCTTTCAGTCAAATTTGATAAATCTTTTAAGTTATGTAGTTTATATTGCAATATCATATCATCAGTAATAACATATGGCTACTTATTATGACCTGTTGATTTATTTGTCTTTTGTTTTTGTATATTCTACATTACAACTGCCGTAACTAGCTACAGCAATGAGACATAAATATAAATATATAAAGTAATTGATTTGTATTTATTAATATATTTTGATATTAAAAATATGTGACAATGGTATTTATAGCTTCAATAAATAAGGATGTGTTTATTTTGTGTTAAAATATGATACATTTATAGACAATGCATTACAGTATTTGTTCCTTGATAACTTTGTTTTGTAACGTGTATTAACCCCTTGAGTACTGGGTTGTTTGTTATCCAGGATTTTGTATCATAAAACGGGCTTAATACTAACATATCATATTTTTTAATCACACGTATGTTGATTGTTAAGAGCCAAATAATGTTGAAATGTCATAATTTTGAAGTGATTTTGTGCTATTCTGTCACTTTAAATGCTTCTGGGGGACTCAACAAAGGTTTGAAAAAAAAGCAAAAGATTTGGTTTTGGTACCCGTAAATCTTTCTTCTGTTTTTTGCATTTACGGCAGTGCCCTGATTTGCGAGTGATCCATAAAATCTTATTAGCATAGGTTCCGCTGTCAAAGTTTAATGGAGTAATTTTTCGACTGTGTCGTAAAGTTCACTTGGAGCAGTGACCCATAGGAGTTCTCTTGCAATGTTTTAGGGATGGGTGATTAACCTAGCTATGAAGGATTTACTCTGCAGTTAGGGCACTTGTAAGTGCTTTTACAGGGACTAGCATAGGGCCCTTACGCAGCAAACTGAGATGTTACTTTCCAGTCCTTTTTCTAAATCATTAATAAATATGTTAACAAGGAAGGGACCTAATACTGAACTAATTTCACATGTCAGCAAGTTATGTTTAAGATACTTCAAGCTTGGCTCCAACAATATATGGACCAAGAACTACCCGTTTTGCAAACCGGTTTTCACAGAGGCAGAAGCACAAATTATCAAACTGCCATTTTCCTCTGGAAAGCAAGATTTCCAGAAAAAGAAACATTTACCTCTGCTTTATAGACTAATATATAACCTTTGACTGTGTTGATCACCACAAGTTGTGGCAAGTTCTTAAAGAGATAGGGTTCCAGGCCATCTCCTCCTCCTGTGGAATCTGTATGTGGACCAAGAAGCCATGATCAGAACCAAAAATGGAACAACAAAATATTTAAAGAACAGGAAAGGAGTGTAACAAGGTTATATATTATCAACCTTATTTATTTAAACTACATGCGGAATGCATCGTGCATAAGGCTGGGCTGGATGAATCCAAAGCCAGAATTAATATTGCTCAGATAAATATCAACAGCCTCACATACTCAGATGTTACAACTCTGATGGCTGAAAACGAGAAAGAACTAAAGGGCCTATTTATGAGGGTGAAAGAAGAGATTGAAAAGTTGGCCTACTGCGAAACATTAAAAGATGTAGATAATAGCAAACAGCAATCTCAGTTCCTGGCAAATAGATGGGAAAGAAGTAGAGGCAGTGTCAGATTTAATTTTTCTTGGCTCCAAAATCTCTTTAGATGGTGACTGCAGCCATAAAAATAAAATATGTTTTCTACTGGGGAGGAAAGCTATGGTAAGTCTTGATAAGCTATTAAAAAGTTATGATGTATCACTATCAACAAAAGTCTGCATAGTTGAAACTATGGTATTCCCAGTAGTAACATAAGGATGTGAGAGCTGGACCATAAAGAAGCCTGAGCACCATAGAATTGATGCCTTTGAATTGTGGTGTTGGAAAAAACTGCTTAGAGGTCCTTGGAATGCAAGAAGATCCAGTCAATCTATACTGCAGGAAATCAAACAAAATTGTTCACTGGAAAGTATGATCATGAAGGTAAAGTTTAAACATTTTGTCCATATCAGGATACCCTAGAGACCCTGATGCTGGGAAACACTGAAGACACACAAAGGTATGGATGGCAGGGTGGAGATGGAAAAGCTGAGGTCATCAAATCAATGAACATGAGGGAACTGGCTGAAAGACCTGCTTGGAGTGCAAAGATTCACAGAGTCACAGAGAGTAAAAACACAATTGAATTACTGAACAACAACAAATCCCTCAAAAATCATTGTTGAATTTTTCAAATGGATATATTCCTGTGTACTATTCCTTAGCAACCCTTCTAGAAGCTTCCCACTACAGAGGTGAGGCATACAGATTTATAGTTACCAATTTGCTATTGCTCCATTCTTAAAAAAATGTTTCATGTCTATTTTCTCTAGTTATCTGGTACCAAACCTGGTAAGTCTGGAAATATTAGATATAATGCTTTAGCTCTTGCTTTAGCTCTTGCACAATCCAATTCCATCAGTACCCTTAAATGTATTCCATGTATTCCATCAGAACCTGGTGCTTTATTAACATTTATTTTTTCAGCCTTTTTTGGATTTCTTCCTGTGTTAACCAATTACTTTGTGAAGGCAGTGCATCTGCATTTTGTCAGTGTTCTAATAACTGCCACATCCCTTATGTATACAGAGGAAATCATTTATTTAGCTCATCTGCCCTTTCCTGATCACTATGTATCTGTTGGCCTGTTTCACATTTTAGGGTTTCAATATTTTCTTTCCTTTTTTTCTTTCCATTTATATATTTAAAAAAAAAAAACTTTTTAGAGTTAGTCTTACTCTCCTTTGCAATTAACTTTTAATTTTCTATTGTAGCTTTTGTTTGCAAGACTTATATTGCTTGTACAAACATAAAGCTGCCTCTGTTCTCTGTGTCCTGTATAATTGAAATACCTGAGTTTAAATCTGTTTCATGATCTTTAAATTATTATTATACCACATGGGTTGTGATTTACTTTTTCATTTTTATTTCAACATGGTTTGTGCTAATATGTAGGAATATTTAGTAAAGTTTTAAGCATGCAATTGTTTTCTGTATTTTTTACTTGACAGTTCTTTGTCACAGTCTATATGTTGTATTCATGCCTTTAAAACCATTATAATTAGCCCATTTAAAATTGAGATTTTGTTAGCCCTGTATAACTATGTTTTTAATACTGTGCTCCCCAAGAGTTCCCCTACTTCAACGTTTGATATTATATCAATATTACTTATGAATACTGTATCTCATAACATGAGACAGATAATGATTTCCGCATTTACTTATGAGCTTGCTCCCCTTAGCTAAACAGCTTGTCTCACTCATTCAATTAATTTTCAGGTTAGTTAAAATCTCCCATTTCCAGTCTATAGCAATAATTGCAATTCCTCACTCTCACTTATATTTAATGATTTGTAACTTGTTCCTACCAATATATTTTACAACATTTACCACTATTTATTTCTTCCCAAGAAGCTTCAATATTATCACAACTTCCACCATAAATATATTTTCTGACTATAGGCTTTAAATCAGGTTTATCATAAAGACATATACATCATCTTCTACCATTGCCCCTATCTCTTCTAAATAGGTCATAACCCTCCAAATAGACTGTCCAGTCATGAAAATTCTGTTTCAGTAATGTTTCAGTAATTTCTATCAAATCACATTTTCATACTGTTAATAATTCTTTTACACTCCCATTTTCTGTGGCAGTAGCAAAGATACACTTTAGGTTGCTATGTCTTTGAAGGTCTGAAGTACCTGCACCTGTATTTTAGTTATGTATAATGAACTCCCTGTTAACTATGCAAACTCTATCCCTTCTCTTCCCTCATGAGTAGTTAATCCTTTATCATTTCTAGATGTTGTACTCCATTATTTCTATCTAATCCTTCCCAGCCACCTACTAGTTTAAAAACTCTCTCACCCTCTCCCCAGCACACAAGCCTCCTCTTCAAAAGGGTGTACTCCATCACTGCTGTAGAAAGTATGCTCAATACAGTATTCAGCCCTGTTCTCTAAAAACCCTAAACTCTCTTTCCTGCACCACTTTTTCAGCCACACATTAACCCCCTAAGCTTCCTTTGTCTCCCTGGGCTAGCAAGTGGCACTTGGAAATTACTACTATGGAGGTTCTTGTCCTAAGCCCGTTTCATAGATCCATACAATAATTTTAAAGATACTCCAACTTGCATTAACTTTGTCAAACGTACTAATGTTTATCAAGATGTCTTGGTCATTTCCAAATTAACTGCCTAGTCATGAGAATCATGTTTCAGTAATGTTTCAGTAATACCTATCAAACCATATTTTCATACTGTTAATAATTCTATTACACTCCCATTTTATGTGGCAGGCTCCTTGCATTAGCAAACAAACACTTTAGGTTGCTATGTCTTTGAAGGTGGCACTTGGAAATTACTACTATGGAGGTCCTTGACCTAAGCTTGTTTCCTAGATTGGTGCTAGTGTGTATCAAGACCTCTTTGTCATCTCCAGCTCCTCGCAATAATTTAATACACCGGATCAACAATATGCCAAACCCGAGAACCTGTGAAAAAGCCAACTGATTGCTTGCTGTGATCTGGGTGACAAAGTTCCCTGTCTACCTTCCTAATAATATAGGCCCTTGGCACCAAAATCTGTTACTTTGTCTCATTTGCCCTCCTCCTGTTAGAGAGAACAGCTCTTTTTGGCATTGCCATTCCTCAATAGACATCCCCCTATTTTTCACTCAGTCTGGCAAATCAGTTGGTGTTTGCCAATTCAAAACTGGCCTACCTCCTCCTCCTGTTCCCACTGCTTTCCCTTGAAAGTGAAACCCAGCTAACTCCCTGGACATCATCCCTAGCCTTAGCTCAACCCTCCATGCTAGACAAAGCTAAACTGTGCTTAGTGAGAACCAGCTCTCTTTCCAGAGGTGCAATATGAACAAGTGCACCAATTCCACTTTCAAGGGCTCCAATTCAAGCTTCAGGGGAGGCTGCAGGCTTATACCTGGATCAGCTGCGCCAGCTGTGGCAAGATGTACACTTGGTGAGGTTGTCACAGGACTCACTCATGATTACAATGAACAAACAAATACAGTGAAAACAATCAAAATATTTGTATAAAGGATGTTTTCTATACCTTAATCTACAAACAAATACCTTTATTTACTGTATTCATCCTACCCTTTTATTTAAACTCCCTCACTTGCAGTATAACTTCACTCCCCTTTTATTTAAACTCCGACACTTACACTATAACTGTACCTCCCTTTTATTTAAACTCCCAAACTATAACTGCACTTACACCAGGACTGCTCAGTGTTCTCAAGCTCGCAAGGTTACTCCTTCCCCTGTTTACATTAGATTCTGTCTGCTCACCTGCTTGATGATTTTGCACATCTACAGCAAATCAATTACAAAACGCCCTTTCCTTTGCAAAAGCAACCCACTTATACCACATTTTTGTTAGTTTTTCATGTGTACATGGAAACATTGACAATAAACTAACAGAGGCTCAACTTACATTGCATCATCCTTTGGGAATAGGAAGATGTGTGCTGCCACCTACATTTAAGAAATAATACTATATTGTTAAATTGGGGATTAATATGATATTGTGAGTATAAACTCAGTGCATAATTTAGTGCATAAGATTATTTAGTAACAGTTATAGTAAGTAAAGTAATGTTAAGCCACTGGACTTCTCCCTATTACGCATTGTATTTTTTGGAGGAGGGATACTACAATGGGAAGTGTATTTATCAGTCCATGTGAGTACATTTTGTTTTGTGCTATTTCAAGCTACTATTATATTGATGTTATGTCATTCCTTTTCCACTGCATATTTCTCTAAATGCACATAATGTATGTATTATGCTTACTGTTTAATAGCCAGTAAGACATATATAACTTTTTGATTTCACAGTTTTGAGTACTGTATGGTATGGTATCTAGGATGCCACTATACTATTATTATAAGGCACTGTAACTGAGTACTTGGTTTACTCTTTGTAGTTGTATCATGAGTTATATACCTTAAAGGACAACTGTGCAATGAAAAAAATATATGTTTGAAAATGTTGAGTCTAAGAGCATACTTAAAAAGACCCCAATAGTTCAAGAAAAAAAATGCTTTTCCTTGTAAATGTGTCATCATCATATTTTGGTGGAAATGTATTTGTTTGAGGGAAGTTTACATTGCTGGAGAGCTGTGGTTGCATCTATTGATTAGAACTGTTCTTCTGCACCTGTAAGGTAGAAGTGGTGTGTTGTCAATTTAAATTACATATTTTTATCTAATAAAGACTGTTGACCACTTATTGCTTCCCCACTCCTCCTTCCACTCATAGAAAAAAAAAACACACTTTCATGAATCAGCTCTGAGATAGTGATGCAACAGCATTTTTGAAGACTCCTATATTTATAAAGAATCTACAAAATTTCAGATTTTCTCAAAAAATGTGTTTAGGTCCGTGGCTTACACAGCTGTTAATGTTGGAAGCACATTACATACTTTACAAACAAGTGGCTTTTTTTTCTTGAACTACAATGCCCCTTCAAAACATATGTGTTCTCCATGTGATCAGTATTGGTATTGATAATGGCTCCTCTGTGTATGAATGGTAGTACATTGATCATGCATTTTAATGCTTTCTCTATCAATATATTGTCAATTGGTTATCATGCATTTATGATAGGTTGCAGTATTGTTCTATAATATTTCTGTGTTGTAAGTACAGCACCAAATTCACTCAAAATTTTGCTGTAATTAAAATCCTAGTTACAGTTGCTGTTGTGAACCCAACAGTTTTAAAATGGCTGGCAGCTATGGTATGTAAATTTGTGTTGTGTGCTGTACTCCCTATAAGTCATTGCTGCGTGTATTATATACATCTATAGTATCAGAAGCTTTAAGATAATTAATACATTCTATATCAATAATAAAGATTGTATAGTCTTTAAATATGATACAAGGCAAATGTATGCACTTAAATGTATTTAAATAAATGCAAAATTATGTAGTAGAAATTGTGGATTTGGTTTTACCTTCATAAAAGTGGGACAGATGTATATAAATAATGCATGTATTAAAATTAATTATTGGGCAGAATCTTCTGCTCCACCAAATTAAAATATCACAAGCTGCCATTGTCATATTCACAGTAATATGTACATAACTATTCAAAAGAGAAAGAGTGCTGTGCATAGAGCAACAAACATACAAAAATCAGCACTTGTATTCCTCATTAGACATCACCCCTGATGTATTGGGTCCTTTGTCTTGAGTGCAGTCATCTGCACAAAAATACTAGGCATGCTCAGACCCAGGTGACTGCACTTAACACAGTGGACTCAATGCCTAAGGAGCTAGCCAATAATGAATGGCAATTATATTTAATTAACAAATTATATGAATATCTGTTATCAGAAAGACTGGCTTCACGCTCAAAATGGCAAGCTTCAATGTTCATTTATTGCAGTGAAATACAGCTTTTTAATTACATTCAATTAATAAAGTACTTGCTAGTACTTATAGTTTTAAATTATGCCATCTTGGGAAAACGCTGTTCACTTTAGGCCACATAAACAGTGCATCACACAAAGGTATTATTCAACACAAACACAGACTATGCTCTGCAGAGATGTAAACTCACCTCTCTGCATGCAGAGAATCTCTGGACATAGGCATTATTCAGCCTGTATTTGTATTTATATCATACTTATTTCAACCTACCCTGAGTCCAGCTTTGATCTGCTCACTGTAGTTTCTCATCAGAAGTCTTCTCAGATAACATCTTCACTGAATTACTCAGTTCTGTTCTGAACCCTTCACCTATGAAATCTGTTTCAAAGCCTCAAAGAGAACTTTGATAGTAGCAGTTCTAACAGATCTGTTCATAGAGTATATCATCATAAAGATATCAGCAGGTATGCAACTGCTTGACATTGTTTACAAGACATTTATTTCACTCATCTTGCAGAACCAGTTGTGTAGTTTTGTACTTTCCTGTTTCCATCGCAACTTATTAAGTCTCTAGTCTTAGCTAAATGTATCATCGGACATTTCCCTTGTTAACTAACATGCACGCATGTGAATTTATGTTGTTCAGGGCCATGTATTGTATACAAAGATTTGTGTAATCAGTTGGTTTTTTTTAACACTCAGGAAGGATCAAACGCATTTTCTTTCTACTGGTGTGAAAGGGTAAATCGTAATGGTTTGATTAAGTTATATTGTGCTTGTCTGTCCATAAAGGACGACTGCAGTATAAGATGTGCAGTTTGTTTTTATGAAGAACTTTTCTTAATAATGGACAACATGTTTTTACACAGTTTAAAATAAATAATTGGCGCCTTTAATTTGAACCATGGTTTTCAGTTTTGCTTTACTGATAACAGATATTTTGGCTTTTTAAAAGGATTAGAAACCTGGGAGGATTGGGAACAATGGAAACAGATACGACTTTGTATTCACTTCTTTTAAATAGGTCCTCTTCAAATAGCCCCTTGCCAATAATTGTTAGTGGCAGAATAAATCACCATATGGTAGCTGGCCCCCTGTAGTAACAGACAAAATTGCAGTCTTAGGGCTCAATTAAATGGCTCCCATTAGAACTCCTGTAAGTGAAGGGACCTATGGTGCTATCAAATTCCACCTCCAGCAAAACCTTACAAGCGATCACTACTTGGGATATGCTTCTATGAGATTTTACATAAAGTGCTATTTCATGGCTCCCATACAAGATCTACCCAAATGGTGTTCAAGGAGGGCCATACAAAGCCTAAACCTTATGTGTAAAGTCAACCTCCCAAAGCACCAGCTAAACCCCTACTGAGAGCTGTTTCTGTAAGTAAAAGATCGCACTACATTTAAAGCTACGTCTTTCCTTGCAGCGATCACAGCCGCAAAGGGCTTAAAAAATAATAAAATGAAAGTGGGGAATTATGACTTCTCTGCCTATTCTCCTCTACTCTCTATGAGCCTAAGTATCGTCAACACTCGCTATCCCTATAAGCCCAGGAATCCTCTGGAACTGCCCGCCCCAAGGCCCAGGGAGGGATTTAGCCCCCTTTCTAGGTGGGGACGCCTGTGGGTCCCAATTGACAACTATGTGCCATCTAGCTACAACCATGGCACCAAATATTAAGTATAATATTAAGAGGGTTAATTTTAGGGACCCCATGGAATAGTGGGTCGTTCTAGATGCCATGGAGCTCCATAGGGATCCCTATGGTTATTATTAGAGTCCTCATAGGCGTCCATAGGGATCCATGTAAGGTTAATGGGCCCCAAAGCTCAATGGATTGGGAAAGGTAGTTGATTGTTCCCCCAGGTGTTTATGGAGGTCTGGGGGATACCTTGGCTAATTTTAAGGGATTGTTTTGCAGGAGTTCTGCAGATTTGCTAGTAAAATTTACCATAGCTATGAATAAACCTTATGGAAGTTCTTACGGGAGCCATGGAATCAAGTCCTAAGGTTGCTTCGCCAATGACAAAATCAGAGTCATCTAAATAAAAAATGTTCTCTGGTATGTCTTTTTTTCTTCAACACTTTTATTTACATATTTTAAGGCATACACAAACTATATCAAAAATGACATTAAAATTGCAAGACATGATTCAAGTCCTGCACTGAAAAGTTTGCACAGATCACACTTGGTGGGACTCTGATAAGTACACAACCCAGATCTGCTGGGGGCACTGAACTGTGGGGCATATCAGCCTAAGGAGATGTAGCTGAAGGAGCCAAGCACAGTTCCCGCCGGCAGGGCCTGAGAGATGCCAAGATCTCAGTACAGAATCTAGATATGAACAGACAAGACAGACTACAACAGACCTAAATACTTGAGAGGTAAAAGCTAATACCGAGTGACCCCCCCAGTGGAATCCATCCGTTGTCTGGACACTCAATGGCTACCCCGGGTAGAAGCAGCTCCATAAAAATGGGGAAAAACAAAAAGTCATTAACATCCAAAAAAATTGACGAACATTTCAAGGCTTCAGAAACACAGGTGGCACTGATGAAGGACCCTGTCTCGGAGCAATCTGACACCTCTGACCTGGATCCCCTGGAGGGGGCCCCACAGCCTGAAGTCTCCATCAACAGCGATTCAATGGCAAGAATTGAGGCTCTCCTGGCCTCTCACATAGACAGGGCGGTCATATCTTTGCAAAAAGACATACATGAGATTGGCCAAAGGACCCATCAACTTGAAGAGACCGTTGACCAAGTGGTAGAGGCCCAGGAGAGAGACAGGGCCACCATTGCGGATAACACCTCCCGTATTTGTGGCATAGAAGATAAACTGGAGGATTTGGAGAATAGATCCAGGCGATTCAACCTGAGGATCAGAGGTGTGCCTACGGCAATAGTCGACCTTCCTCGCTACCTTAAGGCCACGATCAACGAGATCCTCTCAGGTCATCCAGACCACGAATGGGAAGTGGAGCGTGCCCATAGAGCCCTTGGGGGAAGTCGTAACCTAGACCTTCCCAAAGACATCATTGTAAGGCTACTACGCCAACAATCAAGGGATCTAATCCTGGCAACTACCCGCAAGAAGGCTGTGATCACAGGCCCAGACGGGGCCAAACTTCAATTTTTTGCGGATCTCTCCCCTTCCACACTTCAAAAACGGAGGCTGATGAGGCCAGCCCTGGAAGTTCTTCTCCACCACGGCATCAGGTACCGTTGGGGATTCCCATTTGCCCTTATTTTTTCAGTAGGGAGCACCCAGTATACAACACGTTCTCTAGAAGACTGCCAAGAACTTCTGAAGAGTCTGGATCTCTCTGGGGGGGACCCGACCTCGACATCACTTGCATCAACAGCTTTACCTCTCCCGAAAAGGCAATGGTCTGAAGTGACCAGGCACAAGAGGCCCACTGACCAAGCCTCAAAGACCACTCATAGACGACCCTCCCAGATCATGGACTCGTAAATGCAATAATTCAGCTGCTGCCAACTCCAGTGACTTTCAAATAGGCTGGTCCGCTTGAAAAGACAACTGGCTAGCAAAGACTTATTTCGGCATCCTAAGGATTTACAAGGGCTTAAAAACACCATATCAAAATTCCCTGGTAGAGACTAACATGGAAGCCACCTGGAACTGACCTGGCCTTTTCCCAGGACGTGTTATTTTTCTTACTTTTTTTACTTAGGTCCTCAAAGGAGCCTGGGGCCCTTAGCGGGGCCATGTTTACCAAAGACTTTTGGAATGTTACTAATCCATGTTTTGCTTTTCCTCCCCTCTTCAGCAGGTGTTAGCTGACTGATAAAGCTATAAGTTTTAATACACATGCAGATAGTATAGCCAGTCCGTCAGGATCTTTCTTTACTGGACCGGGTCTAAAGGTTTACTCTGCTTTAGTCAAGATAAAAAATTATGTTGTTAAACGTTTAAATAAGCTATTCATGGTTCTGTCTTTATTCTGTTTTCTTAATACTTTTCTGGGTTACTTTTGCTTGGCCTTGCCGGCGGGAATTGGAACAGAGGCTCTAGGGTTCCAAGAGGGTAGAATGTTTAAGACAAGACGGGTGGTCTTGGGACAGTCAGACCTTTTGGCAGCAACTGTTCTCTCTTCCCTCTGTGTTTTCTTCATTGCTGCTCTTCTCCTTGTCACCTATCAGCATGGGCTCTCTTGCCCCTGTACTCCCCCCTACTGCCTAAACGAAACTTGCCACTTCGTGCCTCCTAGTTCTTGTTTTCTCTTTCTCTATGGCTGTTTAGGGGATTTTTAGCCAAATCAGGGTTTGCTCTACATAGCTGGGCTTAAGGCGGCGGCCTGTCTGCTGGACAGTGGGCCAAGTTGCCTGGCCTCAGAGAGTGGAGGACCCCTGGTACTATTGGAACGGATCTCAGTTCAGCCTATTGAGTTGGGTTCTAGTAGTTCTGAGATACTGCCAGACTTGTCCGGTATAATCCTGCCTCCCTTAGACTTCTTGGGACCGCCTCTGCACTACTTATACTCATGCCTCTTTTCCCCCCACAGAGCTAATCATACTGGACCTCTTCTTGGCCGGGCTCAACCACTCCTATCCCCCAGAGGGGGAAATCCGCTCTGCACTCCCTCCTCGGCGCTCCTCCGGAAGGGTAAGGCTACATTAATGCACCAGAAATATACACCTCAAGTCTATCCATGACCGCACCAATGACACTACTTACCCATAATGTGAAAGGTTTCAACTCCCCTTTCAAGCGAAGGAAGGCTTTCCTATACTATAAGACCCTTAACCCCATGGTGATCTTCTTACAGGAGACACATTTCGCCAGGAATAAAGCCCCAACCTACCTCGACAAAAATTATCCTCATTTTTACTACTCTACCCAGGTCTCCAAAAAAGAAGGAGTGGCGATTTTGCTCCACAAGAGCCTCCAATTTCAAATGACAACCAAGATAGTGGACCGGGAGGGCTATTACATCATTTTAAAGGGGACGATTCTGGGTTCTCCAGTTTCACTAGCCTCCTTCTATGCCCCCACGAAAGCACCACATAAGACCCTGATCAGATTCTTAAGGGTCCTGGAGGGGGGAGAATGGGGCAAACTAATTATAGGAGGGGACTTTAATCTGGTATTAGACCCAGTGGCAGATAGATCTAAAACTTCACAAGAAGTTCGCTTCTCCAAAAAAAACAGGCAAATCTTAAAACTTCTGCACTCCTTAGATCTGGTTGACGCCTGGAGAGGTCTGCACCCCAGAGGAAGGGACTATACTTTTTATTCCCCCACACACGGGACTTATTCCCGTATAGACACAATATATATATGTAATTCGCTTCTAGACAGCTCAAACAAAGCGGCTATTGTTCCGTGCACCTGGTCGGACCACGCGGCGGTCACACTAGAGGTAGACCTGGGAGTTCAATTTCGGATGCCCTATACCTGGAGACTTAATGAATACTTAGTTTCGCAATCCAGATTCCAGGAGCAAACTGAGAGGGAGTTGGTGGAATTTTTTGAGTCCAATGCGGGTGGGGAGACAGGGGCGGGTTGGATCTGGATGGCGCACAAAGCCTACATAAGGGGGGTGTTTATCAAGCTAGCCTCCCAATTCAGAAAACAGAACAGGCTAAAAGAAAAGGAGCTATCAGGGAAACTATCTCAATTGGAGCGGCAACATCAGCTTTCTCCCTCGATAGCTTTAAGGAAACAGATAGATAAGGCCAGGCTAGAGCTGGATAGTATTTTGACCATAAAAACGAATAAGGCATTAAGGAGGACTCAACATTTGTTTTATGCTAAGGCGAATAAACCTGACAAGCTACTAGCAAGGAGCTTAAAAGCAAAATATGCTCAAGCCAGGGTATCCCAAATCAAAAATAGGAAAGGCGATCTCACCTACAGCCAAAATGAAATCCAGGAGGTCTTTAGGGACTTTTATTAAAATATTTACTCCACTCAGAAATTGGCCTCAGAAAATGTTATTCATTCCTACCTAAACTCCCTTGATTTGCCCCAAATTTCACCCCTGGACTTACAAAATTTGAATAAAGATGAGACGGTCAAAGAAATTTTAGATGCCATTAAAGAACTGAAGCTAGGGAAGTCCCCCGGTCCGGACGGGTTCACTAACATCTATTACAAAAAGTTCTCGGAAATACTGGCCCCCCATTTATGTAGTCTCTTCAATTCAATTCTAAGAGGAGAGACAACTTCCCCAGAGCTGAATCATGCGGACTTGACGCTCTTCCCCAAGGAGGGCCGGGATCCAAAGGAAGCTAAAAATTATAGACCAATCTCGCTTCTTAATGGGGACGTCAAACTGCTGGCCAAAATTTTCTCCCAGAGGATCTCGATCTTCCTACCCGCCTTAATACATAAGGACCAATCAGGCTTTATTCCAAACAGGCAGACTAGTGATAACATCAGGAGGACTTTAAATGTCATTCATTTGGCCAGGGCTAGGGGTTTCCCTGTGTGCCTACTCGCATTGGACATCGAAAAGGCGTTCGATACCCTGGAATGGCCCTTCCTATTTGCCACTTTGGATAAGTTTGGGTTCAGAGGAAACTTCTTAAACCTGCTGCGTACTTATTATACACTCCCCAGGGCCACACTAAAATTGCCTGGTTCTCATGTGGCCTGTATTAAAATCGAGAGAGGTACGAGACAGGGCTGCCCATTGTCTCCTCTTCTCTTTGCTCTGGCCATTGAGCCTTTGGCTCAGGTGATCAGAGTTAACTCCTCTATAGAGGGGGTGCGGGTGGGACACCAGCAACTAAAATGCTCCTTGTTTGCTGATGACCTGCTTTGCACCCTTTCGAACCCTAGCTCTTCTGTAGGCACCCTGATGGACACGATAGGAGTCTTTAGCAATGTGTCAGGCCTGAGGTTAAACCAGGACAAGACAGAAGCTTTGAGTGTTGGGATCCCTTTGGATATTTTGAATCACCTGAAGGGAGTACACAAATTTCTATGGCCCCCCTAACACATCAAATATCTAGGGATTAATTTGACCAACTCATTAACTAATTTGTATAAAGCTAACTATCCACCTCTCTATAGGGCTCTGCGGCGAGACCTGGAAAATTGGACAAACCGACATATCTCATGGACGGGTAGAGTAGTCACGGTTAAAATTAATATTTTGCCGAGGCTGCTCTATCTTGCCAGGACGCTGCCAATCCAGATAAAAAATACAGAATTGGCCCGCTTCCAGACCCAAGTGTTTAAGTTCATATGGAGAAATAGACCCCCTAAGATAGCGAGAAAAACGATGTACGTACATAAATCCAAGGGGGGCCTATCTTGCCCTAATTTCCTGAGTTACTTCAGAGCAGCCCAGCTTGCCTCTATCCCACTAGCTCACTCCATTCCACTTCAACCAAACTGGGTCTTTGTAGAGGAGTTGCAGATGGCCCCGCTTACGTGGGTTATTATCCTGTGGGCTCCAGGTGCAAGCGCTTTTTACTCTAGAATACAGAACCCCATAACTAAGTTTACACTGAGAGTTTGGATCTGGGCTAGGAGGAAATACAAACTGACTTACCCGGTTTCTCCCCTCACATCGATCTTTACATCGCCCTCCTTATTAACCACCATCACTGCAGAGTCCAAGGAATATTGGACTTCGCATGGTCTGGATAAGCTGGGGGCTTGGTTTGAGGGAGGGATTATGAGAACTTCAGAATCCATGATTAGGAACTTCGAGGTTCCACACCGGGAACACTTTAATTACATTAAAATAAGGAGCTGGATTGATGAGATACAAAGAACCCATGGACCCCCGAGGGAAACTTGGATGTCGGTGGTGTGTAAGAGTGAGGCCCTGTCCAAAGGAATCTTGGGGTCAATATACCAAATCTTCAATAGTCCACCAAGCACTTGGAGGCCTTCCTTTGTATCGAGGTGGGAGTTGGACCTAGGGCGAATTTGGGATGGGAATAAATGGGCTGAATCCTTAACGAACCTATCTAAGGGTTCACTTAATTATAGTTTATTAGAAACCTCTCTTAAGATTTTACATCGGGCATATACAACTCCAGTTCGACTAAATAAGATATCCCAAACAATCTCAGATAGATGTTTTAGGGGGTGTCACGGAAGGGGAGACTTCATTCATACTTGGTGGAGTTGTCCTAAGGCATTTAAAATTTGGTCTGAGACGACCAATCTAATTTCGCTAATACTCAAAACCCCACTCCAACCATCAATAGCAGTCTGTCTCCTGGGAGCACGCTTCTCAAAATTGGGAAGGGAGGGGAATAAACTGGCCCAACTAATATTTCTAGCAGCTAAGAACACCATCGCAAGACGATGGAAGAGTAGGGATATTAATTTCCATGATGTAACAAACAAAATAAACTTTATTTGCATTAATGAGCGGATGACCCATATCATATCAGATACACATCACTGCTTCCTGGAGGTCTGGGAACCCTGGATTCTATTCACAGATTATTAATATATAATAACTAAGTTAAGGGAACACATTAAAGAAGCCATTCCTGATGTGCGGCTGGGGAGTGGAGTGTGGAGCGGACGGGGAGAAGTGGTGAGAGGTCCCGGAGAGATATTTCTTCAGTACGCCAAAGGTACAGGGGGGGAGGATGGCTACCTTAAGATTGGCTGAGCAGGGAATTAATGGGGGATGACACCCCACCATAGGTGTTATATAATGTCACTTGTTTTTTTTTTTTTTTTTTTCTATTTTATTTTCTTTTAACATATCTCCTGCTGCTCAGGTTCATCCATGGAAATGTGAATTACTGCAATTTGAGCAATGTGACTTTATAAGCTGTATATATTGCTGAGTATTAAGAAACTAGTGTGAATATTTTTGGACAGAATCACAAAAAAAAGAAAAAGAGTTGGAATGGAGTTTTTATTTAAATGGAATGGTTTTAATATATTAGCGATATGATGTTAGTTATAAGACAACATGTGGACTATGTTTTTCATTATTCTTTTTGTTTTGTCATTGCAATTCCAGAACTTCTCAATAAAATTTATGTTATAAAAAAAAATAAAAATTGCAAGACATACCATACAAGGAAGAGAGAGAGAGAGAGAGAAAAGAAAATGTCTTATGAACTGATATGTCTTATATACTTGCTAATGTTATTATTTTGTTACATACTTCACAAGCATGTGAATTGTTACCAAACTGCAGTGGTCATTTAAAGGAGTAGCTTTAATTTCAGAACATTTCCAAAGAAGGATCGATTTAGCACCAAATCTTGCAATATAAACCTATCTAGAATCGCTACACAAACTTCAGGGTCTGGAGCTTTTTTATGTAGCACCAAGATTCAGGAACTCTCTACCACACTTAAATAGACAGGCCCCGAATTTGGACATATAACTCTCTTTCTTGTTTTCCTTTCCTCTCCTAAGCACGTTGAGTCCCTTCTGGGAGAAATGTGCAATATGAATTTGTTATTATTACTTTAGTTGCTTTGTATTAGTTAGTTAGTTAGTTGTTCACCAATGCATTGTCCAAGTGTGACATGTTTGCTGGGTCTGGGGAGTGAGAGGCATGCAGCATCTTTGGAGACCCTCACCAAATACATTTCTCATTATAGTAATGACAAGCAGGGATTTTGCAACCTTCTTCATAATCCCATATCCACCTCCCAAAGTAATGTCCTAAAATATAATTCATTTATGGGATAACAGCAACAATCCTTTATAATTTGCATTGTGTGGCAAACAGCATTGCCAGGCTTCAAATTTTTTTGCCGTCATATATGCCGTGCAATTTCCGAGTTGTTAATAAATATCTCACAGTTCACTTAATTATTCATTATAAATATATATAGTTAATAAAATCTACTTTGGATTTTACACACAGTTTTTAAAGCAGAGCGGGGTTGGTCTAGTGGAAAGTCACATAGTTACATATTTACATAGTAATTAAGGTTGAAAAAAGACTTTCAGTCCATCAAGTTCAACCTGTTAAGATCTCCTCTGATCTGCAATATGCGGATTAGTTATTAATTAATTTGTTGATTAAATAATTATTAATAGTATAGTATTGGAGGATGAATAAATAGTTAGTCCCTCAAGTTCAACCTTTTTAGATCTATATTGATCTTTTTAATGTCCACTATTTATTATTAATTGTTAATTGATCCAGAGGAAGGCAAACAGAAAAAAAAAACCATTGAAACTTTGCCAATTGTCTCATAAGGGGAAAAAAAGCAAAATTCCTTCCTGACCCCAGAAACTGGCGATCAAATTTCTCCCTGGATCAATATTCCTTCGCTAGTTATCTAGGATAGCCTTGAATGCCCTCTTTATTTAAAAATATATCTAACACCTTTTTGAAGTTGTCTATCGAATTCGCTGTTACCACCTCCTTTGGTAGAGAATTCCACAGTTTAACCACCCTAACTGTGAAGAACCCTTTTCTTTGTTTAAGGTGAAATATTTTTTCCTCTAACCTCAAAGGATGTCCTCTTGTCAGTTGAAAATCTCTTGCTACAAAAAGTTCACTTGACAAAGCCTTATACTGACCCTGGATGAATTTATATAAGGTAATCATATCCCCTGGTAGACACCTTTTTTCTAGCAAAAATATGTTTAGTTTGGTTAGTCTTTCTTCATAACTTAGCCCCTCCATTCCCCTTATTAGTTTTGAAACCCTTCTCTGTACTTTTTCCAGCTCTAAAATGTCCTTTTTATGAAGTGGTGCCAGAAAATTGTACTCCATATTTCAAATAAGGGCGTACTAGAGATTTGTATAGTGGTAGAATTATATTTGCTCCCCTTGCTACTATACCCTTCTTAATACATGCTAATATTTTATATTGCCTTTCCAGCTGCTGCTTGGCATTGTGCACTGCTACCTAGGTGGTTGTCCACTAGTACTCCCAAATCCCTTTCAATATCTGATACTCCTAGATTTGCTCCATTAAGATTATATATTGCATGGCTATTTTTCCTTCCCAAATGCATAACCTTGCATTTATTTGTATTAAATCTCATCTGCCATTTAGCCGCCCATTTCTCTAATTTATGCAAATCCCTTTGTAGGGAAAGTACATCATTATCTGATTTTATTACCTTGCACAACTTAGTGTCATCAGCAAAAATGGAGACACTACTTTCGAGTCCTACTTCTATGTCATTAATAAATATGTTAAAAAGGAGAGGACCTAATACTGAACCTTGAGGAACCCCACTTATCACATTAGACCAATCGGAGTATGTTCCGTTTACAACAACCCTTTGCTTCCTGTCTTTTAGCCAGCTCTCGATCCATGAGCAGATATTTACTGCAATTCCTGTTTCTCTTAGTTTGCTCACTAGTCTTCCATGTGGCACTGTATCAAATGCCTTTGAAGAATCTAACAAGACTACATCCACTGAGTTGCCCTGATCCAAGTTCCTACTAACCTCCTCATAGAAACTAATTAGATTGGTCTGACACGACCTATCCTTCATAAATCCTTGTTGACTGCTACCTATGATCTTGTTCAAATAGACATATTCTTGTATTCTGTCCCTTATTAACCCTTCTAAAAGCTTCCCAACTACAGATGTGAGGCTCACTGGTCTTAAATTTCCCGGATTTGCTCTACATCCCTTCTTAAATATAGGTATCCCCTCTGCTATTCTCTAGTCATCTGGTAGAGACCCTGTAGTGAGTGAGTCTTGAAAGATTAGATATAATGGTTTGGCTATTACAGAACCCAGCTTCCTCAGTACCCTTGGATGTTTTCCATCAGGACCTGGGGCTTTATTAACTTTTTTTTTCTCCAATCTCTTTTGGATTTCTTCCTGCGTTAACCAATTATTTAGTGATGGTAGTGTAGCCCCATTATGTTGCGGTGTCCCAACCACTGGTACCTCCCTTGTGTATACCAACGAAAAGAACCTATTTAGCTCATCTGCCTTTTCCTGGTCACTAATTATCAGACGGCCTGTGTCACATTGTAATGTTCCTATAGCTTCCTTCCTGGCCTTCTTCCCATTAATATATTTAAAAAATATTTTAGGGTTAGTCTTACTTTCCATTGCAACTGACTTCTCATTTTCTATTTTAGCCAGTCTAATAGCCCTTTTGCAAGCCTTGTTGATTTCTTATAGTCACATAAAGCTGCCTCTGTTCCCTCCATCTTGTATAATTTAAATGCATGTTTCTTTTTCCTCATCATGATCTTTAAGTCATTGTTAAGCAACATGGGATGTTATTTTATTTCCACATGGTACATGCCGATGAGTATGTTTATTTAGTAAGGATTTGAATGTTGTCCATTTATTTTCAGTATTTTTCCCTGTAAGTTCTTTGCCCCAGTCTATATGTAGTATTGCTGCCCGTAGCCCATTGACATCTGACCTTTTAAAATTTAGAGTTTTTGTTGGCCCCTTACAACTCTGTTTTTTGTATTCAATCTCAAATGATACTGTGTTGTGATCACTGTTCCCCAAGGGTTCCCCTATTTTAACATTTGAAATTATATCAATATTACTTGTGATGACTAAATCCAAGATGGCCCAGTTTCTAGTAGGTTCTTGTATTACCTGGGCCAGATAATGATCCCTAAGTGTACTCAAGAACCTGCTCCCCTTAGCTGAGCTGCTGATCTCATTTATCCAGTTTATTTCAGGGTAAATAAAGTCTCCCATTATCGGAACTTGCCCGTGCTTAGCTGCATTTCCAATCATTGTATTTCCTCACTTTCAGCTATATTTGGGGGATTAGAGCATACTCCCACCAATATGCATTTAGAATTAGCTCCTCCACTATTTAGCTCAACCCACAAAGATTCAATGATGCTGTTAGTGCCAGCATAAATATCTTCTCTGACTATAGGCTTAAATTCAGCCTTAACATACAGACAGATCCCTCCTCCTCTTTTACCATTTCCCCAATCTTTCCTAAATAGGTTATAACCATCCAGATTAACAGTCCAGTCATGAGATTCATCCCACCATGTTTCAGTAATGCCTATTAAGCCCCATTTTTCTTGTACTGTAAATATTTCTAGCTCATCCATTTTCCCAGGCAAACTTCTTGCGTTAGCAAGCATACACTTTATGTTGCTATGGCTCTGCCATTGTGAAGTGCTTGCCACTGTATTTGAGGCCCCTATTAATACCTCCCTACTGTCTATTGTAACCCTCCCCCCTTCTCCTCCCCCATGGGTAAGTAATTCATCCCTTTCCGTCTCTACCCTATTTACACCAATACTTCTATATCGTCCCCCCCACCTACAAGTTTAAAAACTCCCCCAGCTGTTCTACCATCCTATCCCCTAGCACAAAAGCTCCCTTATCATTAAGGTGCAATCCATCCCTGCTATAGAGATTGTACCCAAGTGAGAAGTCAGCCCAGTGCTCTAAAAACCCAAAACCCTCTGCACTGCACCACTTTTTTAGCCATGCATTACCTCCCTAAGCTCCTTCTGCCTCCCTGGGCTAGCACATGGCACTGGTAGTATCTCAGAAAATACTACCTTGGAGGTCCTTGCTTTAAGCTTATTCCCTAGTTCTCTAAAATCATTCTTTAGGACGCTCCATCTTCCACTAACTTTGTCATTGGTACCAATATGTACCAAGACCGCCGGTTCATTACCAGCCCCTCCCAATAATGTATCCACCTGATCCACAACATGCTGAACCCAAGAACAGGAGAACAGGAGAAACAGCAAACCACAGACGCGTTTTGGCCTTTATGGGCCTCGTCAGTGAGGTGCAGCTGAACTCCCTAAGGCACAGTGTGCAAGGGGTCCATGTCTGGAGTCCCCTATTACCCTTAGGGAGACTAAACCCTAAAGGTAATTTGCATATACAAAACAGAGATGCTCATCAGAGAACGAACCAACCTTAATAGGTTAGTTCTATAGCCATGATAAGCCACTCTGAGAGCAACCTCTTTTAGCTCACTTGTGCCCTTCACAGGGTAATAGGGGACTCCAGACGTGGACCCCTTGCTCACTGTGCCTTGGGGAGTTCAGCTGCACCTCACTGACGAGGCCCATAATGGTCGAAACGCGTCTGTTCAGGGTAGAATTGCCTGGTATTTTGGGGCTGGGTCACTCTTTTGAGTGGGACCAGACTGATATATTACAGGATATTTCTCCCTGTGAAGGGCCCAAGTGAGCTAAAAGAGGTTGCTCTCAGAGTGGCTTATCATGGCTATAGAACTAACCTATTAAGGTTGGTTCGTTCTCTGATGAGCACCTCTGAATGTGTTGTTTTATTCATATTATGAAAAAAAAATCTACACTATCCTGTGTCCAATTATTTATAAATTAAAGTATTAATAATATCAGACAAAGGTCAGGGTGTACTATAGGTTGATGTGATCATTGTGAGGTTGCTGTCCTCTGGCCCTAGCTTCTCTGCATGTACTTACATTTCATCATTAAAAAGAAGTCAGCAAAATGTAGCTATATAGATGGTATATCAAGGCCTATAGCACAAGTGATATGTGATAACACATGGCACTATTATTAAAATAGAAGGCACAAATATGTTATCACATACAGGGAGTGCATAATTATTAGGCAAGTTATATTTTTTAGGATTAATTTTATTATTGAACAACAACCATGTTCTCAATGAACCCAAAAAACTCATTAATATCAAAGCTGAATATTTTTGGAAGTAGTTGCTAGTTTGTTTTTAGTTTTAGCTATTTTAGGGGGATATCTGTGTGTGCAGGTGACTATTACTGTGCATAATTATTAGGCAACTTAACAAAAAACAAATATATACCCATTTCAATTATTTATTTTTACTAGTGAAACCAATATAACATCTCAACATTCACAAATATACATTTCTGACATTTAAAAACAAAACAAAAACAAATCAGTGACCAATATAGCCACCCTTCTTTGCAAGGACACTCAAAAGCCTGCCATCCATGGATTCTGTCAGTGTTTTGATCTGTTCACCATCAACATTGCGTGCAGCAGCAACCACAGACTCCCAGACACTGTTCAGAGAGGTGTACTGTTTTCCCTCCTTGTAAATCTCACATTTGATGATGGACCACAGGTTCTCAATGGGGTTCAGATCAGGTGAACAAGGAGGCCATGTCATTAGATTTTCTTCTTTTATACCCTTTCTTGCCAGCCACGCTGTGGAGTACTTGGACGCGTGTGATGGAGCATTGTCCTGCATGAAAATCATGTTTTTCTTGAAGGATGCAGACTTCTTCCTGTACCACTGCTTGAAGAAGGTGTCTTCCAGAAAATGGCAGTAGGACTGGGAGTTGAGCTTGACTCCATCCTCAAATCGAAAAGGCCCCACAAGCTCATCTTTGATAACCAGTACTCCACCTCCACCTTGCTGGCGTCTGAGTCGGACTGGAGCTCTCTGCCCTTTACCAATCCAGCCACTGGCCCATCCATCTGGCCCATCAAGACTCACTCTCATTTCATCAGTCCATAAAACCTTATAAAAATCAGTCTTGAGATATTTCTTGGCCCAGTCTTGATGTTTCAGCTTGTTTGTCTTGTTCAGTGGTGGTCGTCTTTCAGCCTTTCTTACCTTGGCCATGTCTCTGAGTATTGCACACCTTGTGCTTTTGGGCACTCCAGTGATGTTGCAGTTCTGAAATATGGCCAAACTGGTGGCAAGTGGCATCGTGGCAGCTGCACGCTTGACTTTTCTCAGTTCATGGGCAGTTATTTTGCGCCTTGGTTTTTCCACACGCTTCTTGCGACCCTGTTGACTATTTTGAATGAAAAGCTTGATTGTTCGATGATCACGCTTCAGAAGCTTTGCAATTTTAAGAGTGCTGCATCCCTCTGCAAGATATCTCACTATTTTTGACTTTTCTGAGCCTGTCAAGTCCTTCTTTTGACCCATTTTGCCAAAGGAAAGGAAGTTGCCTAATAATTATGCACACCTGATATAGGGTGTTGATGTCATTAGACCACACCCCTTCTCATTACAGATATGCACATCACCTAATATGCTTAATTGGTAGTAGGCTTTTGAGCCTATACAGCATGGAGTAAGACAACATGCATAAAGAGGATGATGTGGTCAAAATACTCATTTGCCTAATAATTCTGCACTCCCTGTATAATAGTTGTCAAACTACGAAACGTTGTCACGCTTTGCAAGCTCGCGGGCCGCATTTGCGGAAGGTGGAGGCTCCAACGTCAGCTATATTGAGCCAAAGGCTCATTGCAGGTTGGAAATACATTTGTGGAGGTGGAGGCTCTACGGCCCTTCACAAGCGGTTACAAACACCCACAGAAGTGGGACTTTGAAAATATACATCTAACACGCAATGACAATGATAAATACACACAAAAATGACATAAAAAGCTTACCCACAGCAAGGGGGAAGGAGCACCCAGGACCTCTGCAAGTGAAGTTACACCTCAATTTAAGTCCAAATTACCGAGTTTAGACACACGAAAATCCCCTAAGCAAGAGAAAAAATGGCCGCCGAAAAAAAGAAAAACGAAGCTACACGACCCTATAGCCGCAAAACACCACCAAGCACATACAGCTTTTCCAAAAAGCCGTACGAGGTACAAGATACACTTTTAGCAAGGACGCTAAATCATCCACACCCGTGTACCACATACACATTCGGCGCCATTTTACAACACCAACTTACAGAATGCGGAAGTACACAGCTACACTAACGGCTTCCCCCCGCGCATGCAGCCTATTTACACTACACACTGCACACATTGCTGACACTTACACCTCATCTCCACAACAATGCAAACCTACATTGTATGCTGCAGGAACATCAAACCAGATTGTCAGCTCTTCAGCACAGTGCTTCCTGCATATATTACTTACAAATAGGTAAAGTATATTAATTTATTAATTATTTAATTAGCATACAAAAATACATATACACAAAAAACAAAACACTATCACAATAAACACAAAAGCCATTCACTGTGCGCCTCACAACGAGCGCCAATGTTGCTCATAGCACGCAATCTACACCAGGGGACAGCCTTGCAATAAGCGCAAAAAGCAGATCAGCACCGACCTTACAATGACAGCAAAAGCGCCTCTGATAAAAAAAAATACAACAACCGAAGGCGCTCAGAGCGAGGCTTGCAATGAGTGCCAAAGGATCTCAGACCACCAAAAAAATTAATGTCTGTGTCAAACAGCATTACCTGCCTTACAATTTTATTGCCCCGTCATTTTTGACGGGCAAGTTGCTAGTAGATTTTAATGATGATTTTTATGGAATGGGAGATTACTGTTTAGTATATATAGCAAAGTAGGTTGCTGTATACTAACATAGTGTATTTCTCACAGTGAAGAGAGTGTAGTGAGAGGGTAGCGAGCATATAATGAAAAATAGCCAGTCAACACATGATTTATAGTTTATGACAATGCATTCAAAGTCTTGCATAGCTACCTTCTCACTACCACATTAACCTATAGTTCATCAGGTAATAAGCATTACTAAACTAAAGGGCCATTTACCTCACTGTAGGTACTCTTCATGGAGTGAAAGAGCAGACAATTGTATGTTAATATTTAATAATACCTAAAAAATCTAAAGTAGTAGGTCTGTTTACAAACACACTGACAGTTCCATAATTAATAACATATGCCGACAACATGCACCATGAAGTTAAAAGTTTCCCTGAATGCAGGAATTCTGCGAGCAGTTATCCCCCAACTGTCCTGTTTGGGTGTTTCCAGCATTCCTTTTTCTGCACAGATGAATTTGAGAAGTGGTATTTTTTTTTGCTTATGCTCACTGCATGGAGCGTTTGCTATGGGTCTGTCTGTGGACTTGCCAATGACTGATGAAAACAGAGATTTAATTTATAAAATCCTTTGTGAAAAATGCACATATTTAGAAATGTAAAAAAGTATTTCAAATTGTTTTTAGGACATCTTTACAGTGGCGTGCTCTAATTTGTGCTGAATTAAGTGCCCCTTTCAATTACATTCACAAGCTATTACATTATTTTCTTAAATTTAATTTTAACATTGTTAAAAACAGTAAGCTTTATGTTATTTTTCTGTTATGAATTCAAATCACTGATATAAAATTCACAGAGAAACCTTTTGTGCAGTGTTTTGTAAGCAACAACCTTCATCTATAATGAAAGGAATACATGTGTAATTATCTGCATTGCATCAGTGATATCATTTTATTGTTGAAACCAGTGGTGTTTTGCCAGGCTCTTTAGTGTCATTTAATAATATACACTTTGAGATTCCTGTAACAAAAAAGTATTTGTGGTTAAAACTACTGTGTTTTCATTTTCAGCAGTGGATAGAAAATAGAGTATTTTGTAAAATAATTTTCTTTCAAAAGGATATCACACATTACAAATGATTCATTTTCCATTCTGTCCCCCTGAAAAACTAAAAACTGTCCACAAAATAATTTACAGAATGTGATGTTATGTGTGTGCTGACTAATTCACCCACATCAATATAGTGTTGATGCATCATATATATTTTGTTTTCTGACCAGTAATTCACTTACCTCAGAATGTAGATGTCTAAGCTGCTCTAAAAAAACAAGATATAATTATCCAAGGCTATTTCTAGGCAAAAAAGACATAATAAATCATTGCTGCTGATATATTATTATCATCGCTAGCTTAATATAAGAAAAGCCATGATGGATTTTTGATATCTATGTAAAATGAAATAGTAAATATAATGATTTGCAATGTGTATAAAATATGAGCAAAATGGTCTTACTGACCTATTCAAATTTTGTGCGTCAACGTCATGGGCGTAGGAGCCCCCCAAAATTTAGGGGGATAATTCAACTCTACTCCCAGGACAGAGGGCAGGGTGGATCTATTGCCGATGCACCTGATGCAATACACTAGGGCCCTGCTCTGAGGGGCCCCATTGCTGCAGTGCCCCACAAAAACTTATTTTTAATTTCTTTATATAAATTCTCAATGCCACTACCCCCAAAATAATATAAAGCACCAAGTACCCAAGAGTTTAAGTTTAAAGATAGGGCCCTTTATTTTGCCATGTGTTAATATTGCATTTTTCTTATGCTTAACCCTTGTACAGCCCATTGGAATATGTTGGCGTGATACTAATAAAGGATAATAATACAATTATATATATATATATATATATATATATATATATATATATATATATTCATGATATGAATGAAACTCCTCCAGATATTCAGCCCAAACAACTCTTGAAAGATCTAGAGAAGTGGAGTAAGCTGGAGGTCATCAAGTTATCAAAAATGTGGTATGATACCACAGGGCTTACTAGTACAAAAGAGATGTTCTATAGACTATATAGATACTGGCCTCATGGAGGAGTGGGATACCATCGTGGAAGAATGCTCCATGAGACTAATTGTTAATAGAATACAGAAAATAGAATTTACTAAATATATATATGAAAATCAAGGATACTATTGAGAATTTAAAGCCATTTCCTGATGATGTATATTATCGTCAATTAGACCGCGACTTTAAGGACAGAGACAATAAGTTAGAATATGACATATATAAAAGGAAGAAAGAAATTTCAAAGAGATCATGCGGATTATAGTAATATTCATGAGGAGATCAGGAGTAATTACCCACCACAAAATAGAAATGAACATCAACCTTCGGGAAGAGAAAAGATGAGATATATGAACAAGGGGCAAGGCCAAAGAAGAGCAAGTTACCTCACAAGGAAATGTTCCGAACACAAGACCGAAGACTGATTGGAGACTGATACACCAAAAGCCCAGATCCATTTTGAATAATACCGCCTATCCAAAAAAGGGAAAGACATTTTTGCCCCCTAAGAAAATAACACCAGTGACAACTACGGATAAATATAATTTAAGGAGATTTAGATTAGAAGATGTGGATATAGAAGGGCAAAATTAATTATACTGAAAACAACAGACCAGAAGAGATACATCAATCTGCACAGATTGAACAGTCTTTTTTAGTGAAAGATGGGAAACACCAGTTCACAAAAAGGAACCAATACAAAGTTTCTTCACTTTCGATAAGAAGAAAAAGGAAACCTACAAGAGAAGATTCAGAGGATGAAGATGGGGGGAAGAACTGTTCAATACAAAAAAGAAAAAAGGAACAATCTTCCCACAGTGAAAATTTTCAACCTTTCTAAAAGAACACTGACCCCCCCAATGAAATTAGCATCCTCCAAAAAGGCCCTTCTTATGCTCCCGATGCCGAACCAGATGGATTCAAATTATTTAACAGAATTTAACCTTGCAAAGACAGTTTGTGAAAATTACAATGAACAATCAATTTAATGTTGAGGAAAGGATTCAGAATGCAGTTGGCTTGGATTTGAATGATTTAGAGAAGCCATCAGTCCTAAGAGAATTGGGGGAGCAAGAGGTCCCTCATGATGTAGAAATAATGGAAGAAATAATGAACAAAGATTTGGAAACTTTAGTAGAAGAATCTAGAAATGGTGTCATTTGACAAAGTGGTTTCAGACCAAAATCCATATTTTACCCTCAACAATCAGAGGGGAACTGTTGCTGAAAGAAGTTGAAAGAATTTGCTCTACAAGACATATAAAAAGGAAATCAAAACTAAGTCTGGGGGAGAAGAAAGTCCTAAAACATCTGAGGGAGGATCTCTCCATAGTGGTCCGCCAAGCAGATAAGGGTGGAGGGATCGTAATTCAGAATAAGTATGACTATTTAAAAGAGGCATACAGTTTAATTAATGATTAAGTTACGTATGGAAAATTGAGTATACTCAACAATTTAAAGAAGAATACTATGGAATGATTTCAGAAGCACATAGAGAAGTCATTTTGAATTCCAAAGAGTTTTATTTTCTAAATGTTAGAGGACCACAAAAAGCATTATTTTATCATTTGCCATAAAAATATTACAGACCCCCGGGGAGACCGATTATCTCTGGTATCGGTAGCCTTACAGAAAAACTCTCAGAATATGTGGATCACTTTTTGCAACCAGTGGTGAGAACAATGAAATCATACATCAGAGATACCCCACATCTGTTGAACTTATGTTGGACCAAAAATGGCAATTTAGCTATAGGTGCATAACACTTGATGTCTCTGCCTTGTATACTTAAATTCCTCAGGATTTGGGCATTTCAGCCATACAACAAACCTTGGAAACATACCATCACATGACCAAAAGAAAACAGGAATTTCTCTTGGATGCAATTTAATTTATTCTCTGGAAACATTTTTTTTTATTTGAGGATAAATACTATCTACAAAAGTGGGGAACTGCAATGGGGACCAAGTTTGCCCCCAGTTCTGCCAATATTTATATGGGACGTAGCATCTGGAATAGCAACCCATATAGAGTAAAAATCATGCCATGGAAGAGATTTATAGATGATATTATTGTAATCTGGGATGGCGATTCAATGGAGGAGATAGACGAATTCCTAAAATATGTCAATGGCAACACACAGAATTTAGTGTATACTATGAACTATCAGGAACTAGAAATCCTATTTCTGGATGTGATACTAAAAGGAGAAGAAACAGGTACAGTATTTCATCAAGATTGTATACAAAAACAACGGATACAAATTGATATCTTCACACTAAAAGTGGACATTATGATAAATGAATAAAGAATATTTCTTATGGACAATATCAGAGAGTCTGAAGAAATTGTACTACAAACGAGGATTTTGAAAAGGAAAATTCAAAACTAAAGAATAAGTTCATTGAAAAGAAATACCCACTAAGATTTACTAATTGATGAGTCATATGATAAAACTAAGCAATTAAAGCAGAGTGATCTTATTCAGAAAAATAATAGTAACAAAATATCAGAAATAAAGAAGCCCTGTACACAAGCAGGAGGTAAAAATAAAAGGAGAAGAATCATAGATTATATACGAGATGTAAATTGGGCGGCTAATAGTTTTGAGAATAGTCTGGTTAGATTGTGGCCGATCTTCAAAGAGGATGAAATCCTAAGAGATCTACTACTGGATAAACCGATTGTCACCTATGAGAAGAATACTAATCTCAAAAACAATTTAGCACCAAGTGCATTGAGAAAGGAGAAAAAGAACCCAGAGATGAAGTGGATGAAAAAGTTCACAGGGTGCGTCAAGTGTAAAGTGAAGAATTGTGAGACATGTAAAGTTTTTAAACACACAGAAAAAAAAATAGTGTATTCGAAAAGTAAAAATAGATAATATAAAATCAAACATCTCTAGAAGATCTATTGTAGATCCAGCTATGTAGTCTATGCTATTACATGCAAGTGTAAGAAACAGTACATAGGGCGTACCAAGAGGTCCCTAAAAAGACACTTTTGGGAGTATATTATGTCAAATAAGGGCTACTAAAAAGCGGCTTTGCTGCTCACGTCATAGACGAACATCAAAAAAATATGGCAGGTATTACCATACAAGCGATAGAGAAAATAGATCTAGACCGGAGAGGAGGAGATAGACTCGGTGGATACATAGTATGGGTACATTACAACCAGAAGGGCTCAAAATATATATTGATTTGGCGAATTTTACTAGATAATTTATCTCTCCTATTACATTTCTACTACCATATGTATATATTGCCCCTCAGTTTTTATTCATAATATGTATTTATGTGTACACATATGTGTTTATCTTAACCAGGGAAGGCAAGCATCTGCCTAATATAAGTGTATCTCTACCTATGTATCACATATATAGTTGTGAGCGTATGGTTCGTTGCTCACGCTTGCGGGCTCGCGCACGCTTGCAAGCCCGCAAGAACTGCGTCCCTCGCGAAGCGAGGGACGCAGTTCCCCGCAAATGCGGGTCCTCGTGAAGCGAGGGCCCGCATTTGCAGTGATGGAGCATCCCAACGTCCCCGCAAATGCGGATCCTCGCGAATCGAGGGTCCGCATTTGCGGAGGTGGAGGCTCAACGTCGGCTGTGTTAACACACACGACTTTTTAACAAAATAAACCCAACCTCCCAGCCAACAAAAACCCAACAACGTCCCCGCAAATGCGGATCCTCGCGAAGCGAGGGTCCGCATTTGCGGTGGTGGGAGCATCCCAACATCGGCTGTGTTAACACACACATACACACACACACAACTTCATAACAAAAAAAAACTTAAAGTCGCCTCACAATTCTTTCCTAATTTAATAGTTTACATTGTGCAAATTACAACTGAGAGGTAAGCTATAATATATTACATTTTATTATCAAGACAGGACATAAAAAAAAAAAAAAAATAAGAAAAAGAGGTTTATGTATACTGGCATGTGACACGCACATATATATGTATAATGTATAGTGACATGTGAAACGCACATTTATGTGTATTGCCCCTGCAACAAAATTATCTTAAAACAAACTAATTAAACAACTACATTTAAATTACATTAGAAAAAAATAAGTTGGGACTATTAAAATATGACTCATGTATACTGATATGTGACACTCACATATATGTGTATCATCTATAGTCACATGTCACACACACATTTATGTATGCCGGCCAAAAAAAAAAATAAGGTTAATTTAACAATTAAAATATGATTCATGTATAGTGATATTTCACACGCCCACAAAAAAATTACTTTCAACTATGGAAATGTGCTTCATGTTTGTGACATATGTGTGTAGCCACCACCGAAAAAAAATGTTAATTGAAAATAATTACAGAACTATATTTAAATGACATTAATTTACTGCAATTCAATAGATCACCTAAAGCTTAATATTTCTACTTCTTTTAATATTCAAACAGACTCAGCATCAACAGCGTCACTCAACAATTTACACCGTGCATTGTGAAGCACAATCCCTTTTAAAGAACACTAACAAAGAAGAAGAGGTAAGATACAAAAATACATTAAATGCTGAAAAGGCCATGCTTTGCTAAATAAAAATAAAAAATTATATAATTCACTATTTCATTTTATTTTTCAAACAGACACTACAAGAAAATCACTATTTAACTTTATTTTTCAAACAGACACTACAAGAAGACCGGCGGATTAAGATTGCCAGGAGGGGACCCTCTGTCATTCCACACTTCAATCAAGGTAAAGTATTAAGTATAAAAAAGAACCGAACCATGAGCCTCATTCAATTGCGAGTTGGCCAATTGAATAGGGCTCTATATAAGCACATAACAGATTTTTTAGACAGACATTTTTAGTTACTGAACTTCTAACCACAATCAAGGTCTTCACTAACTCAAAACTTCTGTCAAAAAATATGTTATGTGCTTAAATAGAGCCCTATTCAATTGGTAAAAACGCAATTGAATCAGGACCTAAATATGTTTAATGGCCGAGGGCCTCATTCAAATGTGATTTGCCCATTTCAATAGGGCTCTATATAAGCACAGAGCATATTTTTTTACACAAGTTTTTCGTTAGTGAAGACCTTGCTTTTGGATACAAGTTCACTAACTAAAAACTTCTGTAAAAAAAGATGCTCTGTGCTCATATTGAGCCCAATTCCATTGCGAAAAACCAAATTCAATGAGGCCCTCACAATATAACAAATCCAGCAACCAAAGGCCCTCATTCAATTGATATTTTGGACAATTCAATAGGGCTCGAAATAAGCACATTTAGAACCCTATTAAATTGGCCAAACTGCAATTGAATGAGGGCCAAAGTATGCAACATATGGTACACACAAACTGGTACACACAAAACAGGATTGTAACAAACACATAGCAAACCAAATTCATATTCTTTTTCAATGTTTAACAACCTTTAACCATTAGAAAAAACACTACATAAGTATAACAAAAGTGGTGCCCATCAAACTGGATTGTACGAAAACTCACACAAACACATTGCAAACTACATTTAAATTCTTATTTAATGTTTAACAACCTATAAGCCTTAGAAAGAAGCCTAAATAAGCATACCAACATTGGTGCGCACCAAACAGGATTGTATGAAAACTCACACAAACACATAGCAAACTACATTTAGATTCTTATTTAATGTTTAACAACCTATAAGTCTTAGAAAGAAGCCTAAATAAGCATACCAACAGTGGTGCGCACCAAAGAGGATTGTACGAAAACTCACACAAACACATAGAAAACTACATTTATATTCTTATTTTATGTTTAACAACCTATAAGCATTACAAAACAACATTAATAAGCATACCAACAGTGGTGCGCACCAAACAGGATTGTACGAAAACTCACACAAACACATAGCAAACTACATTTATATTCTTATTTTATGTTTAACAACCTATAAGCATTACAAAACAACATTAATAAGCATACCAACAGTGGTGCGCACCAAACAGGATTGTATGAAAACTCACACAAACACATAGCAAACTACATTTATATTCTTATTTAATGTTTAACAACATATAAGCATTAAAAAAAACACATAAATAAGCATACCAACAGTGGTGTGCACCAAACAGGATTGTACGAAAACTCACACAAACACATACCAAACTACATTTATATTCTTATTTAATGTTTAACAATCTATAAGCCTTAGAAAAAAGCCTAAATAAGCATACCAAAAGTGGTGGGCACCAAACAGGATTGTAGAAAAACACAGAAATAATGTCATTTTTTAGTTAATACTAATACATTCAAATAAAATAACATTTTCATTTTTATTTTATAACAGATACTGCGTTAAGAACATCGGACCAGGAGTTTCAACTGAGGACCAGACCAGTGGACGAGGACTTTCAACAGAGGACCAGACCATTGGACGAGGACTTTCAACACAGGACCAGACCATCAGACGAAGGCTTTCAACACAGGACCAACAAAGATTCTGCTTCAAATCAAACTTCAACCAAGGTACAGTATAACAAGTAAAAAAAGAGAAAAATTAATTAATATTCCTCTTTAATGTTTAACCACCTATAAGCCTTAGAAAAAAGCCTACAGAAGCATACCAAAATTGCGGCGCACCAAAAAGGATTGTAGAAAAACACAGAAATAATGGCATTTTTTCATTAATACAAAGACATTCAAATAACATAACATTTTCATTTTTATTTTATAACAGATACTGCATCAAGAACATCGGAACAGGAGTTTGAACTGAGGACCAGACCAGCGGACGAGGACTTTCAACAGAGGACTACACCATCGGACGAGGACTTTCAACACAGGACCAGACCATCGGACGAAGGCTTTCAACACAGGACCAACAAAGAATTTTGCTTGAAATAAAACTTCAACCAAGGTACAGTATAAAAAGTAAAAAAAGAGAAAAAAAAAATAAAGATCTTAGCTTTGCATTGATGTCAACAGAAAATAAAATTTAAAATAAACCACCGGTAACTATAACTGTTGAGAAAATATAACTAACACATTTTTCATCTATCTCTTATTTGTCTTTTAGGGCCAATAATCTTTAACAGTAAATACAAACTTCAATGTAAACTTAAAAATAAAATTGGCATAGTCCAAAAAAGTCTAAAAACACAGAATCTATACAATTTGTCATTGTAACATTCCAGTCCTAAACCCTAATTTAATTGCCATTTGACAAATTGAATAGTGCTGTAAATAAGGACATAACATCTTTTTGAAAATACCTTTTTAGTTACTGAAACACTTGCTTTTGGATACATGTTTAATAAATAAAAACTTCTTTAAATAATTATCTGATGGCCTTATTTAGACTTTTATTCAATTGACCGCATTGAAATTGATTAAGTATAAAATGTAAACACACTATTGATAACAATTTGTCATGAAAAACAACTTAACATCTCAAAATAAACTAATGGTACATTATTTTATTTTTACAGATTAACATGGCTGATAACGAGAGTAAACAAGAAAAGAAAAGACGCCAAGCTAGAGAACGACGACAGAGAGCAGACAGCCAGCAGACACCGGAGAAGAAGGAAATTCGACGAGAAAAAGAACGCAAAAGAATTGCAAGCAAAAGACTGTCACTTGCAGAAATTAAAGATATGTCAAAAAAAGCAACAAAGAAAATAAAGCATTTACAACCTGTTGCTCAAACATCAGATGACATTTTACCAGAAAAAATACAAGAGATACCAAAAAAAACAACAAAGAAAACAAAGCATTTAGAACCGTTTCATGAAACATTACATGACATTTTACCTCAAACAATACAACATATACCAAGAAAAGCAACGAAAAAAACAAAGCATTTAGAACCTGTTGTTGAAACATTATATGACATTTCACCTGATAAATATGAAAGTCAAAATCCTATATGCTTTGCAAATTGTCCTCTACTCAAGTCTTTAGCAGTAGAGGTTCATAGTTGTGGGGACATGACTACTCAATGTCAGTTTTGTGAGGCTTATTATTTTAAACAGGAGAGACCCAGAGATGGCCAATTTATTAGTTGCTGTCAAAAAGGCAAGTTCAAACTTCCAGAAAGGAAACAATTTCCTCTCTATTTACAAAACATTATGACTGAACCTACTTTTCCAAACTACAAAAATTTTAAAACAAACATAAGATCCTACAATAGTGCCATATCCTTTGCATCCATGGGGGCAACATTAGCTGCTAATGTATCAGGACATGGTCCTTACTGTTTTAAAGTCCAAGGACAAATTTATCATCGCACTTCCCATTTACATCCAGAGGAAGGAAATCAAAGAAAATTCGCTCAACTATATGTCCTAGATACAATGGAAGCTGTTGACCAACGTATGCAGATGGAAGAAAATAAAAAATGCTTACCCAGTGTTTTCATAGAGCTAAATAACATTATGGACAACAATCCCTACAGTAAAGCTTATAAAAAAATTGGCAGAAGTAGAAAATGAACAACTACTTCATGCACAAACACATCAATTACCAATGCCGAAGGTTAATATGGTGCTTAAAAGAGACAGACATACTGATAAACGTCGTTATAACTTGCCAACATCAAATGAGGTTGCAATGGTGTTTCAGAATGATGAAGGAGAACCACCATTTCAAAGAGACATTCGAATATATCCTAGAAATGAGGAGCAACCGTTTATTAATATGAGTATCTTAAGTCCAAATTTAGATCCAATGACATATCCCATCTTTTTCACCCACGGAGAAGCAGGTTGGCAACCAAAATTAACTCTTCCCAGTTACCCAAATGCTAAAGCCAGAATCCGAAATAATGTTTCTATGCTTGAATTTAAAGTAGCTCACATTGCCATTCGCAATGTATTTAATCCAATTTGATGTGGTGGGAAACTAACACAACAATGGATTATTGATTCATATTTGCAAGTTGAGGCAAATAATTTAAACTTTATCAAATATCAACAAGATAAACTCCGTGTAGAACAATATTCTGGACTCATGGACTATGTTGCTGACGTGGCTACAAGCAGAGACATGACAGCTGGCAAAGCCATCATTTTACCATCTTCCTTTCAAGGATCTCCTCGGAATATGAGAGAAAGATACAATGATGCTATGGCTATTGTCACTAAATTTGGCAAACCCGATTTATTTGTGACATTTACATGTAATCCACAATGGCCAGAAATTACACTAAATCTACTTCTTGGACAAACTGCTTCAGATCGACCAGATTTAGTAGCCAGAGTTTTTAAGATTAAATTAAATGAATTAATACGTGACTTCACTATAAATCAGTTATTTGGCAAATGTCTTGCTTATGTATATACCATTGAATTTAAAAAAAGAGGCCTTCCACATGCACATCTTCTAATAATACTTCAAGAAAAAGATAAATTAGATACTTCGGACAAAGTGGATGCAGTCATTGTTGCTGAACTACCAGATCCAGAACTATATGGTAGACTATATGAGATTGTTACTCATCGCATGATTCATGGACCCTGTGGTGACCTTAATCCACAATCACCATGTATGGAAAATAATAAATGTTCCAAAGAATTTCCAAAAGATTATAGAGACAAAACCTATGCCAATTGTGATGGATATCCACTTTATAAAAGAAGAGAAGGAGATAGTGCCATTATTCGTGGAAAAAAAGTGGACAATAGATATGTAGTACCCTACAATCCACATTTACTCATGAAGTACAACGCCCACATCAACGTAGAAGCCTGCACTTCCATCAAATCCATTAAATATGTCTACAAATATATTTACAAAGGTTACGATGCAGCTACTGTAGTCGTCAAAAGTGCAGACAACCCTGAAAGTAGTGAGTTAGTACATGATGAACTTGCATCTCATGTAGATGCTCGCTATGTCAGTGCGCCAGAAGCTATGTGGCGGCTTTTAAAATTTGAAATGCATGATAGATCACATGCAGTATATAGGTTAGCAGTACATTTGCCACAACGACATTTAGTCTATTTCCATGCTGGAAATGAAATGAATGCATTGGCCCAAAGTGAAGATCGTCACACTACACTAACTGCATGGTTTGCGTTAAATTCCACTGATGCTGAAGCAACACAATACTTATATATTGAAATTCCATATCACTATGTTTTTGTGAATGGATTATGGAGACCAAGAAAAAACAGAGGCAATAAAATTATTCCAAGAATTTACACAGTCAGTCCAAGAGATGTTGAACGTTTTTGCTTACGGATATTACTTTTAAATGTTCCAGGAGCACAAAGTTTTGAACAATTAAGAACTGTTAATGACATTGTATATGAATCCTTCCATTTAGCTGCAAGACATAGAAACTTACTCGCTGATGATACAGAGTGGGAAAGATGTTTAGAAGAAGCAGCACAATGTCAAATGCCACGACAGATGAGAGAACAATTTGCTTTTATTTGTATCTTCTCAAATGCTCCAAATGCATTAGCTTTGTGGGAGACTTTTAAAAGTAATATGGCTGAAGACTTTATGCGACGATATAATGAACCCATTGCACACTTAAAAGCGTTAATGGAAATCCAAGAAGTCTTTTTAACTCATGGATTAAGTTGTGCAAGTTTTAATTTGCCTGATCCAGGTCTTATAGATGACATTAACTTTGAAGACTATGACATTCAACTACAAGCAGAAAGAACAGAAGAAAGACTTGCAACTTTAAATACACTACAATTGCAAGCATTTCATGCCATTAAAAATGCTATAGATGATGACATGGTGACAGAGCGTTATTTCTATCTTGATGGACCTGGCGGATCAGGAAAAACATATTTGTACAATTTATTAATGAGTTCAGTACGAGCACAAGGAAAAATAGCAATGGCGTTTGCCACTACTGGAATTGCTGCACTTTTATTAGAAGGTGGAAGAACTGTTCATAGTGGATTTAAACTACCAGTGCCTATTTTAGAAAATTCTGTGTCAGATATTCGCATGACATCCTTACAAGCAAAGAAATTGAAGAAATGTAAATTAATTATAATAGATGAGGCCACAATGATGTCATGCTATGCCCTCCAATGTATTGACCGTTTGCTTCGTGAAGTCATGGATAATATTTTTCCATTTGGTGGAAAGGTAATGTTGTTGGGTGGCGATTTTAGACAAACATTACCTGTCGTTGTACATGGAAATCGAACTGACATTATCGAAACATGTATAAAGTCAAGTACAGTATGGAAACATTTTACCCATCTTCAACTGCAACAAAATATGAGATCAGAAGGCCAAACTGATTTCAATGATTGGCTTATTAAAATTGGAGAAGGCAGAACAGAAAAAATACTACATTTACCTGACGACACTGTAGAGATCCCACCTCATATGATTGGTCAACAAGATATTATATCGGCTATATTTGAAGGGAGCATAAATAACGAAGAATATTCCGAGCTTGCCAACCAAGTTATACTGACGTGTAAAAATAAAGATGCATTAATACTCAATAATGAAATCTTAAAAAAAATTAATGCACCACAAAGAAATTATCACAGTGCTGATTCTGTACTTGCTGATGACAATGAAAGTCAGGCAAACTTTTCAACTGAATTCATAAACTCTTTAACTCCTTCTGGAATGCCACCACATATTTTGCAGCTAAAGAAAGGTGCAATTATCATGTTACTGCGAAATATGAACCCCAAAAAAGGCCTATGCAATGGCACAAGATTAATTGTTCAACAATTAAGGGACCATTTTATAGATGCTGAAATTTTAACTGGGACCCATAAAGGAGAGAGAGTTTTCATACCAAGAATAGATTTAGCACCAAGTGAAAGTAGTCTCCCTTTTATACTTCAAAGAAGACAATTTCCCATTATTATGGCATTTGCCATGACCATTAATAAATCACAAGGTCAAACTTTCAAATCTGTGGGTATTTTCTTGGAAGAACCAGTTTTTGCACATGGTCAATTGTACGTTGCGTTGTCACGGTGCAAAAATCCACAGGCTATTAAAGTTTACATTGAAAACAATGAAAGTCAAGGTGATTTATTAGAAGATGGACGTATTTTTACTAAAAACATTGTCTACTATGAAGTACTATAACTTTGCAGGATACAAATTAAAGATGCCAACATTTTTTAAAAGCATTCCAAAATACATAACAATTAGTTGTTTAATTCAGTCATAATTAATGGAAGTACTGTTTATGAATGATTCGCCTCACAAAATACTTGCCTTGCATTGTTAGTAAAAATTATGTTAAAATGTTAAGTCACTATATTAATGTTTCTAATGTTACAAGTTTAAAAAATATATTTTCAAGTTATTTCATTCAACAGATTACAAAGTGGATGTTAAGAGGTCAAGCACCTTTTAAGTCACAATGTAAATATTGTCTGTTATGTTAAGATTACTACCTACATTAATGTTTATCGCCAGTTTATGTGCTCAGTAATGAATTAATTTAATTACGTACGTTTTAAGAAGAGTTTTACTGTATGCCTTCCTCTACATTCAATGTATATTCAAGTTAACAATTATTGTGATAGAAATTGCATTTTAATACTGATTAATTTAAAGGTCAATTGTTTTTACATTCAAATGTTAATACTTTTAATAAAAAATTAGGTTACAAAATGTATTCACTATGTTCCTGTTTATAATGTTCAAAATTATACCAATGTTTTGTCAACTTCTAAACTTACATAAAAAATAAAGTTCAAGTTTAAAAATATATACTTTGAAAGTTATTGCTTACATATATTTTAAACTTCATGTTAAAATTCGCGACGTTTAAAGAAGGCTTTTTACTTTTTGCTTTCCTATTCATTCAATGTATATTAAAGTTAACAATTCTTCAGATACAAATTACATTTTAAAAAACCATTACATCAACATTTTACAAAAATACACGTTCATATTAAAATACTTACAAGTGACAAAAATATATGTTAATAACTAAACAACTTGACAAACATATACATCACATTGCCGTCATTTTTTGATGGGCAAGTCGCTAGTTTCTATATATTTTCTATATATTTTCATTTTGATAAACAGAGAGACAATCTCTACTAATAAGTCTTTAAGTGTGCTGGTTTATTGATTGAGTGGAGGTATTTCCAGGTCATATTTTATCACCTATATCATTATACCATTATAAAACGTTGTTTGAATAGGTATATTGTTCCATTATACCTCACTATATACTTGTTGCATGGTAGCTATACTCTTAGCTATCGTATCTTATGGTCCTATTAATAATCACTGTTAAGTTTATGATCTATTTTATGATCCCATTATGATAATTTTGGCTTTAGCTTTTGTTTTGATTGTTGTGTTGCTTACATCTTTATCTTTATATTTATTATTAATGCTACTCTTATTTTTTCATTATTGTTATTGTTTCTATTGTATCCAGTAGTAATTAGACTGCAGGTTTTTATATTGAGACTAGCAACTTGCCCGTCAAAAAATGATGGCAAGAAAATTGTAAGCCAGGGAATGCCGTTTGCAAACAAATGTAAGGGTTTTGGTCCTCTGAGTACCTTGGGCACTTATTGCGAGCCTTGCACTGAGCGCCTTCTGTGCTCATTGCGTGGCTCGCAATGAGTGCCTTCCCCGCTCATTGCGAGCTTGTCCCGTGGTGTAGTTTTGGTCTTGGAAGCTCCTTCGGTGCTCATTGCAAGGCCCGCGCTGAGCGCCTTTGGAGCTCATTGCGAGGCTCTCCTCTGGTGTACTTTTGGTTCTGTGAGCACTCTGTTTGTTCAGTGTGATCCCTGCGCTGAGCCTCTCTCTGGTATTTTTATTTTTTATATATATATTTAAGACTAAATTAATATATTTTATCTATTTGTAATTAATATATCCAGCAATCAATCTGCTGAAGAGCTAACAATCGCTTTTGTTTCTCCTGCAGCATACAATGTACATTTTGACTGTTGCGGAGTAGAAAGTGTCAGCAATATGGCAAGTGTGCAGTGTAAATAGGCTGGGTGCACAAGGCTAAACAGTTTGTTTAGCTGTGTAAAGTGGCATTTTAGAATGTTAATGTTATTAGTTTTAAGTTAGTGTTGTAAAATGGCGGCGATTGTGTATGTGTTACGCGGGTCTGGAGCATTTTCCGTCCTTCCTAATAGTGTATTTTGTACCTCGTACGTTCCTGGGTAAAAGTCATATATGCCTGGTGGTGTTTTCCGTGCTTAGGGGTCGTGTACTGTAGCCTCCTTGGCCATTTTTTTTTTTTTTGCTTTGGCGATTTTCGAATGGCGAAACTTTGCAAATTCAACTAAAATCGCATGCGACCTCACTCCCAGACGTCCTGGCTGTCCCCCCTTGCTGTGTGATGTTTTTTGTATGTTTTTTTTTTTTTTTTTGTGTCTTTCGTGTATTTTGATTTTGATTTTGAGGGTTTGGCAGTTAACTTTGTATTTTAAGTCCTGGTTTCCTTTTCAATGGGTTACGGTATGTAATTTTTGCCGGCGATTTTTTCAAACTGCTACAGGTCTCGCACTGTGAATTGTGTATTTGAGTTTTCTGTTGATCTGTAGCTGTAGGTATGATGCTTAAGTCGTGCAGGGTTGAAGGGATGAGCGCCTATGGCGCTCATCTCCACCAGCTCAGTGTGTGCCTTCGGCGCTCCTTGCCTAAGTCGGCGCTCCTTGCCTGGTCACAACCGCGGCCGTCGCTTTTCGAGGTCCGCGGTTGCTGCTCACAACTGCGGCCCTCGCTTCCTTTTCCACTCCTCCATGATGACATTACGGAGCTGGTGCATGTTAGAGACCTTGCACTCCCTCACCGTCTGTTTGAGGATGCCCCACAGATGCTCAATAGGGGTTAGGTCTGGAGACATACTTGGCCAGTCCAGCACCTTTACCTTCAGCTTCTTTAGCAAGGCAGTGGTCGTCTTGGAGGTCTTTATCATGCTGGAATACTTCCCTTCGGCCCAGTCTCTGAAGGGAGGGGATCACGCTCTGCTTCAGTATGTTACAGTACATGTTGGCATTCATGGTTCCCTCAATGAACTGTAGCTCCCCAGTGCATGCAGGCCCAGACCATGACACTCCCACCACCAAAAGTATACATCTATACTGAGGAAAGGTAGTTTAAGTAATCCCTAAATGACAGACGGATAAGGCACAAAAAGCACAAAAACACTGATATGAGATGAAACCCTCAGTTTGAACATAAATAGCGATGCAGAGAGAGAGAGGAGGCAGCATCTGACATCATCAAGTAAATGCATACATGGGAAATCAACACAACATATTATAGAAAACATATATCCACATATAGACATATGTGTATATATGTTTGGTCTGGGCCTGCTATGTCACTGCTTAATTGTGAATGTTAGCCTTTTTGGCAAATCTAAAATATATTACACTTTTCAAGAAGATATTTTTTAAGTCACTAGCATGGGAAAATACTTTAAATATATTTAGTTTTGAATAAGCCATTGGTACCCATTTCTGTGGTTTCTAGTAGCATAGCCAAAATTGATTTGCGGCATTACATGGCGCAGAGGTGATGCTGCAATCCTGTTTGTTTAATTAAGTGAACTAACTGTAAGTATAAATACATATCATAATGTGTATGTCATATTGAGTTATTATTCATGAATAGGTTTTCGAATCAGAAATGCCCATCTGGTCATACAGTCTTTTGAAGCCCTCAGATTATACCAGCAGTTCCTACCTTTTATCAGGAAGAAAAAGGAGTCATGAAAAACAAATTGTGAGGAGTTATTTGTAAGGAAGAATAATACCTCACTCCTCTCCCTCTATCACAGTGATCCAATTATATGCTCCAACCATGGATGCTGAAGAGGCTGAAGTTCTCCAGATCTATGAAGACATTCAACACATCATAGATATAACACCAAGAAAAGATGTTACTATCATCATAGGAGATTGGAATGCTAAAGTAGGGAACCAAAAGACAGCTGGAATAACTGGCAAGTTTGTCCTTGTAGTACAAAATGAATCAGGTCAGACACTAGTAGAATTATGTCAAGATAATTCTCTGGTCATAGCAAACACCCTCTTCCAACAGCCTCCGTGAAGACTCTACACATGGACATCACCAGATGGATAACATAGAAATCAGATAGACTATATACTTTGCATCTAAAGATGGAGGACCAAAACCTCTATATTTTCCATATGTGTATATTTGTTTAAAGATATTTTATTTCAATGATACTTGCAATAACGTATAACATGCCATATTAAGGATATGTTCGGACAATATAAGATAGTAATACAGTAACATTGTTATCAATTATTTATTTGATAAATCATCACTATTATTGGTTTAAACATCACATATTATTTTATTTTCACGTTTACATAAGTATCAATTTCATATATCTAAGTACATGTTTTTGGTCTTATGTCTGTGTATATCACGTATGTACGGCTAATAAAAGATAGTAACACAATAACAAGGTCATAAAATATTCATCTGACTAATCAGTATTATTGGTTCAAATATCACACATTGTCATATTATTATCTACATTCACCTGTGTATCATTTTTGTATTTTTTGAGTACATGTTGTAAGTCTTATGACTGTGTATATCATGTAACCATGTATATATGATGTAAAATAACTGTAATGACTATAGGTTTATATTTTATAGGGCTTACCACAACTGATGCTTGTAGAAATAAATTCATATTGTCATATTTTCATTGATATACAGTGCCTTGCAAAAGTATTCACCCCTTCTTGACTTTTTACCTATTTTGTTACATTACAGCCTTAAGTTCAATCTGAATTTTATGTGATGGATCAGAACAGAATAGTCTAAGTTGGTGAAGTGAATTAAGAAAAATATATACATAAATCTATTTGTTAGAAATAGAAAACAGAAAATTGGCATGTGCGTATGTAGTCACCCCCTTTGTTATGAAGCCCATAAAAAGCTCTGGTGCAACCAATTACCTTCAGAAGTCATATAATTAGTGAAATGATGTCCACCTGTATGCAATCTAAGTGTCACAAGATCTGTCATTACATATACACACCATTTTTGAAAGGCCCCAGAGGCTGCAACACCTAAGCAAAAGGCACCACTAACCAAACACTGCCATGAAGACCAAGAAACCCTCCAAACAAGTAAGGGACAATGTTGTTGAGAAGTACAGGGTTAGGTTATAAAAAAATATCCAAATATTTGATGATCCCCAGGAGCACCATCAAATCTACCATAACCAAATGGAAAGAAAAATGCACAACAGCAAACCTGCCAAGAGACTGGGCAAAGAAGGCATTAATCAGAGAGGCAGCACAAAGGTAACCCTGGAGGAGCTGCAGAATTCCACAGCAGAGACTGGAGTATAGGTACATAGGACGACAATAAGCCGTACGCTCCATAGAATTGGATTTTATGGCAGAGTGGCCAGAAGAAAGCCATTACTTTCAGGAAAAAAGCGAAATGGCACATTTTGTCTTTGCAAAAATGCATGTGGGAGACCCCCAAAATGTATGGAGGAAGGTTGTGTGTAGTTTCTTTAAATTAAATGATGCAAATCCTCAAACAATCCATGTTAATTCCAGGCAACAAAACACGAAAAATGCCAAGGGGGGGGATTTTGCATGGCACTGTACCTATATTTATATTATACATGTGGATACTAGGTGATCATGTTTAAGACAAAAATAGTTCTAGTGTATAACCATACAATCTAACGTGTGTGTATTTTTATATATAAGATATTTTTTAAGAATATATAAAGACAATTTTTTTAAAGCACAAATTTTAAATATATGTGTGTGTAAATCAATATGTATATATATGTTTTGTATGTATTTTTAGGATATTTCTAACTGAAGAAGCTGTATCAGGATCAGCTAAACGCATTTTAGTACTTACACTTATCCTAACTGGCCGAAAGCCTAAACCATAAACCATGCAATCGTAAGTAGCATTTCAAAATTTTCAATCAAGCAAGGCCGTAACTACCGATTTAGAAACACCCAACAGTAAATGAGACTGTCATCATTATGTCTGTAAAAATACAGCGTTTAAACGTCAATCAATTAGCGTTTAGAAGTCCGATATGCGATCGGACTCGCAATCATAAAATACAAAATAAGAAAAATGAATGACGATACTGTTCTAGTCCATGTGATTGGCCTGATATGTATTAACTCCTTGATTACCGAGATTGATATAACAAGGAAATAAAACATAATAAAAATATTTTTTTACTACATATTTGTGAGCTTGAGACTGTTGTGCAATTAATTCTAATGTCTTTCATTGCTTTCGCCGTCTTTTAAAGTGCAGTATTGATTTTTTATTTGCATTTACAGTGCTACAATCAGGTGTTTAACTCCCTTGTGAGTCCTATCTGGTACTCATAGGATTGAATAGCATTTTGCAATTGTAATATTTACGGGCTTGAAAGATCAAAGTCTTAGATAGGTTGGAGTTACTATTTTGACAACTGCAAGGATTTTCAGCCTGTAACCCGCAAACCGTTTGCGGGTAGCTAAAAGACGCAAATTGAATAGCAAATAAGTTTACAGGCTACATTACGAGCTCAGGTAATTAAAAATTGCTCAACTGAATAGGTGCCAATAGGTGGTGAATATATATATATATATATATATATATACAGTGGATATAAAAAGTCTACACACCCCTGTTAAAATGTCAGGTTTCTGTGCTGTAAAAAAATGAGACAAAGATAAATCATTTCAGAACTTTTTCCACCTTTAATGTGACCTATAAACTGTACAACTTAATTGAAAAACAAACTCAAATCTTTTAGGTAGAGGGAAGAAAATATATAAAAATAAAATAAAATGGTTGCATAAGTATGTACACCCTTAAACTAATACTTTGTTGAAGCACTCAGTCTTTTTGGGTATGAGTCTATCAGCATGGCACATTTTGACTTGGCAAGATTTGCCCACTCTTCTTTGCAAAAGCACTCCAAATCTGTCAGATTGCGAGGGCATCTCCTGTGCACAGCCCTTTTCAGATCACCCTACAGATTTTTAATTGGATTCAGGTCTGGGCTCTGGCTGGGCCATTCCAAAATGTTAGTCTTCCTTTGGTGAAGCCATTCCTTTGTTGATTTGGATGTATGCTGTGGGTTGTTGTCATGCTGAAAGATGAAGTTCCTCTTCATGTTCAGCTTTCTAGCAGAAGCCTGAAGGTTTTGTAGCAATATTGATTGGTGTTTGGAACTGTTCATAATTCCATCTATCTTAACTAAGGCCCCAGTTCCAGCTGAAGAAAAACAGCCCCAAAGCATGATGCTGCCACCACCATGCTTCACTGTGGGTATGGTGTTCTTTTGGTGATGTGCAGTGTTGTTTTTGCACCAAACATATCTTTTGGAATTATGGCCAAAAAGTTCAACCTTGGTTTTATCAGACCATAACACCTTTTCCCACATGCTTTTGGGAGACTTCAGATGTGTTTTTGCAAAATGTAGCCTGACTTGGATGTTTTTCTCCGTAAGAAAAGGCTTTCGTCTTGCCACTCTACCCCATAGCCCAGACATATGAAGAATATGAGAGATAGTTGTCACATGTACCACACAGCCAGTACTTACCAGATATTCCTGCAGTTCCTTTAATGTTGCTGTAGGCATCTTGGTAGCCTCCCAGACCAGTTTTCTTCTCGTCTTTTCATCAATTTTGGAGGGAGCTTCAGTTCTTGGTAATGTCACTGTTGTGCCATATTTTCTCCACTTGATGATGACTGTCTTCACTGTGTTCCATGGTATATCTAATGCCTTGGACATTCTTTTGTACCCTTCTCCTGACTGATACCTTTTAACAATGAGATCCTTCTGATGCTTTGGAAGCTCTCTGTGGATCATGGCTTTTGCTGTAGGTTGCGACTAGGAAAATTTGAGGAAAGACCAACTAGAGCATCTAAACTTTCATTTGGGGTTAATCAGAGGCACTTTAAATGATGGCATGTGTATGCTGATTCCTATTTAACACAATTTGGTATATGATTGCTTAATTCTGAACACAGCTACATCCCCAGTTATAAGAGTGTGTGCAGACTTATGCAACCACATTATTTTTCTTTTATTTTTTTTCTTCTCTCCACCTAAAAGATTTCAGTTTGTTTTTCAATTGAGTTGTACAGTTTATAGGTCCCATTAAAGGTGGAAAAAGTTCAGAAATTATTTATCTTTGTCTAATTTTTCTACTGCACAGAAACCTGACATTTTAACAGGGGTGTGTAGACTTTTTATATCCACTGTATGTGTATATATATATATATATATATATATATATATATATATATATATATAAATATATATATATACTAGCGACTTGCCCGTCAAAAAATGACGGTCAATACAATTTGAAGCCAAGGGAATGCTGTTTGAGACATAATTGAAACCGTTTTATACTGTGAGGACCTTTGTCGCTCATTGCAAGGCTTGAGCTGAGCTCCTTCGGCGCTCATCGCATGCATCGCAATGAGCGCTTATTGCGAGCCTCTCATGTGGTGTGTTTTTGTTCCTCTGAGAGAGATATATATTTCTATGTATATGTAGTTAAGTAATAATTAATGATTTATTCACTTAATAATGAAGTAATAATTTATTATTTCTTCAATAAATAAATATACTTTAATTATTTATAATTGATATATGCAGCGAGCAATAGACTGAAGAGCTAACAATCTGTTTGTATTTTGCGTCTGCATAGAATATACATTGTGAGTGTTAGTGCCCTGCTTATAAAGTGTAATGAATGTTTGAACTGTGCATTCTAAATAGGCTGCGTGCGCGAGGTAAAGCCGTTGGTTTATTGTGTAAAGCTGCATTGTATAGTCGTAATGTTAATAATGTGGTATGCGTCTCGTGAGCATTTTCCGGCTTTTGTAATAGTGTATCTTGTAACTCGATGTGTGATGTATAAAGTGTTACGCATTTAGCAGTGTTTTGCGGGGTCCAGGGTCCTGTAGCCTCGTTTTCATTTTTTTCGGCGGCCATTTTTTTCCTTACTTAGGTGATTTTCGTGTGGCGAATATAGTCTAAATCAAGTTAAATTTGCATTACAGCTCACTCACAGACGTTGCCCCATGCTGTCTGTGATGTTTTTGTAATTTTTGTAGGTGTAGTTAGTGTGTTTTTCGGGTTTTTGGTTCAGCCGCTAATCTCTTAATTTTTTGCGTCTCATATCTTTTTTTTTTCTAAGTCTCACGTCTCGTAAGTGCTCCGAGTTTAACGGGCTCATTGCCTAAGTGCTACGGGTTTAATGTCTCGCCTCGCTATGCAAGGCTCGTTGGCGATGAGCAAGTCGTAAAGTCGTACGGACCATTCAAAAAGCATGACGAGGATTCGTAGTTAGACAATTATAATATGTGATATATATGTATATATATAAATATATGAGTCTCAATTTTTTCTGTATATATGACGATACTATATATATATAGCCTATCCCCCTCTCTCACCCTACCCTTCTTTCTCTCTCCCCTTCTCTTCCCACTTTTCTCTTCCTTCCTCCCTCTCTCCCCTCCCCCTCTCTCTCTCTCTCCCTCCCTCCATGTCTGTCTCTTTCACTTCATCCCTGCCTCTTCCTGTCTGTCTCTCTCTCCCTACTCTCTCTCTCTCTTTTCTTCCTTCTCCCTATCCCTTTTCTCTCTCCCTTTTACCTCTCCATCTCTTCACCTTCTGCCTCACACTCTCCCTTCTATGCCTCTCCTTTTCCTTTCTCTCCCTCCTCTTTTGCCTCTCCCTTCTCTTTCTCCTTTCCTTTCTCTCTCTCCATCCTTCTGCCTCTCCCTCCCCCCCTCGTCTCTCACCTTTCCCGCTTGTCTCTTCCTCCATACTCTCTCTCTCCCCTTGCCTCCCCTCTCCTTCTCTCTCTCTCCCCTGTCTCTCCTCCCCTCTCCCCCTCTGTCTCCCCCTATCTGTCTCTCCTATGCTCTCCCCTCTCTGTCTCTCCTATCCTCTCCCCTCTCTGTCTCTCTCATCCTCTCCCCCTCTGTCTCTCTCATCCTCTCCCCCTCTGTCTCTCTCGTCCTCTCCCCTCTGTCTCCCCTATCCTCTGTCCCTCCCCTCTCTATCTCTCCTATCATCTCCCCCTTCTGTATTTGACATCCTCCCCGTCTCTGTCTCTCCCACGCCCTCCCCTCTCTCTTATCCTCTTCCCCTCTTTGTCTCTCCCATCTTCTCCCCCTCTTTGTCTCTCCCATCCTCCCCCCTCTGACTTTCCCATTTGCTCCCCCTCTGTCTCTTCCATCCTCCCTCACTCTGTCTATCCCATCCTCTCCCACTCTTTCTCTCCCATCCTCTCCTCCTCTTTCTCTCCCATCCTCCCCCCCTCTGTCTCTCTCATCCTCTCCCCTCTCTGTTTCTCCCATCCTCTACTCTCCCTCTTCTCCCTCTCCCATCATCCCGTGTCTCTCCCATCCTCTCCCCCCTCTGCCTCTCCCATCCTCTCCCCTCTGTCTCTCCCATCCTGTGTCTCTCCACTCTTCCTCTCTCATGCTCTCCCCCTCTGTATCCCTCATCTTCTCCCCCTCTCTCTCATCCTCTCCCCTCTCTGTCTCTCCCATCATCCCCCCTCTGTCTCTCTCATCCTCTCCCCTCTCTGTCTTTCCCATCCTCCCCCCTCTCTGTCTTTCCCATCCTCTCTCCCTCATTTCTCTCCCATCCTGTGTCTCTCCCCTCTCTGTCTCTATCATCCTCTCCCCCCTCTGTCTCTCTCATACTCTCCCCCTCTCTCTCGTCCTCTCCCATCTCTGTATCTCCCATCCTCTCCCCCTCTGTCTCTCCCATCCTCTTCTCCTCTATCTCTCCCATCCTCTCCCCCTCATCCTCTCCCCTCTCTGTCTCTCCCATTCTCTCCCCCCTCTGACTCTCTCATCCTCTCCCCCTCTGTCTCTCCCATCCTCTATCTCTCCCCTCACTGCCTCTCCTATCGTCTCCCACCTCTGTCTCTCCTATCTTCTCCCCCTCTCTCTCATCCTCTCCCACTGTATCTCACATCCTCACCCTCCGTCTCTCTCACCCTCTGCCTCTCCCATCCTCTACTTCCTCTGTCTCTCTCATCATCTCCCGCCTCTCTCTCTCTCTCTCTCTCCCATCCCTGTCCCTCTCTCCCCCTTTCCCATCATCTTAAACTCGTCTTCCTGCAGGGTCTGTTGGCTCTTCCTGTGCAAGCTCTTTCTCTGCAGACTCCTCCTCCTGATGGGTCCTCCTCCCCAGGGTTAGAGGAGAGAACCTGGGAGGAGCAGGGAGCCTGAGAAAACTGCACAGGAGTGCCACTGCCCTGGGCCCCCCTGCACCTCACCTTTCCTACACCTCTGAACACAGGTAAGTAAAAATATATACAAGTATGACCTGTTGCACACATAGAGAAATGAAACGATTCAAGAAATGTAGCGATGTTGACAGAAGATGTGCACTGAACTTTAAAAATAACCTTGTTGGGAATGTAATTGGTAATGACTCACAGATATGTATCAACTATAATACTTCTGGCAAGTGTGTAACACTCCATGGGAGCGTACACACTTACTACTACTTCCTAAGTCCGTACAGAGCTGCGCACATGCGACAGCCGCTAGCTGTAGAGGAGGAGGGGGGAGGAAGACATGGGGGAGAGGGGGGAGGAAGACACAGGGGAGAGGAGGAGGAAGACATAGGGGAGAGGGGGAGAGCGAGGAAGACACAGGGGAAGGGAGAGGGGGGAGGAATGCACATGGGAGTGGGGGAGGAAGACACAGGGGAGGCAAGAGAGGGGGAATACACAGGGGAGGTGAGAGGCAGGAAGAGATACAGAGGACGGGAGAGGGGGAAGAGACACAGGGGAGAGGTGGGGTAAAAGACACGGAGGAATAGACACAGGGGTGGTGGGGAATAGACACAGGGGAGGGGAGAAGGGAGAAGAGACACAAGGGGGGAGTAGAGGGCAGGAAGAGACACAGGGGGAAGAGACACAGGGGAGGGGAGAGGGGGAAAGAGACACAGGGGAGTGGAAGAGATACAGGGAAGGGTGGAGAAGAGACACAGGGGAGGGAGGGGAGACACTGGGGAGACAAGAGGGAGCAAGAGACACAGGGGAGGGGAGAGGGAGAAAAAGACACAGGGGAGGGAAGGGGGAGACACAGGGGAGGGAAGGTGGGAGACACAGGGCAGAGAAGGGGGGAAAAGACACAGGGGAGGAGGGGGAGACACAGGGGAGAAAAGGGGGGAGAGACACAGGGAAGGGGGGAGAGACACAAGGGAGGGAAGGGGGGAGGGAGAGAAAAGAGTCACTAATATAGTTTCTGTATGTATGTAACGGTGACATTATCAAGGGGGGCGTGGTCACAATGTAATCTGAGGCAGGTACTAAAATCAGGAATTAATAGCAGTGTCAGCCATGATGATGCACAGATAGACAGAGACCAGAGGGAGTGAGGTACAGAGAGTGATCGACAGCACAAAGAGACACAGCACAGAGAGACAGACAGCAAAGTGAGTGGGTGGGAGGGAGGCAGAGATGTACAGAGAGAGAGAGACACAGCAAAGAGAGACAGACAGCAAAGTGAGTTAGCGAGAGAGAGGTACAGAGTTACAGAGAGAGAGAGAGAGACACACACAGCACAAAGAAACAGACAGCAAATTGAGTAAGTGAGAGTGAGGGAGGCAGAGATGTGCAGAGAGAGAGACACAGACAGCACACAGAGGCAGACAGCAAAGTGAATGAGAGAGAGAGAGGTAGAGAGGTACAGAGAGAGAGAGACACAGAACAGAGAGTTAGACAGCAAAGTGAGCGAGAGAGAGTAAGAGAGGTATAGAGAGAGACATACAGAGACAGAGGTAGCGCACACAAACAGCTCACACGAAAAAACGTAATTCCATATATAAATGTTCTAACAAGGTGTATTTACATAATTTTGTCCTCTGTATAAATTTCATATAAAATATGCACAACAGGAACAAATGGGGAAGTTTGTGTTCTTGCTTCTTAGCAGTACATTAAATGTACATGGTATATGGAAATTATACTGAAAATACAATTAAATAAATAAACCTAGTTAATACATTTATTTAAGATTATATAATTATACAAAATAATGTTTGTGTGTTCAGTTTAGAAAGTATAAATGCTTGGATTGTTTATAACTTTTATTTAATACATCCCAGCTCATAATTTTACTAAAATCATCCCCACCCCAATCCATGCCCTCAAATTTGTACTGAAATGTTGTAAGGCAGGCTGTATATGTTGGTAAAAAAATAAGCCATGATTGTCTGTTCTGCAATTAGGACATCGAGCAGAATTGAAAGGGACATCAATTTAAAATGTCAGAAGTTGCCACTGTTAATTTACTCTGAATTTTGAAACAATATAAATGATGTCCAGTTTATTAATTTATGTGCAGTGACACTGACAATATTATGTAAATTAAAAAAAAAACGAATTTTCCCTATTTTTAATTTAATTTACTCTATAACTAGTTTATGATGAGCTTTTTTTCAGCTGGAACTAGATTTTCTGTAAGACACAATAAATAACAGTCCTGGCAAGGAGCACTAACAACGAAAAGGTATAGTTAATGAATCATTTTTAGATTGGATTATATTTTTTGACTGTTTGTTAAAGATTTGCAGCAAGTTACCTTTCCAGTCTTTTCCTCTTTGATGGTGATTCACATTGTTTGAGGTATCTATATATAATTAATATATACAAATAAATGGAAATAGGTCCCTATGCAATTGCAGGGCTTGAAATTTGCCACAACTACAGAGTGATTCAATTGAACAAGCCTGCAGCTACCTGGCCGAAAGCCTAAACCGTAAACCATGCACCCATAAGTAGCATTTCAGAGCATACCGTATTTTTCGCCATATAAGACGCACTTTTTCTTCCCCAAAACTGGGGGGGTAAAGTTGGTGCGTCTTATATGACGAATACACCTTTTGCAAGCATTAAAACTGCCTCTTTCTGCCCCTCTTGATCCTCTCACCCTCCTGATTCTCCACTTCGACCCCTCTGATCCTTCCCTTGCCCCCCTTTAGATCCTCACTCCTGATCCCCCCCCATTGGCACTTCCTACGGCACCAGCAGCATCCCTCTAGACTGCATCGCGTCGGCCGGTGCATCTTAGTGACGTCACACACGCGACGCAAGGGAAGGCTGCAGTACAGGAGGAGTGCTGGTAGGAAGCGCTGCGCGATGGGGTGAGATCAAGATGGGCCAAGGGATGATCATGGATGGGCAGAGGGGAGAAGAAAGGTGAGGATCAGGAGGGTCAGGGAGGGTCAAGAGCTCCTGGAGGCTCCCAAATGCTCCAAAATGTGTATGTGTGTGTATGTGTATGTATGTATATGTATGTATATGTGTATGTATGTGTATGTATATGTGTATGTATGTGTATGTATATGTGTATGTATGTGTGTATGTATGTGTATATGAATGTATGTGTATATGAATGTATGTATGTGTATATGAATGTATATGTATATGTATGTATGTATGTATGTATGTATATATATATATATATATATATATATATATATATATTGTGACAAACCACTTCTTTTACAGGTAGGATTGTCACCGATCTTGCAGTAACCACAGCCTTCTAGGGTATACAAAGTCCAGGACACCTTCAGCTCAGTTTTCCTCTTTTATTCAGTTTGAAAGCAGGTACTTTAAATAATAACAAAACAAACAAAATCCCTTGCTCTTACTTGAGCTCTTACTAGACAGTACTTGCTATCTGCAATTGGGTGGCTTTCCCACTTACCAATTTCCCAAACAAAAGCAATGTCTTTGCAATAAGCGCAGCCTCTCCTAGCTGTCTTTTCCTCTGCCCCTTGGAGCAGGCTGCTCTCTTCTTTTAAAGGCCTGTCTGCTAATTGAGTAGCTACAGGTGAGTGCCAATTAGCTAACTCTTAAAAACCAGATCCAAGCTGTGGTCTGTTTATACAGCAACTAGTGCTGTTGGAGCATTGGCCCCCCCTGCTCTCCAAATACTCCGCCCCAGGGACCCATACCATGTTTTGCAGAGCATCAGCTATGCATATTGCAAACTGTAACATCTCTCCCTGGGGCATTTAACTGAGAAATCCTCTGGTTGCTGTCTAGCAAATCAGGTCTGATGTATCTCCCATCAACCACTATTCCACCTTTATTCTCACATATCCTCCCCCCCAGCTCATACCCAAGGGTTTGAGCGACCATGGAAATCAGGGAGTGTACCCTCGAAAGCCCATCAGCATTACCTTGTTGCAGACCAGCCCTGTGTTCCACAGTGAAATCAAAAGATTGCAAACTCAAAAACCATCTGGTTACTCTGGAGTTACTTTCCCTGTTCTGATACATCCACGTCAGAGGAGCATGGTCCGTTATCAATCGAAACCTTCTGCCTAGTAGGTAGTATTTAAGAGAGTCTAATGCCCACTTAATAGCAAGACACTCTTTTTCAACAATAGAGTAGTTCTTCTCATGTGGGTTTAACTTTCTGCTCAAAAAGAAAACAGGGTGTTCTTCACCCTGGTATTCCTGTGAAAGAACAGCCCCCAAGCCCACATCAGAAGCATCTGTCTGAACTATAAAATCCCTGGAAAAATCTGGGGTCACTAAGACAGGATGGCTACAGATAGCTTCCTTCAGACTCTTAAAAGCCTTTTCTGCCTCAGGGCACCATTTAACTATGACTGGGGATTTTGCTTTAATAAGGTCTGTCAGGGGTGCAGCAATGGTAGCAAAATCTGGAATGAACCGCCTATAATATCCAATTAAACCCAAAAATGCCTTTACTTGTTTCTTTGTAAGGGGCTGTGGCCATTTTTGTATGGCTTCTACTTTGGCTTCCTGTGGTTTAACCAAACCCCTCCCAATAGAATAACCTAAGTACTTAGCTTCCTCTAAACCAATCGTACACTTGGAAGGATTGGCAGTTAAGCCTGCTGAGCGGATAGCATCAAGTACCGCTTGAACTTTAGGGAGGTGGGATTCCCAGTCTGCACTGTGGATGACGACATCATCCAAGTATGCTGCAGCATAACGAACATGAGGTTTAAGAATTCTGTCCATCATTCGTTGGAATGTGGCAGGTGCCCCATGTAACCCAAATGGCAATACAGTGTACTGAAACAGGCCACTGGGTGTTGAAAAGGCTGTCTTTTCTTTGGCTCTTTCAGTGAGCGGGACCTGCCAGTAACCCTTTGTTAAATCCAAGGTTGTTAGATAACGAGCTTTGCCCAGTCTTTCTATTAACTCATCAACTCTTGGCATTGGGTAAGCATCAAATTTTGAGAGGGCGTTTAACTTGCGGTAGTCATTGCAGAACCTCCATGTGCCATCAGGTTTTGGCACCAATACAATAGGACTACTCCAGTTACTCTGGGATTCTTCAATGACTCCAAGTTTTAACATGCTCTCAACCTCTAAGTTTATAACCTCCCTCCGGGCCTCAGGAATTCTATAGGGTTTGAGGTTAACTCTTTTCCCTGGTTCGGTTATTATGTCATGTTTAATCACTTTAGTCTTTCCTGGAACTATCGAGAAAACATCCCTATTTCTTCTGATGAAATCTCTGACCTCTTGCTTTTGATGGACAGACAGAGTCTTAGATACGTTCACATCTGGCTCTACTATAGGAGGTTCTGAAGGTTTTAAAGCAACCAGGACCTCCCTGTCCTTCCATGGCTTTAACAGATTTATATGATACAACTGTTCAGGCTTTCTTCTTCCTGGTTGTCTGACTTTATAATTGACATCACTCACTTTCTCTATTATTTCATAGGGTCCATGCCAAGTCGCAAGGAACTTATTCTCCACAGTAGGGACCAGAACCAATACCCTGTCTCCAGGTTGGAACACTCTGACTCTAGCATTACGGTTATAGCTGTTTTCCTGAGCCTGCTGGACTTCCAGCATGTGTTCCCTGACAATAGGCATGACGGTGGCCATTCTATCCTGCATTTGAGCTATATGCTCAATTACACTCCTGTGAGGAGTAGTCTCCTGTTCCCAGGTCTCCTTAGCAATATCCAATATTCCCCTGGGATGTCTTCCATATAGTAATTCAAAAGGAGAGAAGCCCGTGGAGGCCTGTGGAACTTCCCTAATGGAAAACAGTAGATATGGCAATAAAAAATCCCAATTTCTTCCATCTGCATCAATTACCTTGCGTAGCATACTCTTAAGGGTTTTGTTGAACCTCTCTACTAAACCATCAGTCTGTGGGTGATATACTGAGGTCTTAAGATGTTTAACCTGCAAGAGCCTGCACAACTCTTTTGTGACTCTGGACATGAACGGGGTCCCCTGGTCTGTCAGTATTTCTTTAGGGATACCCACCCTACTGAACATCAACATAAGTTCCTTAGCTATTAGCTTTGCAGAGGTATTACGCAAGGGAATGGCCTCAGGATAGCGAGTTGCATAGTCCAAGATGACTAATATATATTGGTGTCCCCTAGCGGACTTTACCAGTGGCCCCACTAAGTCCATAGCGATCCTTTCAAAAGGCACGTCAATTATGGGTAAGGGTACAAGTGGACTACGAAAAGTCTTGAAAGGAGCCCTGTACTGGCACTCAGGACATGAGGAGCAATAGTTTGTAATAGCAGCAAACACTCCAGGCCAGTAAAACCGTCTAAGGACTCTCTCTCTAGTTTTTCCGACTCCCAAGTGTCCCCCTAATATGTGGCTGTGAGCCAACTTTAGCACTATATTCTGGTAAGTCTGAGGAACCAACAGCTGCCTAATGATGTCTGAATCCTTTTTTTCTACACGGTAAATTAGGTCATTTTGTACTTCAAAATAGGGGAACGGCAGTGCTCCTCCTGGCTGATTAACAACCCCGTTTACAACTTTAATATCATTTCTAGCTGTCACTAAAGTGGGATCTTCCCACTGAGCGCTTTTAAAATTACCTGGACTAATTCCAATATCAATTAAGTCCTTATCCTTGTCTGCATTATTAGTAGGCTCCTCACTAGTTTGAGCTGGGTTATCTCCTATTAATACTGGTTTAGGGCAGTATTTTTTCTTTTTCCTTCTTTTTCCGTCACAGTGGTCAAAACCCAAGTCAATATCGGAAAAAGGGAACACATTATCCTCGACAGACTGACTCATTTCTGATAAATTTTGATCTGTCTTTTGTAAAGCTGCCCATAATTTTAGAAAATGAGGAAAGTCTCTACCGATCACTACCTCATGGGCTAATCTAGGTACTACACCCACTCGGTACTTTAAATTCCCATACTGGGTTCCAATATTTACTTCCGCAGTGGGGTATTCCTTTTTATCACCATGAACACAGATAATGCCTATTTTCTGTCCATGATCAGGTTTTACACAAGGTATTATAGACTCTGCTACCAACGTAACCATACTACCTGAATCAAGTAATGCTTTAGACATTTTTCCATTCACAGTTACACAGCATTTATGAGCGTTATTATCATAGTCATTGTTAGCAATACCACAACAACTGAGCAAAAATGAACGTGTTCCCTCATTTTTGCCCATATTGCATTCCATAGGTTCATCCTTAAATGGACAGTCTTTGGCCATATGACCATCCTCTTTGCACTTGAAACATTTGACAGTACAGTCTGACCACCAATTAGTTCCGTTCCCAGGCCTATTAGACCTGGATGCCCCCCTTAAACCTTGAACAGTCTTACCCGGTCTTGCAGAATCTTGGGGCTTAGGATTGTGAGGGTTTGCCTGTGAAGTAGGACATAGCAGTTCTCCTGCGGCCGCATATCTTTCCACCAAGGCAATCAGTTGGTCAGCTGTATGGGGGTCACTTTGGCTGACCCAGCGACGCAGGGAAGCTGGTAAACCACGCAAAAACCGGTCCATTACTAAGGTTTCCACAATGTGGCTAGCTGAACGGATTTCAGGTTGTAACCATTTCCGTGCAAGGTGTATGAGGTCAAACATTTGGGAACGTGCGGCTTTGTCTGAAGAATATGACCATGAGTGGAACCTTTGGGCACGTACTGCAGAGGTTACACCCAGTCGTGCCAAGATTTCAGCTTTCAATTTGCTGTAGCTACTTGCATCGGCTGGTTCTAGGTCATAATATGCCTTCTGCGGCTCTCCACTTAGGAACGGTGCCAGTATGCTTGCCCACTCACCAGCCGGCCATCCGTCCCTCTCAGCAGTGCGCTCAAATGCCAGAAGGTACGCCTCAACATCATCTGATGCGGTCATTTTCTGAAGATAGTGGCTCGCCCGAATCACCTTTGGCCCCTGGTATCTTCCATCAGGGTCTCCATTTAGTTTTCCAGAGATCGCTTGGATTACCTGTTGTAGTCCCTGGGTGACTTTTTGCTGCTCCTCACGGGCTACTTTAAACATCTCCGCTTGTGTCACAACAAGCTGTTTCACCAAGGACTCAGTGCCCTCCATTTGTGTTTTGGCCAGGACTTTAGCACACTCTGCCTGGGCCAGCACCAGTTGCTGCAGGGCTGCACTGTTTTCTGCAGCTCTCCTGTTAGTCTCCTGTTGCACAGAGGAGGATTGGATCAGAGCCTTGATAACATCCTCCATGTTGAGCTTTAAATGACTTCTACCCTCAGGCTTACGTGGGTGCCCGCATTCTCCACCATATGTGACAAACCACTTCTTTTACAGGTAGGATTGTCACCGATCTTGCAGTAACCACAGCCTTCTAGGGTATACAAAGTCCAGGACACCTTCAGCTCAGTTTTCCTCTTTTATTCAGTTTGAAAGCAGGTACTTTAAATAATAACAAAACAAAAAAAATCCCTTGCTCTTACTTGAGCTCTTACTAGACAGTACTTGCTATCTGCAATTGGGTGGCTTTCCCACTTACCAATTTCCCAAACAAAAGCAATGTCTTTGCAATAAGCGCAGCCTCTCCTAGCTGTCTTTTCCTCTGCCCCTTGGAGCAGGCTGCTCTCTTCTTTTAAAGGCCTGTCTGCTAATTGAGTAGCTACAGGTGAGTGCCAATTAGCTAACTCTTAAAAACCAGATCCAAGCTGTGGTCTGTTTATACAGCAACTAGTGCTGTTGGAGCATTGGCCCCCCCTGCTCTCCAAATACTCCGCCCCAGGGACCCATACCATGTTTTGCAGAGCATCAGCTATGCATATTGCAAACTGTAACATCTCTCCCTGGGGCATTTAACTGAGAAATCCTCTGGTTGCTGTCTAGCAAATCAGGTCTGATGTATCTCCCATCAACCACTATTCCACCTTTATTCTCACAATATATATTTGTGTGTGATGTAGGTGTGTATATGTGTGTGAAGTGTATTTATGATTGATTCAGAATATTTTTTTCTTGTTTTCCTCCTCTAAAAACTAGGTGCGTCTTAAGTGCAGGTGCGTCTTATATGGCGAAAAATACGGTAATCATGATAAATTAAGCAAGGCTGTAACTACCCATTTAGATAGCCAGCCAATAGGAACAATAACAGCCAATAACAGCCAATAGGAAATTAGACCGTCATCATGACATCAGTAAAACATGGAGGTAAAACGTCAATCAATTAGCGTTTAAAAGTCTGATATGTGATCAGATTCGCAATTCGGCTATGTACAAAATAATAAAAAATAATGAAGTAAATATTATAATCCATGTGGGTGGCCTGGTTTGTATTAACTCCTTGATTTCCAAGATTGACATAACATGGAAATTAAACGTTACAAAAAAAAATTTTGATTGCAGATTTACGAACTTGAGACTGTTGTGCAATCAATTCTAATGTCTTTTATCCGTCATTTACAGTGCAGTATTGATTTTATATTTGCATTTACAGTGCTGCGATCAGGTGTTTAACCCCCTTGCAAGTCCTATCTGGTACTCATAGGATTTTCTTCTACATTTAACATTTATGGGTGTGAAAATGTTTGCGGGCATGAGAAATTGAATAGAGATTTGCAATTTACAGGCTTGAAAGATCAAGGCTTAGATAGGTTGGGAGTTATGATTTTGGGAACTGCAGGGATTTTCAGGCTGTAACCCGCAAATCGTTTGCGTGTAGCTAAAAGACTCCAGTTGAATAGCAAATTAGTTTACGGGCTCCATTATGGGCTCCAGTAACCAACAATTGCTCAATTGAATAGGGGTCATCGGTTTTACGAGATTCATATTTGTTTCACTAATTTACAAATTATAATAATTAGCAAATATTATTATTATTACTTATCATTCGGGGTATAGTCTTCATTATAGCATTATTGATGTCGCGAACCTAAAATTTTCGGTTCGCGAACCGCGAACGCGGACCTCCGCAAATGTTCGCGAACCGCCGAACATCGGCGAACCGTCATAGACTTCAATGGGCAGGCGAATTTTAAAACCCACAGGGACTCTTTCTGGCCACAATAATGATGGGAAAGTTGTTTCAAGGGGTCTAACAACTGGACTGTGGCATGCCGGAGGGGGATCCATGGCAAAACTCCCACGGAAAATTACATAGTTGATACAGAGTCTGGTTTTAAGCCATAAAGGGCATAAATTACCTAACATTCCTAAATTGTTTGGAATAACGTGCTTTAAAACATCAGGTATGATGTTGTATCGATCAGGTAGTGTAAGGGTTACACCTTACATGACTGGGGGTCTATAGGTGACATTAGTACTCACCTTTATCTGACTGGGTGTCTATAGAGGGACATTAGTACTGACCTTTATATAACTGGGGGTCTATAGGTGACATTAGTACTGACCTTTATCTGACTGGGTGTCTATAGAGGGACATTAGTAATGACCTTTAGCTGAATGGGTGTCTATAGAGGGACATTAGTAATGACCTTTATCTGACTGGGGGTCTATAGAGGGACATTAGTACTGACCTTTATCTGACTGGGTGTCTATAGAGGGACATTAGTAATGACCTTTATCTGACTGGGTGTCTATAGAGGGACATTAGTACTGACCTTTAGCTGACTGGGTGTCTATAGAGGGACATTAGTACTGACCTTTATCTGACTGGGTGTCTATAGAGTGACATTAGTACTGACCTTTATATGACTGGGGGTCTATAGGTGACATTAGTACTGACCTTTATCTGACTGGGTGTCTATAGAGGGACATTAGTAATGACCTTTATATGACTGGGGGTCTATAGAGGGACATTAGTACTGACCTTTATCTGACTGGGTGTCTATAGAGTGACATTAGTCCTGACCTCCTGCTGCAGTATTATTACTCCCAGTACTCCCAGGCTTGCTACTATTAGATATAATAACCTCAGTTTCGTTTCCTTATCTGTTGGTAACATCAAAATATGATTATTAAATATTTCATATTTGTTTGTTTTTTTCTCCCAAAGTGAACCCCTTTGTGTGTGTCCCACAGATGTGGCGTTTCCGCTCTGCGTATGTTGGATTTGCACTGCTCAAAAAGTATGAAAAGAGATCCCCCCCCCTTGAAGCCCATTAATGACATCATCAGTAAATTGTATGTAACAGATTACATTGTTTAGGGTTTATGACCCAACACTGCGATCATATCACTTATGACAAAATCCGTATTTGTCGTATTATTCAGACGCGCGTGCATCTTTGTGTTACATTTCCTGATACTTTTATTATCTTGATCTTTATATATTTACTAGCGACTTGCCCATCAAAAAATGGCGGCAATAAGATTGTAAGGCAGGTAATGGTTTGGACGAGACATTCATTTTGTTGGCGGTCGGAGATCCTTCGGCGCTCATTGCGAGGCTGTTGGTTGTATTTTTTTCTGATAGGCGCTTTTGCTGTTATTCTTTGGTCGGCGGTGATGTGTTTTTTGCACTTATTGCAAGGCTTTGTATGCTATGAGCAGCGTTGGCGCTCGTTGTGAGGCGCGCAGTGTATGCTAATGAAATAATTACTAAATGAATATACTTTACCTATTTGTAAGTAATATATGCAGGAAGCATTGTGCTGAAGAGCTGACAATCTGTTTTCATGTTCCTGCAGCATACAATGTAGGTTTTCAGTGCTGTGGAGCTGCTGTGTAAGTGTCAGCAATGTGTGCAGTGTGTAGTGTAAATAGGCTGCGTGCGCGAGGGGAAGCCGTTAGGGTAGCTGGGTACTTCCGCATTGTGTAAGTTAGTGTTGTAAAATGGCGGGGAATGTGTATGTGGTACGCGGGTGTGGATGATTTAGCGTCCTTGTTAATAGTCTATCTTTACCTCGTACGGCTTTTTAGGAAAATCTGTATGTGTTTTGCGTGTTTAGGGTCCTGTAGCCTCGTTTTCTTTTTTTCAAGGGCCATTTTTTCTCTCACTTAGGTGATTTTCGGGTGTCTAAACTCATGAATTTGGACTTAAATGGAGGTGTAACTTCACTTGCAGAGGTTCTCGGTGCCCGCCTTGCTGTGGGTAAGCTTTTTATGTGTTTGTTGTGTGTATTTATTGTGTTTTTAATGTTTTTAAGTGCGTGCAGTTCGGGCGTTAAGGTCGTATTTTTGTGAGCTCGTAATGTTTTTTTTTCTAAGTCCCGTATTTTTGGATGGTAAGTCCGTAAATTTGATGGTGTAAGTCCCGCCTGCGGCTCATTGCAGCCGACGTGGGAGCCTTCCGCGCTCCTTGCCAGCAACTCTGGCCCTCGCTTCGCAAGCCCGCAGCGTTAGCAACAACCCGCCTGCTCACAACTATATATGTGATATCTGTAACGTCTTCCCCAGTTGGCACTTGTAAATCGGCTAAGCGACAAAAAAAATGGCGTCCGGAAAAAATGAAAACAAGGCTACACGACCCCAAACCGCCCAAAACATCGCCAGCCATGTACGACTTTTACCTAGGAACAGACGAGGTACAAAATACACTATTATAAATAATGGAAACTGCTGGCGAGCCGCGTAACACATACACAATCGCCGCCATTTTACAACACTAACTTGCAACTAATAACATTACAAATCTAAAATGGCGCGTTACACGACTATACAAGCGGTTTCCCCTCGTGCACTGCGCACATTGCTGACACTTACACCTTGGGTCACCAACAGTCCAAATGTACACTGTAAGCTGCAGAAAAATCAAAACTGATTGTTAGCTCTTCAGGTTATTGATCACTGGATATATTAATTACAAATAGGTAAAGTATTTTAGTAATTAATTAATTAATTATTATTAAAAAAAAATATATAAAAAAAATACGCTTAATAGCATATTTTACACTGCGGTTACTTTACATACATTAACGCTTCGCACTTCCTAATACATTTGTTCATTCACAATAGTTATTATCGTGCATTCATTTAATAAGTATTAATTAGTAATGGAAAATAAAAATGTAGACTTTATACTACACTAAAATGTTTTACTTTTTACTCTGCAGTTATATTTCTGGATTACTGCTCATTGGCTGCCAGCGATAGCACTCTCAAAGCAGTTACAAATCTAAATCACTTTATTATGCTCTGAGACCTGAATAGATTTTTTTATTTACACTGCACAAAAAAATTATATATTTAACACTGTACTTATATATCTGTCTTTGCGATGAGCGCCGAAGATTGATAGTTGCAAAGCACGAAACATGAACGACACGAGCGCCGAAGGTCCTCAGAGTACAAAAAGCATCACATTGTGTGGCAAACAGCATTGCCATGGCTTCAAACTTTATTGCCCCATCATTTGTGCCAGGCAAGTCGCTAGTGATATAATATAACATAATGCAATACAATATTATACAGTACACATGGGTGTTGGAACTTGGGGGGGGGGGTAAGGGGTAACCCCCCCCAGATTTCTTATCGTATGTATGTATGCATATAGAAGCTAACAGGGGAGGAGAGAGGGGGAGGAAACACAGGGGAGAGGGAGAGGAAGACACAGGAGAGGGGAGAGGGGGAAGAAGACACAGTGGAGAGGGGGAGGAAGACACAGGGCAGAGGGGGGAAGAGAAACAGGGTAAGGGAGAGGTGAGGGGAAGAGACACATGGGAGGGGGGAGAGACACAGGAGAGAGTGGGGGGTAGAGACACAGGGGAGAGGGGGGGGAGAGACTAATGGGAGGGAGTGGTGAGGAGACACCGGGGAGAGAAAAGGGGGTAAGGACACAGAGGAGGGGGGAAGAAACACAGGGGAAGGGAGAGGGGGTAGAGACACAGGGGAGAGGGGGTAGAGACACAGGGGAGAAGGGGGAAGATACACAGATGAGGGGGGAGAGACGCAGGGGAGAGGGAAGGGGGGAAAGACACAGGGGAGGGGGGAAAGAAACACGGGAAGGGAGAGGGGGGTAGAGACACAGGGGAGGGGGGAGTGACACAGGGAAGAGGGAAGGGGGAAAAGACACAGGAGAAGGGGGAAAGAAACACTGGGGAAGGGAGAGGGGGTAGAGACACAGGCAAGGGTGGGAGAGACACAGGGGAGAGGGGGGGGGGAGAGACACATGGGAGGGAGTGGGGGGGAGACACAGGGGAGAGGGGGGGAGAGAGACACATAGGAGGGAGTGGGGGGGGGGAGACACAGGGGAGGTCTTCTGCTTTATTCTTATTCTTATTATTATTACTATATAATGTGTAGATGTACCGGCTGGGCATGCTCTTGTGCATTATTATTATTATTATTATTATTATTATTATTATTATTACTATATAATGTGTAGATGTACCGGCTGGGCATGCTCTTCTATATTATTATTATTATTATTATTACTACTATATAATGTGTAGATGTACCGGCTGGGCATGCTCTTGAGCATTATTATTATTATTGTTATTATTATTATTATTAGTATATAATGTGTAGATGTACCGGCTGGGCATGCTCTTCTATATTATTATTATTATTATTATTATTACTACTATATAATGTGTAGATGTACCGGCTGGGCATGCTCTTGAGCATTATTATTATTATTGTTATTATTATTATTATTAGTATATAATGTGTAGATGTACCGGCTGGGCATGCTCTTCTACATTATTATTATTATTACTATATAATGTGTAGATGTACCGGCTGGGCATGCTCTTGTGTATTATTATTATTATTATTATTATTACTATATAATGTGTAGATGTACTGGCTGGGCATGCTCTTGTGCATTATTATTATTATTATTAGTAGTATTTTACTAATAATAATAATAATAATGCACAAAAGCATGCCCAGCTGGTACATCTACACATTATATAATAATAATAATAATAATAATAATAATAATAATAATAATAATAATAATAATAATAATAATAATAATGCATGCCCAGCTGGTACATCTACACATAAAATAGTAGTAATAATAATAATAATAATGCACAAGAGTCCTTCAGCACTGCACTGGACACTGAATAAACTTGCCTAGCTATGGTTTTCCCTATTGATGCAGTATCATCCAAACTGTCCCTCCTCTCAGTAAGACTGCAAGTTACTTATGATTCCAAAATGGCTGCTGTCCATGAGGTAGAAGGCTGTGGAAGGGAGTGTATGCTGCTGATTGGCTGGAATGTGTCTGCTAACTGTGACATGCAGGGTCAAAGTTTTCTCAATGATAAAGTATTGGGGGCGGGTCGAATCTCGCATATGTTCGCAGTTCGCCGCGAACACGAACATGCTATGTTCGCCGAAAAAAGTCCGCCGGCGAACTATTCGCGACATCTCTATATAGCATCATCATAACAGAAATGCCTTTTGCAGCCCTCATTGTAGTAGGGAAATCTTACTGTATTTGGACAACCTTGAGAAAATGAATGAAGGGGTTGAAAATCTTGACTTATCACAAACAAACCTCCCAAATTGTACTGTACACATCAGATCTGACTTCCACATACTCCCTTATCTGCCCATTTCACTCCATTCAAAAAAACACACTTCTCCAATCTCTAATCGATAGGTTTTGGTTCAGACAAGTTCGCTATCATGCTCCCTAAGGTACTTTAAAAACATCTGTAAAACAAAATGAATGCTTTATTTCCATGGATCCTGATTATTAGATTAATGATCTCACAGGAGCAGTTGCCTAAACTCCTTCTTGCCATGGCTAAATTTAACGGTATTTTCTGCCATACATCAAATTCTGAAAATCACCATATGGTATGATGGAGAGTGATAGAAAATGGGTAAGAGCGAATGAGAAAAGAGGGAGAAATAGAAATGGAAAGTGCGTGATTGGAAAGACAGGAAAAAAAATGTTGTGGAAACTCGGTAAACAGAAAGAGGAATGAGAAGCAGAGAAACTGGAAGGGGGAGAGTGTAAAGTGACAAAAATATAGTTGTTGAGGGAGAGGGGAAAGGGCAAAATCATTAGGGTATTGGGGGAAGTAAGGTGGTAGTGGAAAGAGATCAGAGGCAATGAGGAATGTGAAAGGGAGATACAGGGACCAGACAAAAATAAATATTTAAAGGAAATTGGTCTGAGAGAATTAGTTGTAAGGTAATAATAAGAATTGTGGGGAAATGGAGAAGACAGAGAAGAAGAAAAGTTTGTAATGAAGCAGAGAAATACAATATGGAATCTATTTTCCAGCACTCTTTGATTTCCTGCATTGATTTACCTTGTTGTCCTTTTGAGACTGTATTACATGAAGAGGTGTTTATATTAGTTGCTATTCTACTGCTTTAAAATATTTTTGTTAATCATGCAGGCTTGACATGTTTGACAAGTTGTAATGTATCAAACAATTTTAAGGTAATCATAAATAATTTAAGATAAATATGTTTATGAAGTTTACTTAATAAAAATACATTCTCGTCAATTTTATCATTAGGCTTAAAAGAGTGACAAAGAAGCTATATTCCTGTTGGTAAAACATTCTCATTCTGAAAAATCCATATAAATTCAGACACGTATATAATTTTGGCATCTATTTTATTATGCATCTAATAGCAAAACGTCATTCCCCTTGACATATTTGGCAGAAATATTTGATTCAGAGAAATATTTATTTTAAATTTTACTCACAGTATTCTATCTTGCTCCAGGCAGTGTGAAGATATAATCCTATCTGATCTCTGAACTCTCTGTGGCTATCAATTGTAGCAATACTAATATGTCATATCATTTTACTGAATTTTGTGTCCGCTTAATTATTGTTTCTCAGACATATATGTTAAAGAGATACATTTTAAAGTGTCAATGTGTTAATTTTTTAGCCTTCAAAACAATACTTGGATGGAGTATACTCGTACTGAACTGATACAATTTATGATCAATGATTTATATAGACAATATTTTAATGAATATTTATTGCAGCTGTAGGATATGCTCTTGCACTGCTTATTCCAGCATGTACACAACAGAACATTTGGTTATTTTAGAGTGCCACAACCACAGTTTAAATGATCCTCAGGGGTGGAGGCATTAAGGCCTACCCGCTGATGCATGGGTGGTTATCGTGTCTATACACTTCAAAAATGCAATGTCATATGAGAAACTGTAAAGTTGATGGTTAAACCAAATATTTTTCTCACAACAGAAAATTGTAGTTACAAGAACCTGTAATGGATCCGTAAACTAATTTGCCATTCATGTGAAGCCTTTTAGCTACCTGCAATTGGTTTGCGGGTTAGAAGCTCAAAATCCCTTTAGTTGTCAAAATCGTAACTCCGACCCATCAAGGCCTTTGATCTTTCAAATTTGTAAATGTTACAATCACAAACCGCTATTCTATTGCTACAATTCCTCACACCCGCAATTGCCTTCACATCTGTCAATGGCTTATGTAGAAGACAATCCTACGAGTACCAGATAGAACGCGCAAGGGGGTTAAACACCTGTTTGTAGCACTGTAAATGCAAATAAAACATCCATACTGCACTTTAAAAGATGGGAAATTGATAAAAGTCATTAGAATTAATTGCACAACAGTCTTAAGCTTACAAATCTGCAATAAAACATTTATTATTTTACACTTTATTTCCATGTTATATCAATCTTGGTAATCAAGGAGTTAATACATATCAGGTCACCCTCATGCACTAGAAAAGTATTGTAATTATTTTTTATTATTGTATACATTGTCAGATTGCGTGTCTGATTGCATATCGAACTTCTAAATGTAATTGATTGAAGTTTAAACACCATGAGCCTGATTCAATTGAGCAATCGTAAGTTACCAGAGCCCGTAAGTGAGGCCATAAGTTAGTTTGCTTTTCAATTGGTGTCTTTTTGCGGGCTTAGCACGGTTTACTTGTTTGAAAACTTTGCAATGGTTAAATCCGTAACTTTGATCTTTCACTTCCGCAAGAGTTTTGATCGGTAAAATCGCAAATCTCTATTTAAATGTAGGAGAATTGCTAGCGGCAAATGTAGGAGAAAATCCTACAAGTGCTAGAGAGGACCTGCAAGGGGTTTAACCCCTGTCTGTAGCACTATAAATTCAAATACAAAATCAATACTGCACTGTAAGTAACGGGGAAAGCAATGAAAGCCATTACAATTTATTTCATTACAGTCTCAAGCTCGCAAATCGGCAATAAAATACATTTATTTTTATGTGTCATTTCAGGATTATATCGATCTCAGGAATCAATGAGTTAATCAGGCTTCCAAATGGACTAGCACAGTATTGGCATTCATGTTTATAATTTTGTATTTTGAGGTTTTGCGAATCCCATCGCATATCGGACCCCCGAACCTAATTGATTGACATGTAACCTCCATATATTACTGACGTAATGATGATGGTCTCATTGCCTATTGGCTGTTTTGAAATGTGAGGTTAAGGTCTTGCTTAATTGATCATATTCCCACCCTGAACTGCTACGGAAGAGTGCATGGTTGACGGAGTTAGCTTTCGGCCCGTAACTTGCAGGCTCCTTCAAGTGAACAGCACCAGAATCGGAGATAAACAGGATCCTGCAGCACGCCCGCAGACATACGGCCTGCATCCCGTTAGAGGTGGCCTTGCAATTGAATCGGTTTTCATATTTAACGGATGTCATGATGATGATCTAATTTTCTATTGGCTGCTTCTAAATCGGTAGTTACAGCCATGCATAATTGATCATGATCATGCCCTGAAATTTTACTTACGGTTGCATAGTCCATGTAGCTGCGGGCTTGTTCAATTGAATCGATCTGTAACTGTTGCAATTTTAAGTCCGCAATTGAATGGAGGCCTATGACCACCTTTCACCATCATGCAATATTTTGGATATTATGAAAATATTGTCGCACAGCTTATATCCCAGCCAAATATCACACTAACTGGAAAGAGTGCTAATTGTGTATATACAGTCAGGTCCATAAATATTGGGACATCGACATAATTCTAATCTTTTTGGCTCTATACACCACCACAATGGATTTGAAATGAAACTAACAAGATGTGCTTTAACTGCAGACTTTCAGCTTTAATTTGAGGGTATTTACATCCAAATCAGGTGAACGGTGTAGGAATTACAACAGTTTGTATATGTGCCTCCCACTTTTTAAGGGACCAAAAGTAATGGGACAATTGGCTGCTCAGCTGTTCCATGGCCAGGTGTGTGTTATTCCCTCATTATCCCATTTACAAAGAGCAGATACAAGCTCCAGTGTTCATTTCAAGTGTGCTATTTGCATTTGTTGCTGTTAACTCTCAATATGAGATCCGAAGAGCTGTCACTATCAGTGAAGAAAGCCATCATTAGGTTGAAAAAACAAAACAAACCCATCAGAGAGATAGCAAAAACATTAGGTGTGGCCAAATCAACTGTTTGGAACATACTTTAAAAGAAGGAACGCACCGGTGAGCTCAGCAACACCAAAAGACCCGGAAGACCACGGAAAACAACTGTGCTGGATGACCGAAGAATTATTTCCCTGGTGAAGAAAACACCCTTCACAACAGTTGGCCAGATCAAGAACACTCTCCAGGAGGTAGGTGTATGTGTGTCAAAGTCAACAATCAAGAGAAGACTTCACCAGAGTAAATACAGAGGGTTCACCACAAGATGTAAACCATTGGTGAGCCTCAAAAACAGGAAGGCCAGATTAGAGTTTTCCAAACAACACCTAAAAAAGCCTTCACAGTTCTGAAACAACATCCTATAGTCAAATGAGACTAAGATCAACTTGTACCAGAGTGATGGGAAGAGAAGAGTATGGAGACGGAAAGGAACTGCTCATGATCCAAAGCATACCACCTCATCAGTGAAGCGTGGTGGTGGTAGTGTCATGGCGTGGGCATGTATGGCTGCCAATGGAACTGGTTCTCTTGTATTTATTGATGATGTCACTGCTGACAAAAGCAGCAGGATGAATTCTGAAGTGTTTCGGGCAATATTATCTGCTCATATTCAGCCAAATGCTTCAGAACTCATTGGACGGTGCTTCACAGTGCAGATGGATAATGACCCGAAGCTTACTGCAAAAGCAACCAAAGAGTTTTTTAAGGGAAAGAAGTGGAAAGATATGAATGTATGACCTAAGAAATTTCCTAGTGCTTAACACTAAATTCAAAAAAAGGGGGAAATATTTTAATAGGGAAAAAAGTAGGATAATTTAGTGTACTCCAGGATAAAGCAAGATAAGTAACTACAAAATTAAAAAGCGTCTATCCTGAAATAATGGCTGTAAATCAAGAAAAATGGGTGTCACTGTCCCATAATACTGTGGGATTAGAAATAAGTGACCACCTTTATTATGACAGATGGAGTAGTATAATATTTAATCTCTAGAGCTTAAAAATAAGCATCATAATGGTATAATAATAATAAAGTGATTCTGGTATGCAAGCCTCATATGCAAAAGGTATTTGCTAATCATAGGGATGCAGCAACATATATTATAGATGAAAAGTTTGAGGATAGGCGCTTTTTATTTGTAAAAAAGTGCACTGAACTAAGAAAAGTTTAAAAACAACAACAAAAAGGCAGGGGGTAGAGAATGGTACCTAGTATAAATATAAATATGAACGCAGTATACTATAATTTAATTTGAAGTATAGAGGGGAGGCAGATATCACCATCAATCCTTAAATAGACATATGTATCGCTTATAGCATTATCAAACCACTGCATAAAGTTAGGCTTTTACTGCTTAAGTGTGAGAAAAAAGGATAGGAGTATCTTAAGTCTCCCCTTTAGGACATAAAGCAATACATGTATCCTTACATTTTTTGAAATACCACACAGGGGTATAGTTGTTCTGCTGTGGCTAACAAAGAGCATAGAATGAAGTGTACCATCTCCCCCCTGCTCCCGACAGTCCATTTCACCACTTAATGGGGCTTACTCATGGGCTAGGAAGTGGAATGTTATGCAATGGCCAAGTCAATCACCTGATCCGAATCCGATTGAGCATGCATTTCACTTGCTGAAGACAAAACTGAAGGGAAAATGCCCCAAGAACAAGCAGGAACTGAAGACAGTTGCAATAGAGGTCTGGCAGAGCATCACCAGGGATGAAACCCAGCATCTGGTGATGTCTATGCGTTCTAGAATTCAGACTGTAATTGACTGCAAAGGATTTGCAACCAAGTATTAAAAAGTGAAAGTTGGTTTTATGACTGTTAATCTGTCCCATTACTTTTGATCCCTTAAAAAGTGGGAGGCACATATACAAACTGTTGTAATTCCTACACCGTTCACCTGATTTGGATGTAAATACCCTCAAATTAAAGCTGAAAGTCTGCAGTTAAAGCACATTTTGTTCGTTTCATTTCAAATCTATTGTGGTGGTGTATAGAGCCAAAAAGATTAGAATTGTGTCGATGTCCCAATATTTATGGACCTGACTGTATATATATATATATAGGCAAAAAATGTAAGTATATTTGCATAATTTCTCCAACACTAAATTTGGCGCCAAATGTGGGGCTGTGCTTAGATGTCCACTTCATATGGGGGGATGCTTGGCAGTCATTCATGAACACCTGTGTAGAATTGATTGATATTCGTCCCTTCCGGGAAAGCCCCGGTGCTTGTAATTAGTGAAATTATTTGTGGACATGAGCCACAAAAAGGACCACCCAGACTTAGGCTTACTTTGTGCTCCAAAACTACTTAGGGCACAATTCCTAAGTAGAGTAGTGTAATTGCATGCTGTGTTTTCTAAGCTGTAGTTATCTTTTTAGATTGTTAAAGAAAAGCATTGTTAGATGCATCCTGTTGAAATATTTGTGAATGTCCTTTATATCTTAAAAAAAATGCCAGTAGAGAGAAATAAATGTCAGCATTCTTTCCTTAACTTTGAAGTTGTCAGCATGCCTAGAACGAGGAAAGATACTGTAAGAGTATAGTGTGTTTTTAGTTAGAGAGACAATTAAAAGTAACAAGAGTCTTCCCTAACGTTTTAGAAATGGTATCTGAGATGCTCTTGGCCCTCCCCAAAGAATTAAAAGATGACGTTTTTGAAGTTGTTTAAATTGTCACATTGCCCAAAGTTATGGAGTTTTTTCTCTTTTAGGTAATTTTTATTAAGTAATTGAATGTTTGTGGAAAGTTTTTTTTTCTCAGGTGATAAAAGGTGAAGGTAGTACTGAGCTGGGAGAAGGAGAGGAGGTTAAATGTGTGAGGGTTGCTTCTTAGACAGATTTTAGCAAGTGATTAAAGAAAGGATTTTGGTATGTGAAATCGGTCTGAAGTCAGACCATAAACAGAGAGAGAGTGAGAAACAGAGAGCGCCCTATTATTTTAGATCAGATAATAAGTGACAGGAAATTGTGTTTTATTCCTAAATTGTATTTTGTAAAAACTGAGAAGTCTAATTTTTGTGTGCTGTGTCACTGATAAGAGCAGGCAGAAGTTAGTGATTAAATTACAGTAATAGATCATTTTAGTTCCTGCTTTGGAAGGTTGTGTTATTTTACTGCGAAAATGTGTAAATGTTCATGCATAAGTTACTTATTCAGTATGAGGATAGTATTAGGATTGTTTAGTAAACTTTGTGTTTTGCAGTGTAGGTTTTTTCTCCATCATTCTAAATCCAGCTGGTATAAAGTTTTGTTGTTGGAAGTCTGAAGATATCCAGTTTCTAGAGTTAAAGATTTTGTTGTGTCACATTTTTGTTTTTTACGAGTGCATATGTAATTTTTATGTTTTAATTATATTTTTCTGTATTATAGCCAAGTCTCATCTTTGCCAAGTGCCGTTATAAGCCCCTCCCTTCCCAGAAGGTTTTTCAACCCCCTTGTATCCTTAAAGGTATAGAGCGTAAAGTAAAAAATGTTATTATATTATATATTATAATGAGTTATTCATGTAGATCAATAGCCAGTGCATATGTAATTGTCTAACCTGCACACCTAATACAATGTATTGTGTTGTTATTTACTGATAGCAATAGAGTGACTTACTCTGTTTCTGTGGTCTCCAGGTGTTTGGCACATTTTTTTTTACCAGCATTGGCTCAAACCCTATTGCAACTGTAATAATGATTTTTATGGAAATATTGATGAGATAAAGGATTTAATGAGTGAGTTAAACAATTATTTCACTGTAGTTATGTATTTATAGAAAATATTGTGTATTTTTTCCCAAGAAAGTGTCATATGTAATTTGAGAAATTGATTTTATATTATATATTTTTACAAGTTTGGTGGCAAAATAAAGTTGTTTTTGTTTTACTGTGATTAATTTTGGTTTAATTATATTTAGGATTAATATATCTATATGAGTTGCTAAAAGTTTGATGTTTTATTTATTTATTTATTTATTTTTTTGAGGGTTCTTACAAAGTGATTTAAGAACATGTATCCGCATGTAAATTTTGTGAGCTCACAATTATATGTTATCTCTATATGTTTGTATCCTGTGTTTATGTAAATTTATCAGCAGAATTTTATGCAGGCAAGAAAAAAATAATTCTGTAGAGATTATATTTTCCAAATGGACAGAGGGGGGCTTAAAACCTCACATAGGACTGTGTTAGGTGTCGGTGATGGGGTGTGGAAAGAGTACATTGAAGCCAATGTCATGCCTAATGATCCACCCACTCCTTTCTGACTCCACCTCTGACACTTCGCCGCCTATGTCAGAAGACCCAACCTCTTCTGGAGCAAGCCAGGGCCTTATGCTAAGATTAGAGAGGAGGGGTTTGGAGTGCACATGACAGCTGAAGCAAAGAGAAAGGGGGGTCTTTTTTAAAGTTTGGAGTACAGAGTTTAGAGATGTTCGTGTGTGTCTCTGTATATGGATTTTTTCTATATGATCAGATACTGTGGTTGAAGTGAATATGAAGTAGAATTGGTTTAGATATTTTAACATGTAAAGGTGTTAGTTACTGAGACTAGATTAAGAGATATTAAAGAGATATTGTACCTAACAAGGTATTATTTTAAGAAGTGCTGTAAATTTTATTAAAGTACATATAGATTAAGAGAGGTCTCCCTTACCTTGAAAGGCGATAAAGATAATTAAGAGACTATAGGAGAGCCTTCCAATTTAAAGGTGAATGGAGAGCCTTCTTTTTAAAGGCGAGTAATGTATAGACTGGGTTCTGCGTAGCGGTGCTGTTTGATGGATTGACAATGGAATTAAAATGTGCTACTTTAATTTCCAATGGCGTTGAAGTAAACAAAATGTCAGAAGGAGTGAACCATGAATGAATTGGGCCTGTGAATGTGGGTGAGTACTGTGATTACTGAGTTTGAGTACCATATGCAGTAAGCGCTGTGTGAGAAACTGAAGAAGAGGAAGATTGGTCCTCTGTTCTGTGTTATTATTGAGTATGTTTGATCATATGATTACAGTGTTTGGAAGTGTGTGAGCTAGATTGAGATCTGTCTATGTGTGAGTACATCATATATGTACTGATTGTCATGTGAATTTGTGTTGTTTGAAAGAGAAGATCTGCTGTTGTTCTCCTGGAATGGTGTATACTGAATATTGGTATTCATAAAGGAAAATAGTGCACAAATTATATCACTGCATTTTTGTGCAAAAATTGCCCATTATATCTGACCAACAGTGTAATAAAATTGCTTTTAGAAAATATATAATCTGAAATCTGATCAATTTCAGATTAATATTTGTGTTTTAATAGTTGTATTTGTTATACCTTCAGCCATTTTGGATAATCAGAATTAAGGTTTTATTAAAAGCTGGTTCATAATTGTGTTAAATGTTTTTTAAAAGGTTAATATTTGAGAAAATTAGTTACAAGTAAATACAGTAATTGGTAAAATACTGGGTTATTAAAAATATTATTAAAAGATTTTTAAAATGTTATTTCAATAAAAAAAAATGTTTAAAAGCATATAATGTGCAAATTACTGCATATACTTGAGTATAAGCCGAGTTTAAGGCTAAAAAGGGCCCCCTTGGCTTATACTTGAGTCACTCTCCCCCCCTGTGTTTCTCTAACCCCCCCGTGTCTCTCTAACCTCCCCGTGTCTCTCTACCCCCCCTGTGTCTCTCTAACCCCTTGTGTCTGTTTCCCTCCCCCTCCTCATCCTCAACCCCCCCTCCTCATTATAAACCCCCCTCCTCATTCTCTCTCCTCAACCCCCCTCCTCAACCTAAAGGGGAGGTATTTAGGGGGGTTTAGGGTGAGGGCGGTTTAGGTTGAGGAGGGGGATTGAGGAGGGGGGTTGGGGTTGAGGGGGGTTGAGGTTGAGGAGGGAGGTTGATGGGGGTTGAGGTTGAGGAGGGAGGTTGAGGAGGGAGGATGAGGATGGGGGTTGAGGGGGGTTGAGGATAGGGGGGTTGAGGAGGGAGGTTGAGGAGGGGGTTGAGGATAAGGATGGGGGGTTGAGGAGGGAGGATGAGGATGGGGGGTTGAGGAGGGGGTTGAGGAGGGAGGATGAGGATGGGGGGGTTGAGGAGGAGGGTTGAGGAGGGAGGCTGAGGAGGGGGTTGAGGATGGGGTGTAGGATGGGGGGATTGAGGATGGGGGTTGAGGAGGGGGTTGAGGAGGGAGGTTGAGGATGGAGGATGAGGGTTGAGGATGAGGAGGGCGGTTGAGGAGGGGGTTGAGGATGAGGAGGGGGTTGAGGACGAGGAGTGAGGTTGAGGATGAGGAGGGAGGATTAGGAGTGGGGTTGAGGAGGGTGATAAGGGAGGGAGGAAGAGACACAGGGAATGGAGAGGTTGGAAGAGACACGGAAGGGAAAAGTTAGAAGAGACACAGGGAAAGGAGAGGTTGGAAGAGACACAGGGAAGGTAGAGGGGAGAAGAGACACAGGGAAGGGGGAGGGGAGAAGATACACAGGGAAGGGAGAGGGGAGAAGAGACACAGAGAAGGGAGAGGGGAGAAGAGACACGGGAGAGAGAGGGGGACACAAGAGGGGGACACTGAGGGCACAAGAGGGACACAGGGGGCAGCACATTTGCCACCCTCAGCTTATACTCGAGTCACTCTTTTTAACCAGTATTTTGTGGTAAAATAGGTGCCTCGGCTTATACTCGGGTAGGCTTATACTCGAGTACATACGGTATATTAAATTAATTGAAGCTCTCTATGTATTTCATTATACTGGTACACTGGCCAAAATCCAATGTTTACAGAACATTTAGTTCTAATTCAAGGATGTATATAGAAAATGCCTTTATAGAAATGATATTGTTTTACTTTTGCCAGAATAATTTAGTAAATACCCAATATATCTCAGTATATATTTTTTTTAGTAATGTTTAGGTATCTGTTCAATAGAATTAATTATTATAAATGTTGGGAATGTATTATCTGTGAGGCAGGGCAGTGTCTGTGAGGCAGGGAAGTGTTTTCTGTCCTGTTCTCGTTTATCATTGTACAGGTGAGTAGGCAGAGTCTATTTTAACAAATGAAGAGCGAGCGTGGGAGCTTGCAATAATTTCTAGTGTAAGTGTAGTTAGTGTGTAGGAGATTGAATAAAAGGAGGACATTCAAAGGAAAAGGGGTATTATAAGAAAAAAACAGAAAAAAAAACATTTATATTTTTTTCTGTTTCGTTTGGGTTAAGATGTAGAAAAGCAATCTTTATACAAATACATTGATTTGTTTTCTCACTGTATTTTTGTAACTGATAATCTGTTTTCTCACTGTATTTTTGTAACTGATAATCATGAGTCAGTCCAGTGGCAACCTCACTCAGTGTTCATCCTGCCACATGTATGCCCTGCTGGAACAGATGATCCAGCGTCCATACCTCTGTGACAGGTGTGAGCATGCTGCCTCTCTGGAAGCTAAAATTGTAGATCTGGAGAGGAGAATTGCAGCACTTAGTGATATTGCTCCACTGGAAAGGGAGTTGGTGCTCACAAAGCACAGTTTAGCTAAGCCTAGCATGGAGGGAGGAGCTGGCGCTAGTGAGGATGTCCAGGGAGGTAGCTGGGTTACAGTTAGAAGGGGAATCAGGGGGAACAGGAGGAGGCAGGCCAGTTCTGAGTTGGCAAACACCAACAGATTTGCCAGATTGAGTGAAAGTGTTGGGGATGTCCATTCAAGAATGGCAATGCCAGATAGAGCTGTTCCCTCTAACAGCCCGGAGAACAGTTCTACTGGAGGAGTGGGAGGGCAGCATAGGCAGAGCAACAGACATGTTTTGGTTGTAGGGGACTATTATTAGGAAGGTAGGTGTCTCCCAGGTGCTCGGGTTCGGCATATTGTGGATCGGGTGGATAAATTATTGGGAGGGGCTGGTAATGAACCGACGGTCTTGGTACACATTGGTACCAATGACAAAGTTAGTGGAAGATGGAGTGTCCTAAAGAATGATTTGAGAGAACTAGGGAATAAGCTTAAAGCAAGGACCTCCAAGGTAGTATTACCAGTGCCACGTGCTAGCCCAGGGAGACAGAAGGAGCTTAGGGAGGTTAATGCATGGCTAAAAAAGTGGACCTTAATGATGAGGGAGCTTTTGTGCTAGGGGATAGGATGGTAGAATGACTGGGGGAGTTTTTAAACTTGTAGGTGGGGGGAGGGACTATATAGAAGTATTTGGGTAAAAAAGGTAGAGAGGGAATGTAGAGAGAAAGGGGAGGAGAAGGGGGAGGGTTACAATAGACAGTAGGGAGGTATTAATAGGGGCCTCAAATACAGTGGTAAGCACTTCACAACATAAAGTGTATAATTACTAATGCAAGAAGTTTGCCTGGGAAAATGGGCGAGCTAGAATTATTAGCAGTACAAGAAAAATGGGGCTTAATAGGCATTACTGAAACATGGTGGGATGAATCTCATGACTGGACTGTTAATCTGGATGGTTATAACCTATTTAGGAAAGATAGGGGAAATGGTAAAAGAGGAGGAGGGATCTGTCTGTATGTTAAGCCTGAATTTAAGCCTATAGTCAGAGAAGATATTTATGCTGGAACGAACGGCAACATTGAATCTTTGTGGGTTGAGCTAAATAGTGAAGGAGCTAATTCTAAATGCATATTGGTGGGAGTATGCTATAAACCCCCAAATATATTTGAAAGTGAGGAAATACAATTATTGTTACAGATTGAAAATGCAGCTAAGCAAGTTCTAATAATGGGAGACTTTAATTACCCTGAAATAAACTGGATAAATTAGACCAGCGGCTCAGCTAAGGGGAGCATGTTCTTGAGTACAATCAGGGATCATTATCTGGCCCAGGTAATACAAGAACCTACTAGAAATGGGGCCATCTTGGATTTAGTCATCGCAAGGAATATTGATATAATATCAAATGTTAAAATAGAGAAACCCTTGGGGAACAGTGATCACAACACTGTCTCATTTGAGATTGAATACAAAAAAACAGAGTTGTAAGGGGCCAACAAAAGCTCTAAATTTTAAAAGGGCTAACTTTAATGGGCTAAGGGCAGCAATACTACATATAGACTGGGACATATAACTTACAGGGAAAAATACTGAAAATAAATGGACAACATTCAAATCCTTACTAAATAAACATACTCATCGGCATGTACTATGTGGAAATAAAATCATATCCCATGTGGCTTAACAATGACTTAAAAATCATGATGAGGAAAAAGAAACATGCATTTAAATTATACAAGAAGGAGGGAATAGAGGCAGCTTTATGTGAAAATAAGGAAATCAACAAGGCTTGCAAAAGGGTTATTGGACTGGCTAAAATAGAAAATGAGAAGTCAGTTGCAAAAGAAAGTAAGACTAACCCTAAAATATTTTTTTAACTATATTAATGGGAAGAAGACAAGGAACAAAGCTATAGGAACATTACAATGTGACACAGGCCATCTGATAATTAGTGACTAGGAAAAGGCAGATGAGCTAAATAGGTTATTTTCGTCGGTATACACAAGGGAGGTACCAGTGGTTGGGACACTGCAACATAAAGAGGCTATACTACCATCAATAAAAAATTGGTTAACGCAGGATGAAATCCAAAAGAGATTGGAGAAAATAAATGTTAATAACGCCCAGGTCCTGATGGAATACATCCAAGGGTACTGAGGGAGCTGGGTTCTGTAATAGCCAAACCATTATATCTAATCAATCTTTCAAGACTCACTCACTGCAGGGTCTCTACCAGATGACTGGAGATAAGCAGAGGTGATAACTATATTTAAGGAGGGAGCATGAGCAAATCCGGGGAAATATAGACCAGTGAGCCTCACATCTGTAGTTGGGAAGCTTTTAGAAGGCTTAATAAGGGACAGAATACAAGGATATGTCTATTTGAACAAGATCATAGGTAGCAGTCAACACGGATTTATGAAGGATAGGTCATGTCAGACCAATCTAATTAGTTTCTATGAGGAGGTTAGTAGGAACTTGGATCAGGGCAACTCAGTGGATGTAGTCTTTTTGGATTTTGCATAGGCTTTTAATACAGTGCCTCATGGGAGACTTTTGAGCAAACCAAGGGATATAGGAATTGCAGTAAATATCTGCTCATGGATCGAGAGCTGGCTAAAAGACAGGAAGCAAAGGGTTGTTGTAAATGGAACATACTCCGATTGGACTAATGTGGTAAGTGGGGTTCCTCAGGGTTCAGTATTAGGTCCTCTCCTTTTTAACATATTTATTAATAACGTAGAATTAGGACTTGAAAGTAGTGTCTCCCTTTTTGCTGATGACACTAAGTTGTGCAAGGTAATAAAATCAGATAATGATGTACTTTCCCTACAAAGGGATTTGCGTAAATTAGAGAAATGGGCGGCTAAATGGCAGATGAGATTTAATACAAATAAATGTAAAGTTATGCATCTGGGAAGGAAAAATAGCCATGCAATTTATAATCTTAATGGTGCAAATCTAGGGGTATCAGATATTAAAAGGGATTTGGGAGTACTAGTGGACAACCACCTAGGTAGCAGTGCTCAATGCCAAGCAGCAGCTGCAAAGGCAAGTAAAATATTAGCATGTATTAAGAAGGGTATAGAAGCAAGGGAAGCAAATATAATTCTAACGCTATACAAATCCCTAGTACGCCCTCATTTGGAATATGGAGTACAATTTTGGGCACCACTTCATAAAAAGGACATTTTAGAGAAGGAAAAAGTACAGAGAAGGGCAACAATAAGGGGAATGGAGGGGCTAAGTTATGAAAAAAGACTAAACAAATTAAACTTATTTTTGCTAGAAAAAAGGCGTCTACGAGGGGATATGATTACCTTATTTAAATATATCCAGGGTCAATATAAGCCTTTGTCAAGTGAACTTTTTGTAACAAGAGATTTTCAACTGACAAGAGGACATCCTTTGAGGTTAGAGGAAAAAAGATTTTACATTAAACAAAGATAAGGGTTTTTTCACAGTTAGGGTGGTTAAACTGTGGAATTCTCTACCAAACAAGGTGGTGACAGCGAATTCGATAGATACAGTAACTTCAAAAATGGGTTAGATATATTTTTGAATAAAGAGGGCATTCAAGGTTATCCTAGATACCTAGTGATGGAATATTGATCCAGGGAGAAATTTGACCGCCATTTTCTGGGGTCAGGAAGGAATTTTGCTTTTTTTCCACTTATGAGACAATTGGCAAAGTTTCAATGTTTTTTTTTTACTGTTTGCCTTCCTCTGGATCAATTAACAATTAATAACAAATAGTCAACATATTAAAAAGATCAAGAGAGATC